>CAJNDS010000335.1:1621429-1846284 GCA_905221605.1 Symbiodinium natans
GATGCTCCTCGAAGTGCTTGGGCCTAGGTCTTCTTACCATTTCAGCACACTTACCCCAAGGGTCCATGTACCTTATTCTTCTGTACTTGGGGCCTAAATTCCTTAAACAGGAGGCACCTCAAGGCCCAAGTACTCCCTATTCAGGTGCATGGACCCTTAGTTCTTATATTTCTAAGTATGGAATAGGGGGCTTTAGAATGAGGATCGGGTAACAAAATTCAGTAGGTAACCCTTAGAAAGTAAACCCAATTCGGCGATCTCCTACGTGAAACAGGTAGTCAAGAACTAGGGAAGTTCCTGAGTCCTCCAAGTAGGGACTATGGAGCCCCGTGGAATTCTCTCCTCTGAAACATGGGATATATAGGGTACAAGGAGGGGCCCCCTAGTTATAAGTGGAGTTATAAGAGCCCGAAATAGTGTTATAAGGATCCTAAATTAGGTTATAAGTCCCTTAACTACAGTTAGCATAGTACGGGGGCCCCTCCTTGTACCGACTGCCCCGGTGTCCCGAATAGGAAGTAGGCTTCGGGTTTTGAAGATCCTATAAGGGGCCATGCACCTCACCATTATATACTTGGGCCCCTAAGTCCCTATGTAGGAGGTGCTTTAAGGCCCCACTTGAACCATAATGGAGAGCTATTCCGCAAACGATGCGTTCTTGCGTGCCTCGTAAAGCAACCTTACAGCATAACGCGCGCGCGCGCACGCGCGCCGGGCGAATGGCGGGACGTGGAAATCGACGACTGTCTTCGGTGCTTCCGCTGGCCCCGCGACGCTCGCGCCTAGGTTCCGTGCCCGTCCCAAGTCGTGAAAGATGACCCTCTCGATGATGTCCACGCACCCCCGAGACGCTCCCGCATGGCACCATGTCTTCCGGAGAGCTTTCGAACGTCGGACAGCATCAAAAAATCATCGCAAATAGCACTCCCTAAGGGTCCATGTACCTCATTGAAATATACTTGGGCCACAGAGTCCCAAAATCGGAGGTGCTTTTCGGCCCATGTATTCCCTGTTTAGGTACATGGACCCTTAGGGCTCAGTCTCCCTAAACCCTAAACCCTAAACCCTAAACCCTAAACCCTAAACCCTAAACCCTAAACCCTAAACCCTAAACCCTAAACCCTAAACCCTAAACCCTAAACCTAAACCCTATTTAGGTACATGGACCCTTATAGGGCCCTACTCCGATAATCCCATGGCCAGCACATCCCCAGGAAATGCGGGCATACGGACGATGGACTGGTGACTGGGACGGGCTGGAGGAGACGGAGAGTGGCTACATCGCCAAGTGCTCGGATGGCGTCTCGTCATCAGCTGGGTGTTTCAAACAACCCTAAACCCTAAAGCCTAAACCCTAAACCCTAAACCCTAAACCCTAAACCCTAAACCCTAAACCCTAAACCCTAAACCGTAAACCCAACACTCCTGACCCCACTGCAGAGTGCTGGTAAGTCCGATGTTTTTGGCTTGGAAGAGATCCCAATTCTCAATAAACGGCTTTGAGTTTTAGGGTTTGGGGATTAAGGATACTACTGGGCGTCCGAGTGCGAGCTTCGGTGTTTTCGGTTCTTTGCTGGAGTAGTGCTTCGTTAAACCATTGTTGATCGATACTGCTTTTCTGTTCTTTAGCTGTTCTTACTGTTACCATTCTTGTTATGCTTCCTATATATACATGTAAACTGTTATTACTACTGTTACCATTCTTGTGATGCTTCCTACATATATCTCGATGTTTGCTGCTGCAGCTATGGCTACTGCTACTTCTTTGCTATAACCATAAGTTCTTCATGAGGCAGCTACAAGTAAGAAGCCCACAGCCTTTGTTTTTGGGGCCCAGCATCTAGCCCCTAAACCCTAAACCCTAAACCCTAAACCCTAAACCCTAAACCCTAAACCCTAAACCCACCTAGCCCCAGAGGCCACTTCTGGATTTCTCCGGCCTGCCGCCACAACACATCGGAATGCATCCCGATCCTGGCTGCAGGAGATGGGTGGATTGTTTATGCCGCTTGAACCATATGAGTGGTTCTTGAGGATTTAGGGTTTGGGGGTTGGGGTTTAGGGCATTAGGGGCCCTTTTTGGGGATCCCTTTCTGAAAGGTGCCGCCTTATAATGGGTACGTACCCCAAAAGGACCCTAATGTAGGAAACTACACCTACGACTGGCTTTTACCGATTCCGTAGGCCTCCTCATCAGCAAAAAAGGAATGGAGGTTTGCCTATGGGCAGATGCAGGAAGTACAGGTGTACCTACAAGGAGGGGCCCCCCAAGTTATAAGTAGAGTTATAAGGGCCCTAAATTGGGTTATAAGGACCCTAGACTAGGTTATAAGTCCCTTAACTATAGTTAGCATAGTAAGGGGGCCCCTCCTTGTAGTCACCTCCAGAGGAAGTGAAGGCCCAGGGCCCTAAACTCTAAACCTCGTCAACTATAGCGAAACTAGGACCCGGAGTAAGCCCTTATTTCATTGTTTTAGGGTTGGGTTCCCTTGGATCATCCCCATAGAGCCAACAAGGGTTTAGGGTTTAGGGTCTAGGGTTTAGGGTTTAGGGTTTAGGGTACTCCTGGGTCTCGGAAAAAGTAGTGGCCAGCCTTTTTTAGCACCATGGAAGCAGGAGTTTTCTTCATAAAAGTCGAGGATACAAGGGTTTCCCATGAGCATATCGAAGGAGAGGATCTCTTCCGCAAACATGGTTTAGGGTTTCGGGTTTAGGGTTTAGGGGTAGTGTACATGGATGGAGTATATACGTTTTTGCCAACATAGAGGAAGCGGGAGCTTAGCCTTCAGTACAACAGTTTTAAGTGGTTCAAGGATCCAAATGTAGAGGTAGTAGAGTGTTCCTGTATAAGGTTTCCACTCAGATTCAGAGGAGACAAGGCTTTCCTACCAAAAATATTGGTCGATTGCGAAGCATGGCAGAGAAAGAGGTCCCCCCCCCCCCCCCCCCCCCACCCGCCCCAGCTAACATCCAGAGGAATAGATTTTGCATTCGCATATACGGGCAATACTGCCGAGGTTTTGGCAAGATATTTGGGGGGGGGGGGGGGGGAATGAGGGTTCAGGGTTTAGGGAGGGCGCGCAAAGTACAGATGAGACGAATGTTCTTCGAATGTGCAAGATGCCGCCTGGTTGACGATGGATGTGCTAGTTGAAGCCCTAAACCCTAACCCCTAAATTACTAAACCCTTGAATGTGCAACACTTGCATGTGGCTGTTAGGACTGGAGTTCAGGGTATGATTTGGTATGATGGGGCTATGGTGAAGGCCCTCTCGCCGGGCCTGCCAAAGGTTCAGCGCCCCAACCGCATGCGAATCATGTTCGTGCGCCTGCCCCTTCAGCCGTTCAGGTTTCAAGACCGGTCGTACACCAGGAGCCAGGAGCGACATGAGCGAAGCCAAGGAGGCATCAGAGTCTGACCCCACGCTGGGAGAGGCCAGGCATGTGGCTTCACAGTCCGGAAGTACAGGCAAGCGACGCCTCAGCATCAGCGGTCTCGGAGGCTCTGCTGTTCATGTCGATGTAGACCCCATGGCAATGGGCTGGGAAGTGGTGGAAGCGGTAGCAGCCGAAGTCGGCCGCCCTGCGGCGTCCCTCGTGCTGACCTCTGGCGGCGGTGTGCTCGATCTGAGTGGGCCTCTCCTGGAACAGGTGAGGAACGACGAACTCACGTACGTGGCTCAACGCTTCGGTGCGGGTCGGGCCGCGGTGGGTTTGGAAAAAGCGATTGCAAAGCAGGCCTTCAATCCTGCGGATGCGTGCGCTCTCAATGAAGTCGTCTCCTTGACCTTTGGCTCAGACTTCAACCAGAGCTTGGAGGGGATCCAGCTGCCCAGCACTCTGCAGACGTTGACGTTTGGCGACAAGTTCAACCAGAGCTTGCATGGGATTCAGCTGCCCAGCACCCTGCAGACGTTGACGTTTGGCTACAAGTTCAACCAGAGCTTGGCGGGGATCACACTACCCAGCACCCTGCCGACGCTGACGTTTGGCGGCGACTTCAACCAGAGCTTGGAGGGGATCCAGCTGCCCAGCAACCTGCAGACGTTGACGCTTGGGGGTGACTTCAACCAGAGCTTGGCGCGGATTCAGCTGCCCAGCACCCTGCAGACATTGACGTTGGGCGGCGCTTTCAACCAAAGCTTGGACGGGATCCAGCTGCCCGGCCCCCTGCAGATGTTGACGTTTGGAGATGGCTTCAACCAGAGCTTGGACGGGATCCAGCTGCCAAGCACCCTGCAGACATTGAAGTTTGGCAACAACTTTAACCAGAGCCTGCATGGGATCCAGTTCCCCAGCTCCCTGCAGACGTTGACATTTGGCTACAAGTTCAACCAGAGCTTGCAAGGGATCCAGCTGCCCACCCTGCAGGCGTTGACGTTTGGCCGTGCGTTCAACCAGAGCTTGCAGGGGATCCAGCTGCCCAGCACCCTGCATGCGTTGACGTTTGGAGATGGCTTCAACCAGAGCTTGGCGGGGATTCAGCTGCCCAGCACCCTGCAGACATTGACGTTGGGCGGCGCTTTCAACCAAAGCTTGGACGGGATCCAGCTGCCCAGCACCCTGCAGACATTGAAGTTTGGCAACAACTTTAACCAGAGCCTGCGTGGGATCCAGTTCCCCAGCTCCCTGCAGACGTTGACGTTTGGAGATGGCTTCAACCAGATCTTGGAGGGGATCCAGCTGCCAAGCAGCCTGCAGACGGTGACATTTGGTAGCGAGTTCAATCTGAGCTTGGAAAGAACGCAGTTGCCCAGCACCCTGCAGACGTTGACGTTTGGCAACAACTTTAACCAGATCCTGCATGGGATCCAGTCCGCCATCACCCTGAAAATGTTGACGTTTGGCCGTGCGTTCAATCAGAGCTTGCAGGGGATCCAGCTGCCCAGCACCCTGCAGACGTTGACGTTTGGATATGACTTCAACCAGAGTTTGGCGGGGATCCAGCTGCCAAGCACCCTGCAGACGTTGACATTTGGCCACGAGTTTAACCAGATCCTGCATGGGATCCACTTCCCCATCACCCTGCAGACGTTGACGTTTGGCTACAAGTTCAACCAGAGCTTGCAGGGGATCCAGCTGCCAAGCACCCTGCAGACATTGACGTTTGGCAACAACTTTAACCAGAGCCTGCATGGGATCCAGTTCCCCAGCTCCCTGCAAACGTTGACGTTTGGCTACAAGTTCAACCAGAGCTTGCAGGGGATCCAGCTGCCCAGCACCCTGCAGGCGTTGACGTTTGGAGATGGCTTCAACCAGAGCTTGGAAAGAATGCAGTTGCCCAGCACCCTGCAGACGTTAACGTTTGGCGGCGCTTTCAACCAAAGCTTGGACGGGATCCAGCTGCCCAGCACCCTGCAGACGTTGAAGTTTGGCCACTTGTTCAACCAGAGCTTGGAGGGGATCGAGCTGCCCAGCACCCTGCAAACGTTGACGTTTGGATATTTCTTCAACCAGAGTTTGGTGGGGATCCAGCTCCCCAATTGCCTGCAGAGTGTCAAGTTTCCGCCGTTTGGGCTCGCGACCTCTCGATGAGCCCTTGTATGCCCAAAGCTCAAACCCCGAGCTAAATCCCAAGATCCCTAAATCTAGGCCCATATCACGTGGGTAGTCGCCCCTTGTTGGAACCTCTTTTGGGTAGTTAAAAGGCCCCTCGAGATGGTCCTTTGCCTTCTTTAAAGGGTGCTGAAGTGTGAACCCTGGGTTCTACAGGGTATATAAGTAAAGGGCATGTAAGGATACCCCAATTAAGGGCCCGTGTGAAGGGACCATGAAACTACCCTAAGGGAACTGGTTTAGGGTTTAGGGTTTTGGGTTTTGGGTTTTGGGTTTAGGGTTTAGGGTTTAGGGTTTAGGGTTTAGGGTCTATAACCCGTATTTAAGCCTTATACGAGACGCCCACCTGCGGGAAGGTCCCTCCTGAAGCTGTCTTGAACTAAGCCTCTGAACTCTGAATTGCAATGGGGTTTAGGGTTTAGGGTTTAAGGTTTAGAAATTAGGGCTTGAGTTTAGGGTTGAGGGTTGAGGGTTTAGGGTTTAGGGCCTAGGGTTTAGCGTTTTGAAGGGTTTTTAGGGCTTATAGCGTTTTATATTGTTTAGGGTGTTTAGGGTTTAGGGTTCAGGGTTTAGGGTTTAGGGTTTAGGGTTTAGGGTTTAGGGTTTAGGGTTTAGGGTTTAGGGTTTAGGGTTTAGGGTTTAGGGCGTGTCGCCGCGCAGCGGCAGCAAGTACCATGTGGAGATGGCGCCTCACACACCCAGCGGCAGGTCACGCGAAGACATCTATTTTCACTGCAGTCCAACAATTTCAGTTTAGGGTTTAGGGTTTAGGGTTTAGGGTTTAGGGTTTAGGGTTTAGGGTTTAGGGTTTAGGGTTTAGGGTTTAGGGTTTAGGGTGCTAGAACGTGCTAGATGTTCTTTCTCCCCCAAGCTCACGGGCCACCAGCCAAACCATTGCCATTGGGGGTTTAGAGCTGCCGCCCTCCATTCCCTCAAATCTTCAAACGCACTTTACCAAGGAGGTTTCCATACCTCAGACGGTTAGGAGGAGCCAAGGGTGGGCCAGGGGTTTAGGGCTTAGGGTTTAGAGGGTTTAGGGTTTAGGGTTCAGGGTTTAGGGTTTGGGGGCCAGGAAGGGGCAGGGGGCCAGCCGAGGAAGGGCCAGGGAGGTGAGAGGGGGCGAGGGGAAGGGGAAAACAGGGTTTTGTGGTTTTTGGTAGGATTGGTAGGGTTTAGGATCGCGGTTTTAGGGTCTAGGGTTTAGGGCATGAGGCTTCAGGGTCTAGGGTTTTTGGGCATGATTAGGTTTTATGGTTTAGGGTTTTAGGGTCTAGGGTTTAGGGCATGATTAGGTTTTAGGGTTCAGGGTTGAAGGTGCATGGTTTAGGATCGAGGACCTGGGATTTGATCATCCCTCTTCCCAGGTGTTCATGCAGTGGTCGGCCTTCTTCGGAATGCCTACAGCCATTGGCATCTCCCGTAGCTGGCAGCTCTTTACCGCAAATGTCAAGGCCTTCCGCACGCTTTTCCACTGGTGGATTCCTGATGCCACTTGGTGCTGGGAACCCTGAACCCTAAGCCCTACACCCCAAACCCTAAACCCTAAGCCCTACTTATTAGGCCTCCGCCCCTCACCCCATGCAATGTATGAACTAATGAGGGTTTATCCTCGTCAGGCCACATTCATGCAGCAACAGGGCACGCTGCTGCAATTCCCACGCCACCGCAAGCTGGCAACTCGGGGTGTGTTTGCAATGGTTGAGGGTTTAGGGTTTCGGGTTTGGGGTATAGGGTTTTAGGGTTAGGAGTTTGGCTTTTCTGGGTGTAGCGACGCACATGCCCATCCTACAGTAGGCCCCTGGAATTGCTTTTTGTTTTTTGCGTTAGTTGGGTTTGAGATGATCATTTTCGGCAATCCTTGTGCAAAGGGTTTCATGGGACAACATAGCTTTGGATAGAGCGTCCCTTAATATGGCCCCGTGCCTCCTTCAACAACTTCTGACATCCGGGCCCTTGCATGGTATAGGGCAGACTGGGGACCGCAGGCTGGGGAGTGGAGGTGGCTAGTCCCCCATAAGCCTTGAGACCCCAACTCCCTACTTACACCCTGAACCCCTGAACCCTAAACCCTAGACCCTAAACCCTAAACCCTAAAGCACCCTGAAAGCCCGAAGCCTTAAGCCCCAAACCCTTTAAACCCCCAATCCTGAGCGTCCTGTGAAACCCGAACCCTAAACCCTAAACCCTAAGCCCTAAACCCTAAACCCTAAACCCGAACCCAGGAGTGGGCTGAAGGGAGATACCGGACCGCAGACAGGGCAAGCAACATTGTGACTTGCCAGCGGTTGAGGGTTTAGGTCAATGGTGGAGGGTTTAGGGTTCAGGGTGTAGGTTTGCGGTTTAGGGTTTAGCCCTAAACCCTAAACCCTAAACCCTAAACCCTAAACCCTAAACCCTAAACCCTAAACCCTAAACCCTAAACCCTAAACCCTAAACCCTAAACCCTAAACCCTAGCCCTAAACCCGAAACCCTAAACCCTAAACCCTCAAGAGCCCAAAGAGCCCAAGAGGTGAAGTCCCCCTAGGACCCTGAAACGTCGGCCCGAAAACTCAAAGAAAAGCCCTACCCTAAAACCCGAAAGCCCAAAACCCTGAACCAACTGTAAATTCCCTCAATCCTCCCTGATCCCTAAACCCTGAAGCCCAAATCCTCAAGAGCCTAAACCCTATACCCTAGATCCTAAACCCTAAGCTTTAGGCCCTAAATCCTGAAGAGCCCTAGGAGCTCCCCAAAGGTGAAGCCCAAAGGACACCGATCCTATATAGACCCTTATGAACGCTAAATCCTCAAGAGCCCAAAACCCCCTGAACCCTAAACCCTAAACCCTAAACTCTAAACCCTAAACCCTAATTCAACTGTAAACCCCTCAGAGCCCCAAACGGTAAAGCTGGTTAAACCCTAAGCCCCACATCCCAAACCCTAAACCCTAAATCCTGAAAAGCCTTCAGAGCCCCAAAAGGTGATGTAACCCTAAACCCTAAACCCTAAACCTACTCCTTAAGAGAACCCAAAAGGTGAAGCTGGTTAAACCCTAACACCTAAGCCCTAAACCCTAGCCCTAAACCCTAAACCCTAAACCCTAAACCCTAAACCCTAAACCCTAAACCCTAAACCCTCAAGACCAGGATAAATAGAAATTGTATGTGGTATCATCATGAATGTCCCACGTTATTTGTCTAAACAACTGACAAGCCGAGCTTAAGAAAATGAATTCACAGCGCCTTCGGAAGGCCAAATACTCAATTCCCTAAAACCTGTGGGTTCCAAGCTATTTGTCTAAATAGCTGACACGCAGAGCTTAAGTAAAGTTCATGCAAAGTGGTTGTATCATTCTGAATTTCCCAAGTTGTTTGTCTACGCAGTTGACAAGCCGAGTTGACTCTAAAAGCGTAACAGTTATCCCAAGCCGAGCCCCCAGCCCAAATCCCAAGCCGAGCCCCCAGCCCAAGCCCAAGCCCAAGGCCAAGCCCAAGCCCAAGCCCAAGCCCAAGCCCAAGTTCAAGCCCAAGCCCAAGCCCAAGCCCAAGCCCAAGCCCCAGCCCCAGCCAGCCCCCAGCCCCAGCCCCGCCCCCCCCAGCCCCACCCCCAGCCCCAGCCCCAGCCAGCCCAGCAGCCACCCTCCCCCCCTCCCAGCCCCAGCTCCAAAGCAAAAGAAAAAACTCGCTCAAAACTTTCGGTCAAAACTCCGGACCTGAACCCTATACAATTTCTTTAAACCCTAAACCCTAAACCCTAAACCCTAAACCCTAAACCCTAAACCCTAAACCCTAAGAGCCCCAAAAGGTGAAGCTGGTGTCCCAGAGCCTCGCCTTTGCACACCCGAAGCTCCGAGAGTTTCTGCAGAACATCGACCTCGAGCTCGAGGAGATGGAAGGCGTTTCTTTCTGGGTTTAGGGTTTGGGGTTTAGGGTTTAGGGTTTAGGGTTTAGGGTTTAGGGTTTAGGGTTTAGGGTTTAGGGTTTAGGGTTTAGGGTTTAGGGTTTAGGGTTTAGGGTTTAGGGTTAGGGTTTGGGGTTTGGAGTTTAGGGTTTAGGGTATTTTGCATTTTAAGGCTTAGGGTTTAGGGTGGTTTGGGGCTTAGGGTTTAGGGTTTGGTGCGTGTGCCTGGGGGTGGGTGGCTGGAAGGGGGTTTTCTTTTTTTTCGGGTTGGGGTTCCCACATAACCCCCTTAAAATCAAGAAGGGTGCCTTTTAATTTCTAGGTTGCAGTCCCTGTCCTTTCAGCCTCCAAACCCTAAACCCAATTATTCCGCCCCTCCCGCTCTGCCCCCACCCTCCCCCTCCCCCAAGCCCTAAGCCCTAAGCCCTAAGCCCTAAGCCCTAAACCCTAAGCCCTAAGCCCTAAACCCTAAACCCTAAACCTTGCAGCTTTCGGGTTTCTCTTCACGTTGAGTTCTCACGGTCAGCCCTAGACGCTCGACCCCCCTGAGCCCTCAAAGCCCTGAGCGCCTCCTGAGGGTTTAGGGTTTAGGGTTTAGGGTTTAGGGTTTCGGGTTTCGGGTTTAGGGTTTAGGGTTTAGGGCTTATATAGGACGTTGTTGAGCTGGAAGGCATGCTTTTGGCAGCAACCAACGGCACGGCCGTGGCCCGGATGTGTTAAGACAACAGACTTTAGGGTTTAGGGCTTCGCGGTGGTTTAGGGCTCAGAGTTTCGAATTATTTAGGGTTTTTCGGTTTAGGGTTTCGGGTTTAGGGTTTTATCCTCGAGAGGTTGCCTAAACCACTCTTGGCCCTCAAGCGTGACAGCGCCTGTCCGTAAAGGACTCACGTCCTCGGCTAGCCGGCTAGCACTCCCCAACAAAATTCTAAAACCCTAAACTCTATTTGTCATACAATATGGTATACTATACAATAGTAATACCAATGATAATGACAACAATAATCATAATGGTATTAAGAAGAATGATGTGTGTGTATATATATGTAGATATGTATGTATGTATGTATGTATGTATGTATGTATGTATGTATGTATGTATGTATGTATGTATGTATGTATGTATGTATGTATGTATGTATGTATGTATGTATGTATGTATCTATGTGTGTGTACTGCAATCTAGTACATCACATGGTCTATTATAAAATATGCATATATATATATACCGCCAACCCGAAACACCCTGTGAACGCTGAGCGGGCCCTAAACCCTAAACCCTAACCCTAAATCCCTAAACCCTAACACTGTGAAGACCGAGCCGGCCCAGGTGCATGATGTCGCATGTCAGTGGATTCGCTCGCATCGCTCTCGCTGGGCCGAGTGGCTGCCTGACGATACAAAGTGGCTCGTCAGCACCCTAAACCCTAAGCCCAAAATGCTAAACCCTAAAGCCTAAACCCTAAACCCGAAATCCTAAACCCTCAGCCCTAAATCCTGAAACCGGGGCCCCGAAAGCCTACTTCCTGAGGTGCAACCCTGGCTACGGCCTGGAGGATGCCAATGGGAGTCACGTCCCTGAAGCTGGGCCCTCTTGCGGGTTTAGGGTTTAGGGTTTAGGGTTTAGGGTTTAGGGTTCAGGGCTTAGGGTTCAGTGATTCAGGGCTTAGGGTTCGGATCAGGCTAAAAAAAAAAGGTAAAATAATTAAAGACCCGAAGCCCTCGACTCTCAACCTTATCTTAAGCCCTAAGCTCTAAACTCTCTAAACCCTAGACCCTAAGCCCTGAGTTTTTCTCCCATGTGGCCACTTGAGATCCTAGGAAAGGGCTACGGCCGTCGGCTGCTCCCTTTGCCTGGCGGGCATGTTTCCTGGAGCAGCCATGGGGCGTTTTTTTTTTTGTTTGTTTAGTTGCTTTCTTGTTTGTTTATTTGATTTTTGAGGGGTTTAGAGTTTTAGGCCTTTAGGACTTCACGGCTTCTCGGATTTAGAGCTATGTAGGGGTTTAGGTTGAGCTTGATCATAACCTCGACGGCAGATTCTCTACACTAGGTGCGGGCTTTGGGGTTTAGAGGGCCCTAAACATCCCCAATAAGTTGGGCAAACCCAAGGAGAAGGTACAACTTGGGATCTTCCTCCTTATCCTAACAGTCCTTAAAAGGGATTATAACAGGGAGGGGGGGGGGGGGGTAAAAGGCGGAACATCCCAAGATACAACTCCAAAAAGGCGCGTTGGGATGCGACACCGAGTTAGCCGTATTTGCGGGGGAGCCGAAGAGGGTTTCATAAACCCTAAGGCTCCAAATAGGCCAGTGGTAGGTGGGTTTAGGGTTTAGGGTTTAGGGTTTAGGGTTTAGGGTTTAGGGTTTAGGGTTTAGGGTTTAGGGTTTAGGGTTTAGGGTTTAAGGTTTAGGTGTACCTTACAGACTCCAGACCCCTAGGGAAAGGCAGCGGCGGTTGTGGTGCTTAACAGCACCATGCCAAGCCTTCCCCCCCCTACCAACACACCGCCCCAAACCCCCCCGAAGCCCTAAACCCTAAACCCTAAACTAAACCTAAACCCTAAACCTCAAACCTAAAACCCTAAACCTAAACCCTAAACCCTAAACCCTAAAACCCTAACCTAAACCCTCCACCCCCCCCCCCCCCCCCCCCCCCCCCCCCCCCCAAGAAAGCGTGCCTCGCGACTCAGGTCTTCTGAGCCGATGTCCGACGACGAAGGGGAGACCTACCGGTGTACACTTTGCCCGCCTGGCAAGTATCAGAACATGTTCGGTGAGACGAGTTGCAGCTCCTGGGAGTTCAAGGTTTAGGGTCTAGGTTTTGGGGTTTTGGGGTTTTGGGGTTTAGGGTTTAGGGTTTAGGGCTACTGTTTGCTTCCTTGGGCCACGATTTGGCGGCGCTTTTTGGGTGAAGTGTTGAGGGTTTAGGGGCTAGGGTTAGGGCTTTAGGGCTTTAGGGCCTTCGGTAGGGTGTCAGCGTTTCAGGGTTTCCGGGTTTAGGGTACAAGTAGGGTTTTGCGGATCCAGTCGCGGCTTTCGTGTAGGGTTTATGGTTTAGGGTTAGGGGGTTTGGTGTGTAAGGTTCCAGGTTGGATGCCCGGTACCACCCATATTTCCTATTTGCTTAAGAACCATCCCCTCAAAAATGTTCTTCCTTAGAAGGGCATTAGAAGTCGGGATTATTTTCTCTAATTGTTTAGGGTGTTCTGAAGCAAAGAGTAGGTATTTCGATGCGTTAGGGGGCTTTCTTTCCTTACGAAGCGCTGGTGGACCGAAACCATCGCTCAAACATCGCTCCGGTTCTGTTCATCAGCTTTCCGCAAAGCTGAGATTTTTTCAAAGAGGTTCCCAGATCGGTTCTGGGGACCTGAAATCCCCACAAAGCCCTGGGTAGCCCAGTGGTACCGTTTTTCCCCCTTTTTTTGTTTGTGTTTGGTTCAAGTTCCCCTTATAAAGTAACCAACCCCCCCAAAAAAAGGGTGCCCTTATTACAAAAAGGTTACCTGGGCTGCCAAGACCCCCAAAGAGCCCCAAACCCAAGCCCTGTGAAGTCCTTTCATACAATCCGGCTGGAAGGAGCCGTGCCCTCCATCCTACAAAAGCATGACATATCGACTGCCAAGTCAAAAACCCACCCCCCTGCCCAAAACAACGGCCCTAAACTCTAACCTAATCCTCCTCAAGAACAGGGAGATGGAACTACTTACAAAATTACACCACACACACACACACATTTGGCCTAAATCTCGGGTAGTCAACGCGTACTTGGTGTAGTATAGGACCCCATAAAGCTTAAGCCTTACACCCTACCCCCAAAACCTGAACCCTAAACCCCACCGGTACTTAGGGAGTTACGAGGGCGGGCGTAGTCGAGGACGGTAATTTTCTGAGATTGCAAATTCCTAACCTACTTGGAGGATCGGGGCACCTAGTAAGCATGGGCGTAAGTACCCTATTTGGGAGCTATAAATACTGACAACTATCGTTGCCTCACTTAACCCCACATACCAAGTTCCCTGATCCTTGACCCTAAACCCTAAAACCTGTACCCTAAACCCTAAACCCTAGGTTCATGCGACATCGGGACCTTTACCAATGTGTCTGGTGCGGCCCACTGTGAGCGTTGCAGACTTGGCTACTTTGCGAACTCTTCCGGTGCGTCGGACGCCGGGCGCGCGTTAGTGTTTAGGGTTTAGGGTTTAGGGTTTAGGGTTTGGGGTTTGGGGTTTGGGGTTTAGGGTTGAGGGTTGTTCCTAGGATGCGCGGTAGAACCCTGATTCGTCGTTTTGCCAGGACCGTTGAGAGGTTTAGGCTTTAAGTACTTGAAGGATCGGGGGACTCTGTATGTAAGGTTAGAAGTAAGGTAACTATACTTAGTACAGTATGAGTTATAACAACCCCTAACCCTGAACCCTAAACCCTAAACCCAAACCCTAAACCCCAAACCCAATTAAGGTACCAATATCCCTACAGCCTAAGTGGCCCGATCCTCCGAGTGCTTTTTCAAGGTGCCCCATGAAGACCCTAAACCTTTTGTTCAAACGAAAAGCCCAAATGGGGGGGCAGGGAGGGGGGGAGGTTGCATGAAAGGTTTAGGAACACTAAACCCTAAACCCTAAACCTTAAACCCTAAACCCTAAACCCTCAACCCTATACCCTAAACCCCAAACCCTAAACCCCAAACCTTCAAACCCTAAACCCTACTAAACCCTAAACCCAAAACCCAAAACCCCGAACCGCCTTGACCTTAAACCCCCCCCCCCCCCCGACCGAATTAAGTGCGAAGCAAAGGAGTGCCAAGCCTGCAGCGGAGAGCATCGCACCACCAGCCGCCGGGCAGTGGCTTGGGCCTGGCTCTGGAGTCTTAGGGTTTAGGGTTCAGGGTTTAAGGTTTACATAGGGGTTACGGGTTAGGGTTTAGGGTTAGACTTGGGATGTTCTCCCTTGTTCTAAGAGTCCTTAATCGGGATTATAATAGGGGGGAGAAGGGGGGGTATTACAATCCCTATTAAGGACTGCTAGCATAAGGGGGAATATAAGGGGGAGCATGCCAAGTGGACCCTTATTCTCTTATGTTAGTGTTTAGGTTCGCTTGCAATATTCCTAGCTCTTGGGTCTAGCCCTAAACCCTTAACACTAGATCCGAAACCCTAAACCCTAAACCCTACTCTTGGGTCCAGAGTCCTATGGTGCTTAGGCTTCAAGGGCTTTTGGGGTTCGGGGTTTCGCGGTTGGGGGTTCAGGGTTTTGGCTTTTGGGGGTCCAGGGTTTTGGCTTCGGAGGTTTGGCCCTGTGGCGTGGTTTAGCCCCGAAATCCTAAACCTAAGCCACCCTAAACCACTTGAAGCCCTAAACCCTAAACCCTAAACCCTAAACCCTGAACCCTAAACCCTAAACCCTAAACCCTTGCGTAGAGGATCCTGTGTTGCTGGGTAGCTGGGTTGGGTTCGTTTAAGGTTTAGGGTTTAGGGTCTCGGGGTGATATCCTTAAACCCCACACGGCACAGTGTGTGAATACTGGGCCCGAAATGTGCTTCTTACCCTCAACCCTATGGCAGCTTCAGGCAGACTAGATTTAGGGTTTCGGGTTTAGGGTTTAGGGTTTAGGGTTTAGGGAAGTTGGGACCTGAGTTTAGTGGGCTTGGGGTTTAGGGTTTTAAACGCACCGGCTTGTGCGAAATGCGCGCGATCAATTCCTGGCATGGCGAGAAGCGTTTTGCCGAAACGCCCAAGCTTTGGCCACTTGCCCTGACATTCTCGAGGATTCCCTGGCAGACTACAACACTGTGGAGAACAACTACCCCGCCATGGATGCTTACCGGCCGAGTTGTCGAAAGAGGACGCCCTAAACCCTAAACCCTAACCAGAGTTGGCCCAAAAAGGACACGGGGGCCTTGCGAGCCATACATTGGTTGGCGCTGTCGACCACGGTGCCAGCAGATTCCTCCACGAGGTGGTCGAGGTCGTGGCTGACTTCCTCAAGTACTTCAGGGACAGAACAAAACTATCGGCCTCTGCACAACTACGGCTTTTGACCCTGAAGCCTTAACACCCCAATTAATCCCCCCAAACCCTAAATTCTCAAGACCCGAGACCCTTCAAACTCTGAGACCTAAATTTAAGGTTTAAGGTTTAGGGTTTAGGGTAATGTAGGGGCCTTAACAATTCGAAGGAGTATATATTTCTAAAGGGACCCTATAAGGGAATGCTATTTGTAATTATTCCGACCCCCCCCCCACCCCCATATTAATGCTCAGGTCAGCGACGGCGTGGAGAAGTGGATTGAAGTGGACGGCGCAACCTCCGAAACTTTTTGCGGCTGCGTGGAAGACTGGCTCCCCGGCTTCCCAGAGGTTAGGCGTTTAGGGTTTAGGGTTTAGGGTTTAGGGTTTAGGGTTTAGGGTTTAGGGTTTTGGGTTCCGACCTTTGAGGTTTTGGGCTTTTGGGGGGAGGTAGGGTCTGGGGTTTGGAGTTGAGGCTTTAGGGTTTCGTGGAGCTCTTTTCGCCTTCAACTTCTTGGGGTAAAAACGTGTGAGAGGGTTTAGGGTTTAGGAGCTAGGTGACACAACCCCCAACAGAACTTGCTTTTTGGGCACAGGTATTGTTAGGACTTGAAGAATGGACTACGCTGTAAGGCATTGAGGCACAGAGTTTATGGCTCACGCCTCTAGAGTTAAACCCAAAACCCTAAGCCCCATGCAGACATCCCCTTGCCCACGCAGCAGCAATGTGCCAGACCTTGAAGCCGAGGCTGCAACGCCCTTCGCAGTGACCCTAAACCCTAAACCCTAAACCCCGAACCCTAAACCCTAAAACCCCTAAACTGAGCCAGTTTCGAACAGCTGGGTCGCCGAACCTTCGTCGAACCTGTAAGAGTGAAAGGGGGTTCAGGGTTTAGGATCCTGACCCCGAAGCCCTAAACCCTATACTCTAAACCCTAAACTGAGGGATTTAGGGTTTAGGGTTTAGGGTCCCCAAAGCTGAAGGGTACCCAAAGCTGAAGGGTACAGCCTTAACTGTCCAAGGTATAACCCCATGATAACCAGTTCGGAAGCGAGATAATGTTCATGGATTTTTCTTGCTAGGCCAAGCCTCGGCTCGTTTCGGTTGTTGGCGGGCCTGCCGGTGTTTCTTTGAACCCCAAAACCTGGACAGCCCTAAGCCCTAAGCCCTAAACCCTTCACCCTACACCCTAATCCCTAAACCCCATGCAAACCCCAAACCAGAAGAGGTTTCGTGCATTCATCGGATCATCATGCACATTTTCATCATGACCGCATCGAGACTTAAACACATATGTGTATTTAGGGTTCAGGGGTTGTCCATTGCTTCACTCCTTCATCCATGAATTGCTTCATCCATTCACTCATTCATTCATGCATTCATTTCATGCATTCATTCATTCATTCATTCATTCATTCATTCATTCATTCATTCATTCATTCAGCCATTCATTCCTGCATTCATTCATTTCATTTCTATGTGGTTTGTTTATTTAGCTAGATACTTATGTGTATATTTCGATGTTTATACAATACATGCGTATTTATGTGTATATATCTGATATAGTATATGCAAATCCATGTCTTGGACTTTGGTACGAACACCGATTTTCTACCTGCGTCGAGCCTTCTGGGGGGGGATCGTCGTCCGTTCGGCCTCCACGCTTAATTTTTGCCCTAAGCCCTGAACCCTAAAACCCTAAACCTTAAACTCTAAACCCTAAATACACCCTACACCCCACCCTGAAAGCCTTCCGACTCAGGTTTCAGAACTCTGCCGGCGTCTGCGAGTGGTGCATGCAAGGCTCCACGTGTCCCGGGTCGAGTGAGATCGAACTCTTACTTGGCTTCTTCTCCACCCCGGAGGACGCCGCTCCCAACCCTCAGGGTTTAGGGTTTAGGGTTTAGGGTTTAGGGTTTAGGGTTTAGGGTTTAGGGTTTAGAGAGACTGAACCCTCAGGGTCCATGTACCTATGTAGTGTATAGCTTGGGCCCTAAAGCTACTGTATGGTAACCCATCCAAGGCCCAAGTGCGTACTATACAGGTACAATGGCCCCTGCCTTATATAGGGGTCAGAGTAATGTATTAGTTCCTTATGGTTCCTATATGAAACAGGGTTTATATTACTGTTCTTGGTGAGTGTATGTAAGGTTCCTCTTTATTAATATTGGTGAGTGTATATATTGGGTGTCCTTTTGGGGGCACAAGAGATATGAACCCTACTAGCCTGCACCGTGCTTTGCAGCCAACTTCACAGCTCAGTTCAGGGCTTGGGGCTTAAGGTTGAGGGTTTGGGGTTTAGGGTTTCGGGTTTAGGGTTTAGGGCTAGGGTTTAGGGTTCGGGTTGAGGGTTTAGGGAATCTTCGGGCTTTCGATTATGTCGGCTTACCCGTGCAAACGGCCAACTCCCGTGTTCAGTGCATATGTGGTTCCATTCAGAATTTGGGGCGTGTACATCGTGGGCTTCCCTTTGGGGATGCTGGTAAGAACATCCCTAATATAGCGGTCGGAGTACTTACAAGTAGTATTCCCTTATGGTCCCTTTTGTAGTTATACTATACTAACCCCCAAAACCCTATCCCAACCCTAAACCCTAAACCCTACCCCCCAAAACCCTGTTCTAATTACCTAAGGCCCCTATATTACTTCATTGCCTGCACTCCCAAGCCTACACAGAAGAAGAACAAATCACGCGCAGGAGCCAGGCTCCTCGGCCTGTTTCAGAACAAAGTTCTAAACCCTAGACCCTAAACCCTAAACCCTAGCCCCAAGACCCTCAACCCTATAAACCCTAAACCCTACCCTAAACCCTATAAACCTTAAACCCTGTAAACCCTAGACCCTAGACCCTAGACGCTTTAACCGTCCAGGGCTCTGGAACTTGAGTTTCAGAACCCTCCACATCCCCAAAGCTTAGATCCTGAGCCACACTGCGCCTACAGGGAGGAGGCATATTGAGTGGTTGTCAAGATTATGGTCCTTTTTGGATCTACATCATAATATGGCACCTAGTATTGAGGGTGCCCCAAATGGGAGCATAATTTTGACAACCACCCATATGAGAGTTTCTCACCCACTAATTGCTAACTTGTTGGGTCGTTTAGGGTTTAGGGTTTAGGGTTTAGGGTTTAGGGTTTAGGGTTAGGGCTTGAGCTTTGGCCTGCACCTTCAAAACAAGGGGTGCACGTGGGTACAATAATATTGAGGCACTTTCCCATACTTTCCCTGTTGTGACGGCATACCGGCTATTCCAGGCAGTCTAACAGTCTAAACCCTAAGCCCAAGCCCTAAGCCCTAAAACCCAAAACCCTAAACCGTAAACCCTAGAACCCTAAACCCTAGAACCCTAAACCCTAAACCCTAAACCCTAAACCCTAAACGCCACTGCTGAGGCATGGTCTATCGCTGCTTCGGGCAGGCTTCCCGATGCCCCGGTGGCCCACCGGGCACCTGCGCAGCAGGTCGAGACCCAGCCACGGTGACCTGCGACCGCTGTCTCTCGGGCCTGAAGGTTTAGGGTTTAGGGTTTGGGGTTTAGGGTTTGGGGTTTAGGGTTTAGGGTTTGGGGTTTGGGGTTGGGGGTTTAGGGTTTAGGGTTTAGGGCTTGGGGTTTAGGGTTTAGGGTTTCGGAACTGGGCCGGAAGGTCGCGTTCTTGGAGGTTCATGGTATTGAAGAACCCAATGATAACTGCACTTATTACCCAACTAAATCCCTATTAGGGCACTTAAAGGGCATTATAAGTGGTTTGCAAGTAGAGTTTTAAGTTTAGGGCCGGGATTCAGGGTTTGGGGTTAAGACCCTATACCCTAAACCCTAAACCCTAAACCCTAAACCCTAAACCCTAAACCCTAAACCCTAAACCCTAAACCCTAAACCCTAAACCCTAAACCCTAAACCTCGGCACTACCCTGGGAGCCTTGTTTTCGAAGGTTACCTAAGCCTCCTCTCAGGGGTTTCAGAACCAAGAAAGCGTTTTGGTACTTAACGCATTGCATAGACTTAAAGTCTTTCGTGGGGATTGGGGTTCAGGGTTTAGGCTTCAGGGTTTAGGGTTTTGGGTTACCCTGAACCCTGAACCCTAAACCCTAAACCCTAAACCCTAAATCCTAAACCCTAAACCCTAAACTTTTAGGGTTCAGGGCTAGGGTCGCAGGGTTCAGGGTTTGAACCTGGTTGGCGCGATGTTCGCCGAGGCCTTCCTGGCCATCAGCGGAACGCCGACGGAACGTGTGCTCCGTGCACAGGCCTCGACCCCAAGAGAAGGTTTAGAGTTTAGGGTTTAGGGTTTATACGGTTTAGGATTTTAACGGTTTGGGGGTTGACGGGGTTTAGGGGGTGTCAGTTGCATTTTAAGTTCGGGCTTAAAGGTCCTGATTCGCGGCTCTCTGGTCTCAGCCCCCAACCCTATATGGAGTTGTTGATTGGGTCAATCATTTTTCTCTGATGTCCCCAAAGCTTTGCGGGGGTTTCCCTGAGTTGGGGCTTTACCCAAAGGCTCCAATTCAGTACCATCATTCTTGTCTGGGTAGTATATACAAGCTTGAAGACTATGAAAGTAGTAGCATAGCAAGATGCAGCAACCCTACACCCTAAACCGTAAACCCTACACCCCAAACCGTAAACCCTAAACCCTAAACCCTAAACCCCAAACCCTAAACCCTAAACCCTAAACCCCAAACCCTAAATCCTAAATCCTAAACCCTAGACCCCAGGGTCTCTCAAACTTGGGGGCTCTGACAGCCTGGCTGGACCGGGGGGCGTTTGGCCTCCCTTGTAACAAAAAGTTTAAAGAGGTTTTAGGGTTTAGGGTTTAGGGCTTAGGGTTTAGGGTTTAGGGTGCAATTTCCTTCAGGTCGAGGTTTAGGTAGGATGTGTTTCCTAGGGCCGGGACTTCTCACAGGCTTTGGGAGTTCGGTTTCCTCCCAAGGCCCTTTTCAACAACAACGGGCACCCAGGTTTTTTTTTAGGGAATCACCCTAAAACCCTAAATCAGCTAGTTTTCCTTGCACGTCCCAAGGGGGAGCCTAAGACGGCTCAAGCTCTTCAGGACGAAGTCTGGGTACATAGCTGCGATGCGACATACCCAAAACACACCCACGGTTGAGTTGCGAGCCCAAAACCCTGAACCCCGAAACCTTAAACATCTGAACCACCACACGAGGTCTCGCTTAGGCTCTCTTGCTTGGGAGGGTCTAGGGTTTAGGTGTTTGGGTTTAGGGTTTAGGGTAGTTTAGGGTTTAGGGTTTAGGGTTTAGGGTTCAGGGTTCAGGGTTCAGGGTTCAGGGCTCAGGGTTAGGGTTTAGGGTTTAGGGGGGCGAACTGCGACAGGGACCTCTTATGCGCTGATCGTCTCGGCCATCGTGATGGTTGTGGCGGGTATTGCCTTCCTCTACGCCCTCCTGGTGTTGGATTCGGAGCGAGCAACGCAACCAGGACAACCGAGGGTTTAGGGTTTAGGGTTTGGGATTTAGGGTTTAGGGTTTAGGGTTTAGTTCCTGACGTCGACCCGAAAGCCTGCACGAAGCGCCTGACTACTAGGTGCAGGAGAGCCCTCCAAATCCAGGCTTACACACCCATAAAAAACACAACCAAAACCCCTACAGTCAACTCCAAAAAGTTGGAACATCCTTATCCCCATACCCCGAAAGGTATGCTAAAAATGCAACCCCAGCCCTAGTCATCCCTAAACCATGTTCCACCTTTCTGGAGTTTGCTGTAAACCCCAAAACTACGTACATTTTTCCGTCAGTCAGCGAAGCCAACGGGTTGTCAGGCTTTTTTCGTCTGTGGCCCCTAGGCTGAATAGCGGGATTAGGACTTAGGGTAGAAACCCTCAGCCTTGAAACCCTAAATCCTAAGCCTTGAGCGGAGCTCTGAACGCCAGCTCTTGGGATTTCTTCGTGGCTGGGGCTCCAGGGTTAATGTTGACTTCGCATTCATAAACCCCCCCCCCCCCTTCATTGATCAATCTTTTCGGCCAGGGCCTCCTCAATAATATCCGCCTAAATCCTGGTAGGACGTAAGGCAGCTCTGCTTCGATCTAGCTGTCACAGTGCCACCACAGTGGGCTAAGTGAGCCTCTACTGCGAGCCTTGGCCACTACAAAAAGAGTGTCTGCAGCCAGCAAGCTCTAAACTCATTCTCTTCCAACACCCTGAAACTTATCAGTTTAAGTTAGTTGCACAACATCGCCCGAAAAAAAAATAATTCCGGGCGGGGATTTTATAATTGTGGCGGGTTACATTATTGTGTTCCGGGCAGCGGGATTTTATAATTGTAGCGGGCTTTATTAATGTCAAGTCAACATTAGTACCGTAGAGTGGAGGGCGGAAGAAGAACGCATGACTTAGGATTTTGGGTTCCTGGGCTTCGGGTGGGGTTTGGGGGTTGGGGAACCCAGACCCCTATGGGAGGATCCAAAAAGTAGAGCCCTTTAAGGGTTCCTAAGCATAGTAGTATCGGGTATCGGGTACTATTTGGGGTAGCTACTGCTACACCTACTCATAACTACCCATGAACCTTCAAACAAAGCCCCCAACACCTAAACCCTAAACCCTAAACCCAAAACACCTCGGGAGGGTGTTGGTGCCACGCTCCAGGACACACTTTTGTCGGCGTGGTCGCGCTGAGCCAGCTCGCCACACAGCTGCAAGTTCTCCGACTCCTGAACCTTAAGCCTTAACCCCTAAACCCTAAACTCCTAAACTCCTAAACCCTAAACCCTAACCCTAAACCCTAAACCCTTTAATTACCCCCCAACCCAGCTCCAAAACCTGAAAATGGCTAAACCTCTACACACGAAATCAGGGAATTTCTCTAACATCCGGTCCCTTTTTGGGTTCCTTATTGAGAGCTTAGGGTTTAGGGTTTAGGGTTTAGGGTTTAGGGTTTAGGGTTTAGGCTTTAGGGGACCCAAAACTGGGACCACCATTTTGAGAACTGACCATATATATACAGTAGAGCCCCCCCAATCTCACGTTCTAGATAGCTTGTAGGAAGCCCAAAGGGAAGGTTTGTATATAGTGAAACTAGGAAGACCACCAGAACCCTAAACATAGCTTGCAAGCATTGGAGCCATGGGCACGACACCCCACAGCTTTGGATCATGAAGCCGTAAACTCACACCCTAAACCGAAAACCCCCAAGCTTTGAACGCCGCTCCCTAAACTCCTAAACCTGGACCCCAAACCTTAAACCCTAAACCCTAGCCCGAAATCCTAAACCCTAAACCCTAAACCCCAAACCCTAAACCCTAAACCCTAAACCCTAAACCCTTAAACCCTTAAACCCTAAGCCCCAGAGCTGCAGATCACGCTGATCCAGCAGCTCGTAGTCGTGAACAAGTTCGGCATCGACTGGGTAGCTGAGCTTGAAGGGTTTAGGGTTTCGGGTTTAGGGTTTAGGGTTTAGGGTTTAGGGTTTAGGGTTTAGGTTTAGGGTTTAGGGTTTGTTGCTGTTGTTGCTTCGCTTTCGCTACAGGACTCCTATACCCCAACCGGCTTAATAAGGGCTCAGGGTTTGGGGCTTTGGGTATGACTTGCCTCGAACACAGTGCAGACTTCACTTCAAGGCTTCCTGATCTCTGTGGTTCCTGGGTTTAGGGTACACTGTGGTTCTTTGGTTTAGGGTACAGGGTTCAGGGTTCAGGGTAGATCCTCGCTTTTGTTTTTGGGGGGTTAAGAGGGGGGGGGGTTAGCCAGGTAGAGAGCCGGCTTGAACCTCAAATTTCGGGGGCTTCTTCAAAGTCAAAACCTGAAACTTTCAAACCCTCATACCCAAAGACACTAAACCCCTAAAACCCTAAACCCTGAATCCCCACAACCCTCCCCTAAACCCAAAACTTTATCCTGAAACCCCAAACCCCCGAAACCCTCGAATCCTAAGATCCTGAAACCTAGAACCCCAACCCCTAAACCCTAAACCCCACAAAACCCTAAACCCAAAACCCTAAACACTAACCCCCCCCCCCAAAAAAAAACAAAAAAAAAACAAACCCCTGCGAAATCCTAAGACCCTGAACCCGAAAACCCCAACCCCGAAACCCTAAAACCCTAAAACCCTAAAACCCCCAAACCCCCAAACCCCCAACCCCCAAACCCCCAAACCCCCAAACCCCCAAACCCCCCAAACCCCCAAACCCCCCAAACCCCCAAACCCCCCAAACCCCCCCCCCCCCCCCCCCCCCCCCCCCCCCCCCCCCCCCCCCCCCCCCAAAAAAAGACCTTGCACCCCAACCCTATACCCGCAAAACTGAGGTGGATCCCATGAAGGAGATCTTGAGCTCCCTCGAGGCGTAAGCTTGGGGACGCCTCTTTCACAGGGTCTTGGGCTTGGGCTTTAGGGTTTAGGGTTTAGGGTTCAGGATTCAGGGTTCAGGATTCAGGGTTTAGGGTTTGTGGTTGTTAGGCGTTTTTGCTTTGTTTCTTACTTTTGGGGGTTGGGTTTAGGGTTTTTGGATTTCTTAGGGTCTAGGCTCCTGGCGAGAGAGGCACCCGTCAAGGTGTCCCTTTGTACATGTATTTGGGCAGAGGCTTGGCTCATAAAGGATTCAACGTCACTGTTGGTATTAGGGGCCAAACCCTAGACCCTAAACCCTAAACCCTAAACCCCCAAAGACCCGAGAGGGACATCCACAGTGGATTCCGCCACTCCGTCACGGAGCCAGGGTGTTCTTAGGGTTTAGGGTTTAGGGTTTAGGGGTTAGGGGAGCACGGGCGCCGTGTTTTACATTGCCAACCTTTACTTCCAGGTCACAAAGGCTGACATTGGCCGGGTCTGCTGGGAGATGGCTGGTGTCAATGCTCTTAACATCACAGTGGTGCGAAAGGTCAGGATGGCTGAACCACACACGATGTGCAGTGCTTCCGTGGAGGTGGGTTTAGGGTTTAGGGTTTAGGGTTTAGGGTTTAGGGTTTAGGGTTTAGGGTTTAGGGTCTGTGCAGACGTTGTGCTCCTCGCTCCAGGGGCTGCTGGACTGTCGTATTGCGCAGGTGTTCGGTTCGGGGACTTTTGGGGTTTAGGGTCTAGCTTTTCTTCAAGGCCTTCTTTGCGGAATACGCACCCTTCCCCCCCCCCCCCCCTGCAGTGTATCCAAACCCTAAACCCTAGACCCTAGACCCTACACCCTAAACCCTAAACCCTAAACCCTAAACCCAAAACCCAAGTCTGAACCGTTTGTGGCATCCAGACCTCGAAGACCCCTCCTGCGAACCTTTGGGGCCCCCTGAGACCCCTGCTGGCCCTCCTCTGTGAAGCCCTGTTTCGGGTTTAGGGTTTAGGGTTTAGGGTTCAAAGTTTAGGATCTAGGGTCTAGGGTTTAGGGAAACCCGAGGATCCCCCACCCCCGACACCCCGCCCCGAAACCCCCTGAACCCCCCCCGGCCCCTCCCGCTGGTCGAATCAAGTCTTTACTAGGTAGGCCCTTGGGATATTGCAGATTGTCTCTTATCAGTTCAAGAGGACCAAAAGGAATACTTTTCAAAGGGTTTTGTATAAGGGCCATCCTAGATCATGAAGGAGGAAGTTTCTGGAAGCACGCATGTAGATAGTGCCGAGGCAAGTAAAAGGTTTGGGGTTTGGGGTTTAGGGTTTAGGGTTTAGGGTCGATATACGATTTAGATGGAAAGCGATGCTGGGAGGGTGGGGTGATACCAGTTACATAGCGATGTAAATGGGCCTTGCGAACCGCCGGCCAATCGTACACCCTAAACCCTAAACTCTAAACCCTAAACCCTAAACCCTGAACCCTAAACCCTAAACCCTATAAACCCTAAACCCTAAACCTAAACCCTAAACCCTAAACCCTAAACCCTAAACCCTAAACCCTAAACCCTAAACCCTAAACCCTAAACCCTAAACCCTAAACCCTAAACCCTACCCTGCACCTCTAAACCCTAATTCCCTTAAAGCGCTCATCACTTAAACCTTCAAACGGCCAGACCCCTCAACCCTACTTGGCGGTTCATGGGTTTTTCGGAGGGTTACAAGCAAGTAAGCCGTAGGTATAGCTGGTTGCAGCCTTCTTTTAGGCGGCCTCTAACCCTGCCCATAACTACCCATGAACCTTCAAGCACAGCACCCCTAAAGCCTAAACCCTAAACCCTAAACCCTAAACCCTAGACCCTAAACCCCAAACAGCTGGGACTTCAAGTGCAGGTGGTCGGACTGGACTTGGATATGCTGGCAGTCTCCTGTGTGGCAACGCTCAGCCCTGTTTCGAAGCCACCTGGTTCTTGATAAGGGGTTTAGGGTTTAGGGTTTATGACACGGGTGAAGGATTCAAGGGTTGAGGGGTTTCGAGTTGAAGGGTTTAAGGGGTTTAGGTTTAAGGATTTCAGGGTCGAGGGCTTGGGGTTGTGGGCCCCGAAAAGCCTCATTAAAGGAGGTTAAGGATGTGTATGCTTATCAAGTACCATATGGGGGGGAAATAGGGGTACATTGTTTTGTGGTTCCCTTTCAGACAATTCTACTCTGTTTGGGGGATAAAAAGGGGCACCCCTATTTTTCGGAAATGCCCTAACCCCTAAACCCTAAACCCGAAACCCTAAACCCCTTATCAAGATCTCTGCAGAGTTTCCCTCAGCCCTACTCAGGGTCAGGGTTTACGTGCTTTGTGTTTAGGGTTTAGGGTTTAGGATTTAGGGTTTAGGGTTTAGGGTTTAGGGTTTAGGGTCGCCAGAACCCTAAAGCGTAGTCAACCCTGAGTCCCGAACCTTGAACCAAAGGGTTTAGGGTTTAGGGTTTAGGGTTTAGGGTCTAGGGTTTAGGGTTGTTTAGGGTTTAGGATAGGGCTCCTACAGTTGGGGTTTCAGGGTACTGGAACCCAACTGTCATTGTACTTCTAACCCACTTATCAGCCCCGCAAGCTGCCTGCCCCCTTCATATAGTTTTCATTGGAGTATTAAAAAGAAATACCCCCTAAACCCTAAACCCTAAACCCTAAACCCTAAACCCTAAACCCTAAACCTGCAAGCTGGGTTAGGCTAAACCCTAATCCTTAGGTATGCCTTCACGGTGTCCGCCACGCCACTCCTTGCTGCTGTGGCTTTGCTGCTCCACTTCTTGGCCCTTGCCGCCTAGGTGCACATGGGGTTTAGGGTTTAGGGTTTCGGGTTTCGGGTTTAGGGTTAAGGCAGGGTTGAGGGTCCCAGGGTGCGGGGTTGAGGGTGTTGTTTTCAGGCTCTCGTCTCCCTTTCTTTGTGCTTCGTGGTTTCAGGCTTTGCGGGTTTATGGGTCAAGGTTCAGGTTTAGGGTTTCCCCTCTGGGTTCGTGCTGGGTTTAGGGTTTGTTGCGTGGGGGGGGGGGGGGGGGGGGGGGAATGCGGAGCGCGGCGTATATGGAGTTTAGGGTTTATAGGGACTACTTGAAGGTTCATGGAAAGTTGCCGATAGGATTAGAAGCGAGGCTATAGCCGCCTGTAGCTAGAGTTACCCTACTCGGAGCACCAGTTATAAGTACCCACAAGCCTCCGAGTAGGAAGCCTGTAATCTTTTGTGTACTACAAATCCTAAAACCTAAACCCTAAACCCTAAATCCCTTTACAACCCCGAGGTTAACTTTGTTGCTCCCTAGAGACTCGACAAGTAAGGCCATCAAGCGTCGCATGGGAAAGAAGCTCCAGTTCAAGCTGGATTTCAGCCGCTTGCTTAGGGTTTGGGATCGAAACCCTAAACCCTACACCCTAAAAACCCTAAACCCTAAACCCTGTCGACCAGGGATCCCTGCAACAATATTCACACGCAACAACACTGAACAATCACGAGCAGTAGCCAAGGCTATATGGCCCTAAGGGTCCATGAACCTCTATAGGGAATGGGTTTAGGGTTTAGGGTTTAGGGTCTAGGGTTTAGGGTCTAGGGTCTAGGGTCTAGGGTCTAGGGTCTAGGGTCTAGGGTTTAGGGTTTAGGGTTTATAAGGCTTTGGGGCCCAAGTATGCAATCATGAGGTACATGGACCCTTAGGGTTTTGGACCCATATATTCCTACGATACCTTCAATATACATGCAAGGGTTGCTATATGGTCCCCCGAATGAACTGCGAACCCTAAACCCTGAACCCTAAGCCCAAACCCTTGAAGCCTTAACCTCAGGGTGGAGTGTAATGTTAAGGGCACAGAACCTGACGCAAGAGACCCAGAAACCGGCATTCTGGGTTTGAGAGGCTTCTGAACATGGTAGAACCCTAAACCCTAAATTATTACCCCTAAACCCTAAACCCTAAACCCTAAACCCTAAACCAAGATGGTAATCGGGTGAGCCGAAGAGTGGCCTAGAATTTAAAGCTCGATAGCTGAGAAGGTACCTGTTTCGATGCTTGGTTGGGATGTTAGGGTTTAGGGTTTAGGGTTCAGGGTTCAGGGTTTAGGGTTCAGGGTTTAGGGTTTAGGGTTTAGGGTTTTGGGTTTAGGGTTTAGGGTTTAGGGGTATAGATTGGGATGCTCCGCGTTATACTAAGCGTCTTTAATACGGACTATAGTTCCCTCTATTCTAGTCCCTTGCAAGGACTGTTGGTCTAAGGGGCGAGCATCCCAAATGGTTGGTGTTATCTGCTGAGAGATACATGGCTATCATAGCACGAGTTCCGCCACCTTCGCCTTTGTAGCACTAATTTGTCACTACACCCTAAATCCTAAACCCTAAGCCCTAAACCTAAGCCCTAAACCCACAGATGCTCCCAATATGGCCCCAGGGCAAGTTGAGGCTTGGGTTTTCTTTTTTTGCTCCTTTCTAACCCCTCTAAAAGCAGACAAATTTGGCGCCCCCACCCCCAAGCCCTAACCTTAAACCCTAAACCCTAAACCCTAAACAGATCACAAACCTTTCGGGTTCAGGGTATAACCCCTCTCGCCACTAAGTGCTTGCTGCTCGTACCCTTGAACATGAAACCCTAAACCCTAAACCCAAACCCTAAACCCTAAACCCTAAACCCTAAACCCTAAACCCTAAACCATGGTATATTCGGGTTTCCAGAGTTTCCGAAGCTTAGGCTCTTTCGGTCCCTGTAGGGGGGGATTAGAGTTTCAAGCCAAGGCGTAGCCCTACACCGAAATGCCTCAGCGTGCAACTGACCCTAAACCCTAAACCCTAAACCCTAAACCCTAAACCCTAAACCCTAAACCCTAACCCCTAAACCCTAAACCCTAAACCCTAAACCCTAAACCCTAAACCCTAAACCCTAAACCCTAAACCCTAAACCCTAAACCCTAAACCCTAAACCCTAAACCCTAAACCCTAAACCCTAAACCCTAAACCCTAAACCCTAACCATAAACCCTAAACCCTAAACCCTAAACCCTAAACCCTAAACCCTAAACCCTAAACCCTAAACCCTAAACCCTAAACCCTAAACCCTAAACCCTAAACCCTATCCCTAAACCCTCCAGGTCACCTCCTGCGAACTGTGGGCTCTCTTTTTCTGATTCTTTACATCAGCGTCTTCTCCGCCATCCTCGCGCCTTTCCAGTGCAATATGCATCCGAACAGCCGCACGACGCTGCCACTGGGTATGAGTCGTTTTGTAGGGTTTTGGGTTCAGGGTTTAGGTTTAGGGTTCGGGTACTTGGTGACTTCAGGAATTCAGGGCTACGCTATATATCTCTGTCAGGTACCCAGAACCCTAAACCCTAAACCCTAAACCCTAAACCCTAAACCCTAAGCCCTAAACCCTGAACCCTGAACCCTGAACCCTGAACCCTAAACCCTAAACCCTACACCCTAAACCCTGAACCCTAAACCCTAGACCCGAAACCCTAGACCCATGCAAGTCCTTCACCGTCAATTCTGAGCTCCTTGCCCTGCCTAGGTGTTATGGGGCCATGCAACCCTAGAGCCCGGTTCAGGGTTCAGGGTTCAGGGTTTAGGGTTTAGTGTTCAGGATCGTGCGCTGTGTGGGTAAGGACAAATTCTACAGGGGCCTGAGCCTTTTGCGGGGAGAGTATAAGAACCCTTACGTGTATATCGGAGGTACGTACATCATATATGTATATATATATATATATATATATAACTCTAAACCCTAAATCCTAAACCCTAAACCCTAAACCCTAAACCCTATATATATATATATATATATATGAGGCAGGAACCTTTATGTATTA
This sequence comes from Symbiodinium natans, assembly GCA_905221605.1. NCBI lineage: Eukaryota > Dinophyceae > Suessiales > Symbiodiniaceae > Symbiodinium > Symbiodinium natans. The sequence continues at coordinate 1,650,962 of CAJNDS010000335.1, forward strand.
TGTGGCGTTCCTTTTTTTGGGGACTATCTCAACTATCTAAACCAGGGGGGTTTAGATAGTTTAGATAGTTTAGATAGTTTAGATAGTTGGGTGAGAGACCTAAACTACCTAAACTATCTAAACTATCTAAACCAGTGGGGTTTAGATAGTTTAGATAGTTTAGATAGTTGGGGGAGAGGCCTAAACTACCTAAACTATCTAAACCAATGGGGTTTAGATAGTTTAGATAGTTTAGATAGTTGGGTGAGAGGCCTAAACTCCCTAAACTATCTAAACTATCTAAACCAGGGGGGTTTACATAGTTTAGATAGTTTAGATAGTTGGGGGAGAGAGGCCTCAACTACCTAAACTATCTAAACTATCTAAACCAGGGCGGTTTAGATAGTTTAGATAGTTTAGATAGTTGGGGGAGAGAGGCCTCAACTACCTAAACTATCTAAACTATCTAAACCAGGGGGGTTTAGATAGTTTAGATAGTTTAGATAGTTTAGGTAGTTTAGGTAGTTTAGGTAGTTTGGGGGGGGGAGGTTGGGTCCCGGGTGGAGCCCAAAACTACCTAAACTATCTAAACTATCTAAACCAAGGGTCCCCCCAATACTAAATTACGACTAAATTACGAGCCCGGGGGTTCAGATAGTTTAGATAGTTTACATAGTTTAGATAATTTTGGGGGTAGGTTGGGTCACGGGTGGAGCCCAAAACTACCTAAACTATCTAAACTATTTAAATTTTCTAAACTATCTAAACCAAGGGTTCCCCCAATACTAAATTACGAGCCCGGGCCTTCCCCCAATACTAAATTACGAGCCCGGGCCTTCCCCAAATACTAAATTACGAGCCCGGGCCTTCCCCCAATACTAAATTACGAGCCCGGGCCTTCCCCAAATACTAAATTACGAGCCCGGGCCTTCCCCCAATACTAAATTACGAGCCCGGGCCTTCCCCAAATACTAAATTACGAGCCCGGGCCTTCCCCCAATACTAAATACGAGCCCGGGGGTTTAGATAGTTTAGATAGTTTACATAGTTTAGATAATTTTGGTGGTAGGTTGGGTCACGGGTGGAGCCCAAAACTACCTAAACTATCTAAACTATTTAAACTATCTAAACTATATAAACTATCTAAACCAGAGGGGGTTTAGATAGTTTAGATAGTTTAGATAGTTGGGGGAGAGGCCTAAACTATTTAAACTATCTAAACTATCTAAACCGGGGGGGGGGTTTAGATAGTTTAGATAGTTTAGATAGTTGGGGGAGAGGCCTAAACTATTTAAACTATCTAAACTATCTCAACCAGGGGGGTTTAGATAGTTTAGATAGTTTAGATAGTTGGGGGAGAGGCCTAAACTACCTAAACTATCTAAACTATCTAAACCAGGGGGGGTTAGATAGTTTAGATAGTTTAGATAGTTTAGATAGTTTAGATAGTTTAGATAGTTTAGATAGTTTAGATAGTTGAGGGGGGGGTTGGGTCTAAACCAGGGCGGTTTAGATAGTTTAGATAGTTTAGATAGTTGGGGCAGAGGCCTAAACTACCTAAACTGTCTAAACTATCTAAACCGGGGGGGTGGTTTAGATAGTTTAGGGGGGAGGTTGGTCCCGGGTGGAGCCCAAAACTACCTAAACTACCTAAACTACCTAAACTATCTAAACTATCTAAACTATCTAAACCAGGGGGGTTTAGATAGTTTAGATAGTTTAGATAGTTGGGGGAGAGGCCTAAACTACCTAAACTATCTCAACTATCTAAACCGGGGGGGTTTAGATAGTTTAGATAGTTGGGGGAGAGGCCTAAACTACCTAAACTATCTAAACTATCTAAACCAGGTGGGTTTAGATAGTTTAGATAGTTTAGATAGTTTAGATAGTTTAGATAGTTGAGGGGGGGGGGGGGGGTTGGGTCTAAACCAGGGGGGTTTTGATAGTTTAGATAGTTTAGATAGTTGGGGCAGAGGCCCCTAAACTACCTAAACTATCTAAACTATCTAAACCGGGGGGGTGGTTTAGATAGTTTAGGGGGGGGGGGGGGTTGGTCCCGGGTGGAGCCCAAAACTACCTAACTACCTAAACTACCTAAACTACCTAAACTACCTAAACTATCTAAACTATATAAACCAGGGGGGTTTAGATAGTTTAGATAGTTTAGATAGTTGGGAGAGAGGCCTAAACTACCTAAACTATCTAAACTATCTAAACCGGGGGGGGGTTTAGATAGATAGTTTAGATAGTTTAGATAGTTTAGATAGTTTAGATAGTTTAGATAGTTTAGATAGTTTAGATAGTTTAGATAGTTTAGATAGTTTAGATAGTTTAGGGGTGGGAGCTTGGGTCCCGGGTGGAGCCCAAAACTACCTAAACTACCTAAACTACCTAAACTACCTAAACAATCTAAACTAGGGGGTTTTGGATAGTTTAGATAGTTTAGATAATAGGGGGAGAGGCCTAAACCACCTAAACTATCTAAACTATCTAAACCGGGGGGGTTTAGATAGTTTAGATAGTTTAGATAGTTGGGGGAGAGGCCTAAACTACCTAAACTATCTAAACTATCTAAACCAGGGGGGGTTTAGATAGTTTAGATAGTTTAGATAGTTTAGATAGTTTAGATAGTTTAGGGGGCTGGGGGTTGGGTCTAAACCAGGGGGATTTAGATAGTTTAGATAGTTTAGATAGTTGGGGGAGAGGCCTAAACTACCTAGACTATCTAAACTATCTAAACCGGTGGGGGTTTAGATAGTTTAGATAGTTTAGATAGTTTAGATAGTTTAGATAGTTTAGATAGTTTAGATAGTTTAAGGGGGGGGTTGGGTCTAAAGCAGGGGGGTTTAGATAGTTTAGATAGTTTAGATAGTTGGGGGAGAGGCCTAAACTACCTAAACTATCTAAACTATCTAAACCGGGGGGGAGGGTTTAGATAGTTTAGATAGTTTAGATAGTTTAAGGGAGGGGGGTTGGGTCTAAACCAGGGGCGTTTAGATAGTTTAGATAGTTTAGATAGTTTAGATAGTTGGGGGAGAGGCCTAAACTACCTAAACTATCTAAACTATCTAAACCGGGGGGGAGGGTTTAGATAGTTTAGATAGTTTATATAGTTTAAGGGGGGGGGGGGGTTGGGTCTAAACCAGGGGGGTTTAGATAGTTTAGATAGTTTAGGTAGTTTAGATAGTTTAGATAGTTTTAGTTTTGATAGTTTAGATAGTTTAGATAGTTTAGATAGTTTAGATAGTTTAGGGAGGGCGGGTGGTGGCAAAAATCCGTGATTTCTGATCATTTTGGGCCCCCCAAATAGCAGATTTTCATGATTTTGGATCATTTTGTGCCTTGGAAACCCATCCCCATGGCAAACTGCGTAGTTTTCGACCATTTTGGGCTCTCACAAATCCTGAGTTCAGGTGTGCAAAAAAGGAGATTTTCCCTAGTTTGGCAGCCGTAAACCCACCCAAATGGCAAATTTTTGTGTTTTTTGATCATTTTCGGCCTTCCCAAACCCTGAATAAATGCGAAAACATAGGGATTTTCGTTAGTTTGGCAGCCTTGGAAAACCACCAAATAATGAAATTTAGTGATTTTTGACCCTTTTGGACCTTACCAAACTCCGTATCAAGGCCAAAACATAGGGATTTTCGCTAGTCTGGCGGCCTTGGAAAACCCTCGAAATGGCAAATTTGTGAATTTTTGCGCAATTTGGTCCCTGAATTAAGGCCAAAACATAGGGATTTTCGTTAGTTTGGCAGCCTGGAAAAACCACCAAATAATGAAATTTAGTGATTACCAAGCGGACCTCGAGCTTCGCAGCCCCACCAACCGCAGCCCCCTGACTGGCGACACGGCACCGCAGGCGGTGGAGGTGCACGTGTACAACCTCGGGGAGACACTTGCTTTCAATCGGCCTCCTGATTCACCGTTTGAGTTTAGGGTTTAGGGGTACACAAGTTCTGTTGTCTAGAGCCATTGACCCAGCTGCCTGCATGAACCCCCTCCCCCTCCTCAGACTCCTCTCAGACATGCGAAGGAATTTCGTGGGCCCCAACCACGTGTTGAACTTTGGACCGGCCCTCGGCGGAGCCTTCCACATTGGCGTGGAGGCAAGTAGAACAAATGGGGCATGGTGTCAGCTTCATAAAACCCCTAAGCCCCAAAACCCTAAACCCTAAACCCTAAACCCACAAGATCACCCATCGTTGCCCGCTTCAGGTCTTCGGAGCCGAGTGGTCGTATGGCGTGCGCGGCGTCGCTTGCGATCCACCTCGCTCCGAGACGGCGCACGTTTATGAGTCTTGGTAGCCCAGTGGGTGGCAGGGTTTAGGGTTTATAGGGTTTAGGGGTTTAGGGTATCTAACTTGGTAGCCCAGTGGTACCCTTTTCCCTTTTTTTGTTTCAGGGTTCCCTTATAAAGTAAGTAGCCCCAAAAAAAGGTGCCCTTATTACAATATGTTACTGGGCTACCAAGGAGTGCAGCGTTCTTCTGGGGTCTACAGCTGCCTGGCTTTGATTTGGGTTTAAGGTTTAGGGTCAAGTTGTGGATCTTAAAGTACACCCCGAAACCCAGAACCCAGAGGCCAGGAGCCGCATGGAGGTGGCAGAAATTCTCTTCCACCTCTGCCGAGAGTGGCGAGGACGCGACTACGACATGTTCAGTCACAACTGCTGCAGCTTCGGCAGGAGGCTCGCATCCCTCAGCCGGACCCAGCCAAAACCACCCCAAAGCCCACACCCTAAACCCTAAACCCTAAACCGCCCAAAACCCCCCCCCTTCCCCACAGTTCCCCCTGCAGGTTCGTTGAGACTCTCGGCGTGCGTCCACTACCAGACTCTTGGGTCTTCATTGGTTTAGCTCTTGTTCCTGCTTGTGCTTAGCGTTCTGGGCTGAAAGGGTGCAGGGTTTAGGGTTTGCTTTCTTTTTGTTTAGGGTTGAGGCTTAGGGTGGGAAGGGGGTTGGCGTGCAAGGCTGCAAGTTTCAAGCTCTGAGGTTTAGAGCTGCAGGGCCCCTTTTTTTTGAACTGGTGTTTAAGCACAGTCACACAGTCCGCCCCACCCTGCCCAACCCTACAGTGGGTGACAGGCACGGCAAATGACCACGACCCAGCTGATGCTCATGATGATTTTCGACCATTTTTGGGCCTTCCCAAACTCCGTATCAAGGCCAAAACATAGGGATTTTCGCGAGTCTGGCGGCCTTGCATCATGGAAAACCCTCGAAATGGCAAATTTTAGTAAATTTTTGCGCAATTTGGACCTTCCCAAACCCTGAACTAAGGCCAAAACATAGGGATTTTCGTTAGTTTGGTTTTCCAAAACCTTCAGGGGACACTGCTTGCGATTTGTCATTTTGGGCGCTCAGTTTTCCAAAAACTTAAGGGGGACACTGCTTGCGATTTGTCGCTTGGGGCGCTCAGTTTGCCAAAAACTTAAGGGGGACACTGCTTGCGATTTGTCATTTTGGGAGCTCAGTTTTCCAAAAACTTAAGGGTGACACTGTTTGCGATTTGTCATTTTGGGCGCTCGGTTAAGTTAAGGGGGACACTGCTTGCGATCTGTCATTTTGGAAGCTCAGTTTCCAAAAAAAATCAGGGGGGACACTGCTTGCGATTTGTCATTTTGGGACCTCAGTTTTCCAAGAACTTAAAGGGGACACTGCTTGCGATTTGTCATTTTGGGCGCCCAACGCCCATCCCGCCTCGTCAATCAAGCCCAAATCACTGGGGCAGTTGGTTTCGCAAGCGTCTGGAGCTTAACTTAGGGGGCCACGTGACCAGACGAAGACCCAGCTGATGCTCATGATGCGCCCCTCCTGCCTCGTCAATCTTCTTCACGGGCCTCTTGCGTAGTCAAGTCCGACGAGTCCAACTATCTACGCGTAGAGTCTGGCAACGATCTCCGCATTGCGGGCAGTCAGCTATTGGACTGAAGATTGTCATTATCAGCACTGCTACGTGCCTCACGGACACGGTGGCCTAAGAGTGGCTACCCCCGAGTGGGGACCACCTCAAAAGGCACCCCGACCCCATATGTGATCGAGTGTGACCTGAGCGCTACTCCCCTGACTGTCAGACTGGCGTCGCCAGTCACCTAAGCCAACCCTCTCATGACTCCACTGCGAGGCGGGGACCCGAAAGTTGGCCCTGCGCCCAGAGCCTCCAAACAGAAGTGGACGAAGCCCAGGGTCTGATGAAGAGGACTGTGCGGCTGCAAGGCTAGGACCAGAACGAACTTGCCGCCCTTCTTCGCCTTGAACCAAGAGCACTCCTGAATCTCGGGCTGCATGAGCTGCGGTGTTTGGTACTCCTTGATGAGCAACTTGAGGATCTCCTGCTGCATCGATATGTTGGGCATTTTGGCGAGCTCCAAGATACGGTTGCGTCGAGCCAGCTCCGACTGCTCGGCCGCCCCTGCTTTGGAAAGGTCGCGCTCGGCCAACTTGAGAAGAAGAGCTCCAGCTAGCGTGGTCCGCCTGTGCCCATCCGGATGGGCCTTGCCCTTGCCCGGATGGCGTGAGTCGTAAGTCTGATGAGCCGCCTGCATGGCAGGTACCAGTACTGACTCCGTCTCGTTCAGGAACCATGCGGGGGCACGACCTTCCAGGTTGCGGAGACGGGCATCCAGACTGAGCATGGCCGAGTTGTGAGGGCCGTCCTCGCCCTGCTCGCGGCGACGACGTCGGGGAGCCGGCTCTCCCGTCTGAAGCCACATGGCGCTTGGAGCACACTGCTAGAAAATGCCGCTTCGCAGAGCCAACTGTTGCAAATGAGCGGTTGGTTGCAAATCGGACAGCGACATGTAGTGATGTGAGCTGTGTCCGCCCTTCTGGCCTTGTGAGCACTAACTCGATGCATGTTCAGGGCACGCTTTGTCAAAAACTGGGCAGGGCATGTATCACATGGGAAAGAATACCCAGTCGTGTCCACAGCAAAGCCTTCAGGGCCTTCAACGGTGCTTGTGTCAGGATGCGGCTGGCACTCTGCTCGGAGGGGACGTCGATAAGAAAGCACGTGCGCAAAGTCGTTTTTTACGCCGACGAAGTGGGAAAGCCACAATCGTGCGAAATCACTGGGGCAGTTGTTCTTAGGGGGCTTGTGACCAGAAGAAGACCCAGCTGATGCTCATGATGCGCCCCTCCCGCCTCTAAATCAGTCCCAAACAAGGTCACAACCAATTGTAGCAAAAGTTGTCCGACTTATATACTTTTAGGCCCAGTTGTAGTTGCCCAATCCCAAAACCCCAAATCCACAATCTTAAACCAGTTTTCCAAAAGCTTAGGGGGGACACTGCTTGTGATTTGTCACTTTGGGCGCTCAGTTTGCCAAAAACTTAAAGGGGACACTGCTTGCGATGTGTCATTTTGGAAGCTCAGTTTTCCAAAAACTTCAGGGGGGCACTCAGGTTTCCAAGAACTTAAGGGGGACACTGCTTGCGATTTGTCATTTTGGGCGCCCAGGTTTCCAAAAGCTTAGGGGGGACACTGCTTGCGATTTGTCACTTTGGGCGCTCAGTTTGCCAAAAACTTCAGGGGACACTGCTTGCGGGGACACTGCTTGCGATGTGTCATTTTGGAAGCTCAGTTTTCCAAGAACTTAAGGGGGACACTGCTTGCGATTTGTCATTTTGGGCGCCCAGTTTTCCAAAAGCTTAGGGGGGACACTGCTTGCGATTTGTCACTTTGGGCGCTCAGTTTGCCAAAAACTTAAAGGGGGCACTGCTTGCGGGGACACTGCTTGCGATGTGTCATTTTGGAAGCTCAGTTTTCCAAAAACTTCAGGGGGGCAATGCTTGCGATTTGTCATTTTGGGAGCTCAGTTTTCCAAGAACTTAAGGGGGACACTGCTTGCGATTTGTCATTTTGGGTGCTCAGTTTTCCAAAAATTTCAGGTGGACACTGCTTGCGATTTGACATTTTGGGAGCTCAGTTCTCCAAAAACTTAAGGGGGACACTGCTTGCGGTTTGTCATTTTGGGATTTCATTTTGGGAGCTCAGTTTTCCAAAAACTTAAGGAGGACGTAATTCCACCCCTGCCCAAGGCCGTCCCTAGGAAGAACAAGAAGAAGAGACACAAGCGAGGAGAGAGAGAGAGAGAGAGAGAGAGAGAGAGAGAGAGAGAGAGAGAGAGAGAGAGAGAGTGCGAGCAGAGAGAAGAGGGAGGACATTGCAGTGGGATGATTTGCGTCCTTACACAAACATTCTTGGTATGGAGAGAGCCAAAGAAGAGAAACAAGAGAGGCAAGGGTGGATGATTGACTAGTGGCGCCTCTCAGAGTTTGTTGTTTATTCCTTCCTTCGTTCTTTCTTCTTCCCAAAGCAAAGAAAGGGACGAGAGGAGAGGGCATAAGGTATTCTACGACAATTGATTTGTTCTTTGTACTCCTCCTGTTCTCCGAACCCTTTCTCCCCTCGATAAGAAAAACGAAAATAACGGACTTTTGTTCATTCCTTGGTGTTTTCCTCTTGTTGTCTGTTCCTTCTCGCCGAATGAGTCTGTTGAAAAGAAAATGCACAAATGAACAGGGGAGCCGTTTTGTCCTATCTGAACAGAACTGTTGGAAGTCAGGGGGGTGGATTGCAGAAGACAAACTGGAGGGAACAGGGGAACTCAGCCAAAGGGGCCACTTTTGCAACGAACAACTGCCTGCTCAGGCCTGCACTAGGGGGAGCCGAGACCCCTTTGCAACGAACAGCTACCTGCTTTCTTTCCTTGTTCTATCTTTGCGCTTTCTTGCTTTCTATTTTTATTTCTTTCTTTCGAGGGGTTTGTGGGGGAGACCCCCACACGCACGCGCGCAGCCCCAAATCCGACAACGCGAGACTGTTTGCAATTCTCTCCTCCATAAGAAAAGCAAAGAGCAGAGAAAAATGGAGAAGAGAGGAGGGCGAGGACGAAGGTAGCGGGATGATCTTGGGCTCTTGGACATTCATCTTTCTTTCCAGCAAGAACAGAGCCAAAGAAGAGAGATAAGAGAGGAGAGGAAAGGATGGATGAAGACAGTGAGAATAAATCAGGGCTCCTCCCCCTTATGTTTTGTTTATTTCCTTTCTTTTTCTTCTTCCAACAAGAAAGGGAAGAGACGAGAGATGAGGACAGTGTGTAAATAGAAGAGTGACATATTTGAATGTTTACCTCTTCGTTGTTCTTCTCCTGTTATCCGACTCCTTTTTCTCCTGAAAGAACCGCACGTTAGTCAAATGTTTGTTGCTTTCCTCTTGTTGTCTGTTCTTTTCTCGTTGAATGGGTAAGTCCAAAAAAATTGCACAAGTGGACAGGGGAACCGTCTTCGTCCTTTTACGCACCTCCCTTTTTTGTCCCTACAAGAAGGAACAGAAAAGTTGGAACGCAGAGAGGGATAAACGAACACAAAAGGAGTGGAACAGAGCGGAAAAGTGTGCCTCCCTTATGCAACAAACAAGTACTTGCTTCTCTCTCTTCCCGTCCAGATGCTTCGCTCATCTAGTGTTATGCATTCTTTCCTCCATAAGAAAAGCAAGAAGAGACAAAAGCTAGAAGGGAGAGATCAGAGAGAAGAGGGAGGATGAAAGTAGTGAGATTGGTTCGTGTTCTTAAATCTTCATTCTGCAAGAAGAGGACCACATGGAGGATGAACGCAGTGAGACTGAGTAAGGGCGCTTATCTTCATTATTTGTTATTCCTTCCTTGTGCTTTTTTCTTGTACATTCTGCTCGTGGCTTTCTCTTTCTTTTTCTTGCTGTTAGCTTGCTTAGACACTCTTGTTAGTTCCTTGTGCTTTCCCCTATTGTCTGTTCCTTTCTCGCTGAGTGGGTAGACGAAAAGAACACGCGCGAGTGGACAGGGGAACCGTCTTCGTCCCTGTATTTACTCCCTGCTTTCTCCTTAAAAGAAGTTTGAACGCTGGGGAGGCATTACAGAAGGCAAAAGGAAGGGGAGCAGGGGAACTCATCCCGGCTCTAGGGAGAAAGTGTGCCTCCTTATGCAACAAACAAGTACTTGCTTCTCTCTCTGTTCCCGTCCAGATGCTTCGCTCATCTAGCGTTATGCATTCTTTCCTCCATAAGAAAACAAGAAGAGACAAAAGCTAGAAGGGAGAGCGCAGAGAGAAGAGGGAGGATGAAAGTAGTGAGATTGGTTCGTGTTCTTAAATCTTCATTCTGCAAGAAGAGGACCACATGGAGGATGAACGCAGTGAGACTGAGTAAGGGCGCTTATCTTCATTATTTGTTATTCCTTCCTTGTGCTTTTTTCTTGTACATTCTGCTCGTGGCTTTCTCTTTCTTTTTCTTGCTGTTAGCTTGCTTAGACACTCTTGTTAGTTCCTTGTGCTTTCCCCTATTGTCTGTTCCTTTCTCGCTGAGTGGGTAGACGAAAAGAACACGCGCGAGTGGACAGGGGAACCGTCTTCGTCCCTGTATTTACTCCCTGCTTTCTCCTTAAAAGAAGTTTGAACGCTGGGGAGGCATTACAGAAGGCAAAAGGAAGGGGAGCAGGGGAACTCATCCCGGCTCTAGGGAGAAAGTGTGCCTCCTTATGCAACAAACAAGTACTTGCTTCTCTCTCTGTTCCCGTCCAGATGCTTCGCTCATCTAGCGTTATGCATTCTTTCCTCCATAAGAAAACAAGAAGAGACAAAAGCTAGAAGGGAGAGCGCAGAGAGAAGAGGGAGGATGAAAGTAGTGAGATTGGTTTGTGTTCTTAAATCTTCATTCTGCAAGAAGAGGACCACATGCAGGATGAATGCAGTGAGACTGAGCAAGGGCGCTTATCTTTATTATGTGCTATTCCTTCCTTGTGTTTTTTCTTGTACATTCTGCTCGTGGCTTTCTCTTTCTTTTTCTTGTTATTAGCTTGCTTAGACACTCTTGTTAGGTCCTTGTGCTTTCCCCTATTGTCTGTTCCTTTCTCGCTGAATGGGTAGACGAAAAGAACATGCACAAGTGGACAGGGTAACCGTCTTCGTCCTTGTATTTACTCCCTTCTTTCTCCTTAGAAAGAAGTTGGAACGCTGGGGAGGCATTACAGACGGCAAAAGGAAGGGAACAGGGGAACTCATCCCTGCTCTAGGGGAAGAAGTGTGCCTCACTTATGCAACAAACAAGTACTTGCTTCTCTCTCTTCCCGTCCAGACGCTTCGCTCATCTAATGTTATGCATTCTTTCCTCCATAAGAAAAACAAGAAGAGACAAAAGCTAGAAGGGAGAGCGCAGAGAGAAGAGGGAAGATGAAAGCAGTGAGATTGGCTTCCGTTCGTAAGTCTTTCTGCAAGAAGAGAACCACAGAAGAGAACAAAGAGAGGATAAGAGGATGAATGCGGTGAGACTGAGCGCGGGCATTACTCTTTGTCATTTGTTGTTCGTTCCTAGTGTTGTCTTGTGCGTACTGCTCAGAAAAGTTGGAACGCAGTGGAGGCATGAAGGCAAAATGGAGGAATAAGGGAACTCAACCGCACTCTATGCGAAGAGGAGCCCAGGGAACCCAGGCCTGCACAGGGGAGCCGAAACCCCTTTGCAGCGAACAGCTGCCTGCTTTCTTTCTTTCTGTCTGTCTTGCTTTCTTTGTTTCGTTCTTTCTTTCTGTTTCCTTTCTCTCGAGGGGTTTGTGGAAGGAGGCCCCCACTCGCACGCGCGCAGCCCCAAATCCGACTTCGCGAGACTGCTTGCAGTTTTTCTCTTCAATAAGAAAAGCAAAGAGCAGAGAAAAAGGGAGAAGAGAGGAGAGCGAGGACGAAGGTAACGAGATGATCTTGGGTTCTTGGACATTCATCTCTCTTTCCGACAAGAACAAAGCCAGAGAGGGAGATAAGAGAGGTGAGGGGAGGATGGGGCGCCTCCCCCTTATGGTTTATTTCCTTCCTTTTTTCTTCTTCCAACAAGAAAGGGAAGAGAGGAGAGATGAGGACAGTGTGTAAATAGAAGAATGACATATTTGAATGTTTACCTCTTCGTTGTTCTTCTCCTGTTACCCGACTCCTTTTCTCCTGAAAGAACCGCACGTTAGTCAAATGTTTGTTGCTTTCCTCTTGCTGTCTGTTCTTTTCTCGTTGAATGGGTAAGTCCAAAAAAATTGCACAAGTGGACAGGGGAACCGTCTTCGTCCTTGTGTTTACCCCCTTCTTTCTCTTTAAAAGGAATAGAAACGTTGGAACGCAAAAAAAGGGGAACCGGGGAACTCACCCCTGCCCTAGGGGAGAGTGTGTCTCCCTTATGCAACAAACAAGTACTTGCTTCTCTCTCTTCCCGTCCATGTGCTTCGCTCATCTAGTGTTATGCATTCTCTCTTCCACAAGAAAACGAGACAAGACGAAAGCTAGAAGGGAGAGAGCAGAGAGAAGAGGGAGGATGAAAGTAATGAGATTGGTTTGTGGTCTTAAATGTTCATTCTGCAAGAAGAGAACCACAGAAGAGAAAGAAGGGAGGACTAGATGATGAATGCAGTGAGGCTGAGTGCGGGCACTTCTCTTTGTCATTTGTTCTACATTATGCTCGTGGCTCGTCCCTTTTTCTTCCTTGTTGTTATCTAGCTTGCTTAAACACTCTTGCTAACTCCCAACATTAAGACCCTAAATCCCATAATCCAAGTAGCAGACGTCCCGATGAGTCCTGAGCCTAGACCCTAAACCCTAAACCCGAAACCTTCAGTAGTATAGAACATATTAAAACAAAGAGAACATGCCTAATAATACATAAAGGTTCCTCTTACATATATATATATATACATATATATATATATATATGAGTCCAAAGCCCTAGGGGTCCATGTGCTTCATTGTTGCATACTTCGGCCCCCAAAGTCCCTACATTGGCGGTGCTTTAAGACCCAAGAATTTGCTATTTAGGGTTTAGGGTTTAGGGTTTAGGGTTTAGGGTTCAGGGTTTAGGGGTCATGGGGTCATGGGGTCATGGGGTCATGGGGTTACGGGTTTAGGGTGCAGGCTTCTTGTTTCATTGGTTGTCTTATTCTGGAAGATTCGGGCTACACAGCACAAGATGGGAGAAGCTGTAGCCAAACCGAATCACGAGGACACGGTTTGAGTGCAGAGGTTTAGGGTTTAGGGTTTAGGGTTTAGGGTTTAGGGGTTCGGGGTTAGGGTTCAGGGCAGGCTGAGGTCCAAGGATTTAGGGACAACTTACTCCTGGTTAGTAGGGAATGGGGGAATGAGGTACCCTATGCAATCCCGTGAAGGGTAGATACAGGGCCCAATTCCCTCATTCCCTGCTAATCAACAGTAAGATAAGGCGTCCCCTCGAGGCAAGAATACGACTCCGTGTTTTGCAACCTGCGCGATGCTCACTTGCAGATGAGCGCGATTGGGGCGGCGGCGACCTTGATGCCGATCTCCTTTCTGGCGAACCGCCCGAGAATTCCTGGCAGTCTTTTTGTGCCATATCATCTTAGGGTTTATAGGTCATAAAAACCCCTAAGCCCTAAACCCTGCACCCTAAACCCTAAACCCTAAACCCTAAACCCTTTTCGAAATGTTGTTGGTGAGGGCCTCAGCTTCCAAATATCCGTGTAGGGATGCAGGGTAATATCGTGGAGCAGCTTGTTCTTGCATGTTGAAACAGAAACTCGCAGAAGAGAAGCGCGCCGGCTGTGCTTTAGGAGAAGAGGAAGGTGCAGCCATTAGGGTAGGTAGTTTGAGAGCCCAGTGCCCCTTAATTGAGGGATATACCCCTTGAGTTCTATCTGGAGGGTTTGGGGTTTAATAAGGGTTTAGGGTCTGTTCCTTGATTGTGGCGTCTTGGCTTTCTGGGTACCCGAAGGCTTCAGATCAGATCCGACACCAAGGTATTTTGTATTCACCTCACGGTTTTCGAGCTCCCAAAGCGCGCGCCTGGTCCTTCTCTTATTTGGGAGGGTTGAGGGTTTAAGGTTTAGGGTTTATAGGGTTTAGGGTCCATAGGGCTTAAAGGTTTCGTATGACGCCCTCCATCAAACAACCAAGCCCTTCTACATATTAGTGAGATTCCGAAGGACTTTAGGGTTCCGGAATTAGGCTTTGCGGTTTAGGATTTTCATGGTGTTTAGGGTTTTTGCTTTAGGGTTTGGGGTTTAGAGTTTAGGGTTTAGGATTTTAGGATTTCGTTTTGGGAGCTTCCCCACATGCCTAACCTCATGTGGCTGAAAGCCTCATTATCGAGCGTGAACTTACTCACTGCCATTGGTGGCGTTTCATGGCTGTGTATGTTGGTTTCACACTTCACACGGCACCCTAAACCCTAGACCCGACTCCAAACGCTGCACTTTTCAGAACTTCTCAGGTCCTGACGTTCGTTCAAAAAAAAACCGCTCCCCGCTCTAAAGCCTGAACCCTAACCCTAAATCCCAAACCCTAGGTGTCCCTAGGGTTCCCTACTAAGCCCGAAACCATAACCCTGAAAGGCCAAGCCCCAAACCCTAATCTAGAAACTTGAAGTTTGTAGTACGATTATGGCCTTTATGAGATAAGTACAGTGCCCAAAACCATGCTAACTAGCGATTTTGGGCACCTAATTCCATAAGAATGCTACAAACGAACCCTCTGGGCCATCCCCAACTTTAAGGACCTTGTCTATACAAGTCTTGCGGGGTCAGGGTTTAGGGTTTTGAGGGTTTCGGGGTTTCTGTTCATCGTAGGATAACCTAATCACTTTCTTTCTGTTTTAGGATCCCTTCTGAACCTGATTAAACCCAATAAAGGCTGAATTAGGCATTGGGGTTTAGGTTTTAGGGAAAACCTAAACCCTTAACTCTTAACCCTAAACCCTTAGCCTAGTTGCAGCGACCCTCGGCAAAGAACCGCCGAGGTGCGAGTGGCGGATGCCAGCTACATTCGCGCCTGCTCGTTCCTGTGGCAACGCTTCTGGGCAGCCCAGTGGTACCCTTTCCCTTCCTTTTTTTTTTTTTTTTTTTTTGGGGGGGGGGGGGGGGGGGGGGGTGTCTTGGTTCCCTTATAAACTAAGCCACCCCCCTCAAAACGGGTGCCCTTCTTACCCTAAACCCTAGACCCTAAACCCTAAACCCCAAACCCCTAAACCCTAAGCCCTAAACCCCTAAACCCTAAACCCTAATCTTAACCCGTATACCCTAAACCCTAAACCCTAAACCCTAAACCCTCAACCCCAAACTCTAAACCCTAAACCCCAAACCCCTAAACCCCAATATGGTTTCTGGGCTACCCAGGCTTCAGACCGGGCGCCGAGCTCTTCGCCATCTTCATCCTTGGCAGCCGCCCGGTACCCCAAACACCCCCCCGCAAGGTCCCTCTGTAGTACGATGATGGACGGCAGGGTTTAGGGTTTAGGGTTTAGGGTTTAGGGTTTAGGGTTTAGGGTTTAGGGTTTGGGGTTTACGGTTTAGGGTTTAGGGTTTAGGCTTTGGGGTTTGGGCTTTGGTGTTTAGAGGGTTTAGGGTTTCGGGTTTTGGGCTACCCAAAACCATACAATTACTCATGGCTTTTTGTATACTACAGGTACACATGGTTTACAAAAACTTCTTTTGTTTTTTAAATTCCTGGGTCGGGTCTAGAAGCCCGAAGCCCCACCTCCCGGGCCCCCCCAAACAAAATGAACCCGAAGGCCCTACACCTCTACAAGGAGGGGCCCCCTTACTGTACTAACTGTAGTTCAGGGACTTATAACCTAATTTAGGATCCTTATAACCCAATTTAGGGCTCTTAGAACTCTACTTATAACTAGGGGGCCCCACCTTGTAACCCATTCAAGACCGCAAGCTCGGAGCCGTGGCTTTCGCTACGTCCCGAGTGCAAAGATACTGGAATTCCTTAAACCCTAAACCCTACATCCATAAACCCTAAACCCTCTGAAACTTGGAAGTTCATGGGAGGTGGGGGGGGGGAGAAAGGGTGAGGAACGCAACAAAGCTCAGACCCAAATCTCAAGAACATACCCTCCCTTATTCCTTAGGATGACGTTTAGGGTTTAGGGCTTCGGGTTAGGACCCAGAGTAGGCCCTTATTCCCTACTTTAGGGTTTAGGTTCCCTTCCCTGCCCTTTGTATTCCTGGGATACTCTTGGCTCTAGGTATGCACTCTGTGGGGCCTTACTTGGCTAGAGGGGGTTCGTTGTGAGCCTGTGCTTATACAGGCTACAAAGATGATACGGGATCATGTTGATAACTCGAGGGCCCCTTGGATTGAAGTCCGTTTCCGGTTGGGGTTGCGTTATATATCCTGAACCCAAAAACTAAGAGATGCAGTTGTTGCCTCTTCTTCACCTTGATGCAACCGGACTTGACACCACACCATCTTTGCAAACGATGCCAGGACTGTTGCGAAGCACCCTCGATAAACCCTCAGCCCTCAACCCTAAACCCTATCAACCCAAGAGTCCGAACTCCCTTGCCGTTCTAATTGTTCAATCCCTTCTTCCTCCCTGGCGCGGTCAGCTGTTCATGCAGGGGTTAAACGGCTTGGGTGGTTTTGCGGTTCATGGCTGCCTGAAACAAAGTCAGCCCATTCGTCTGCCGACAAGGAAATGCCCTTACGGTGCTGTGCCCCTTGATACCCGCAACCTCGGTGAAGCTTGTGACTATGAGCCTTGGCTTTAGGCTTCCGCCTTTAGTCGGTAGGTTTCAGGTTCTAGGGGCTCAGGCTTTAGGGTTTGGGTTGTAGGGTTTCGGGTTTGGAGTGTAGTAAGGCTTAGGTAGCGTTTAGGTGTAGAGCTGAGGACGTACGGTTCGTTGTTTTGAAAGATCGTGAGATGTACGTACGGAAGTATTCTGGACATTCCGGATTATTGCACGCAAAGGTCTTAGACAGCGCCCTGTCCTCCCCTCCTCAGGCTGCAATTAGGGTTTCATGGCCCTGGTGGCGTATACGAGGGGCGTTGTGGACAGGGGGGATAGCATCTGTGCTGGGCTGGCTTCATGTGTCCCTAAACCCTAAACTCTAGACAGTAGTTAAACCCTATACACTAAAATAAACAGCAACTTACGAAGTCTCTTGCTCCTCCTAGAACCCAAAGCCATGACCCAGAGTAGGACCCTGATTTTTCTTTGTTTTCGGCGGGGGGGGGGGGGGGGGGGCTTTTGTTGTTCCCAGGTTACTAGCCCTGAACCCTAAACCCCAAATCTCGGGTAAACCCTAAACCCCAAGTCTCCCAAGAACCCAAGAGGAATATCCTTCTCTACACCAGCCCGAGGTTACTCCTAATTTCGGGTTTAGGGATTGGGTTTAGGGTTTAATTAGGGTTTAGGATTTAGGATTTAGGGTTTAGGGTTTAGGGTTTATGGCCCAACAGGAATATTCTTCTCTACACCAGCCTGGTCTTGGTTGCGCTTGGCAAGCCGTGGCGCGTGCCAGCCAGCAGCTCGCGGCCGCATGTTTTTGCACAGACACGGATTAGCTATTTAGGGTTTAGGGTTTAGGGTTTAGGGTTTAGGGTTCGGGTGTAGGGTTTAGGGTTTGGGGTTTAGGGTTTAGGGTTTAAAGCGTGGAGAAGACTTAAGCAGATGCATGAGGGGTGGTGGTTGCAGCATTGGATGGTGCAGCTTGTCTCTGCGAGGTTGTGGAGATGTTGCGGTGGCTTCAACAACTTGGTGGTGCTTTACTGTAGCCTTAGATCCTTAGCCTTTTTGGTTTTATTCGGTTTCCTAAGAAGGCAGCTAAAAGTTTAATTTTCTGCTAGCCTCCTAAGTGCAGCCAAGAACAACTGAGACCAGACACCTAACTTCCCCTGCAGCACCTTCTGCCCGAAACCCCTTAACCCTAGTTAAAACTAAACCCGAGTTGATCAGAATCCGGGAAGTTGAAACCCAAGTCTTTACTACAACACCACCTCCAGTTATATAAGTCCTCAACGCTCTCGGGAGACGTCCGCCCCATGGTGGTTAGGGTTTAGGGTTTAGGGTTTAGGGTTTAGGGTTTAGGGTTTGGGGTTTGGGGTTTGGGGTTTAGGGTTTTGCGGGGGTTAGGGTATCTTTGTAGCTGAGTAGGTAACCTAGGGTATATAGAATCTTACCAGAATTGGAAGGTTAACCTCTTTTGGCCCAGTGTACTCAGCAACTAGGGCATAGGGTTTAGGGTTTGATTTGGGGATTGGTCCCACATCCCAAGCCCGACCCTTCAGGGATTATAGGGCTTGGGGTTGAGGGTTTTGGGCGCAATTGTTGGTGACGGCCTTCCTTATGGGGAAATGTTGATGACGGTAGCCCCTGAACCCTGTTTCCCCTTCAAACCCTCAACCCTCAACCCTCAACCCTAAACCCTACACCCTAAACCCTAAACCCTAAACCCTAAACCCTAAACCCTAAACCCTAAACCCTAAACCCTAAACCCTAAACCCTAAACCCTAAACCCTAAACCCTAAACCCAGGCTGTGTGCCCTTCATGGTGGTGGGGGTTTGGGGATCTTGAGGATTACTCCAAGCACATTTTCGGTGGGTGGCTTGCCCCATATACTTCTGGCCAATATCCCTAGAACCTAAACCCTGAACCCTAAACCCTAAACCCTGAACTCCTAAACCCCTCACTCCCGATATAGAACTCTTGTAGAAGCCTCGTCCTGACAACATGCTTACGGCTTTGGGGGCCTTTTGGGGTCCTACGGCTTTAGGACCGCTGTTGGAGGCTTAGGGTTTCGAGTTCGGGGTTTAGGGTTCAAAAAAAAAACTGTCCCCAAAAGGGACCACAAGCTGCCTGCGGAGGGTTTAGGGTTTAGGGTTTCGGGTTTAGGGTTTAGGGTTCTGTTTTCCGGTCTATTCAAAAGAGAATCCTACTATTTGAGGGCTTATATTAGGGCTCCTTATTTTCGTAAACCCGGTATGAGTGAGCCCAGGCAATGTGCTGGACATCATCTTGCACATTGGCCTGCTGGCAACTGGGTTTGCAGAGGGCAAGGGTCACGGGCTGGTTTATGCTGTTCCTTTAAGGCGCCCACTCCCAAGAGCCCCGAGAAGTTAAGCCCGAAAGCCAAGCCCCAGAAACCTCGCAACCCTAAACCCTATCAACCCTATAAAACCTACAAACCCTATAAACTCTATAAACCCTATAAAGCCTATACACCCTGTAACCCTAAACCCTATAAACCCTATAAACCCTATAAACCCTGTAAACCCTATAAACCCTATAAACCCTATAACCCTATAAACCCCATAAACTCTATAAACCCTATAAAGCCTATACACCCTGTAACCCTAAACCCTATAAACCCTATAAACCCTATAAACCCTATAAACCCTATAAACCCTATAAACCCTATACGCCCTATAAACCCTATAACCTCTATAAACCCTATAAAGCCTATACACCCTACAACCCTAAACCCTAAACCCCAAACCCTAAACCCTAAATCCTATAAACCCTAAACAAGGGTTCGGGTTCAAGGCTTACGGCTTGCTGTGGTTGATTGGGGTAGTTTTTTGGGCCCTTAAGGGGTACATAAGGGGTCCCTGTTAAGGGGCCCATGCTAGGTTTAGGGTTTAGGGTTTAGGGTTTAGGGTTTAGGGTTTAGGGTTTAGGGTTTAGGGTTTAGGGTTTAGGGTCCATGCAACTACCCTAAGATTTGGTCTATCTCTTAAAGTTCTGTAGAATCTGTGGGCCTTGAACCCCTGTAGGCCCTGTTCGGTCCCCACAGAGATTTTCATATTTCTCTCCGGCCACCAAACCTTCCCCCAGTTAGGGTTTAGGGTTTAGGGTTTAGGGTTTAGGGTTTAGGGTTTGGGGTTTGGGGTTTAGGGTTCTTCGGTTTTCCGATGAAGACTCTGGAGGTCACGCGTCCACCATGACGATGTTTCAGACCTCACGTTTCTTCTGCCCCCCCAAACACCTAAACCCGAAACCCTACACCCCAAACCCCTAAACCCCTAAACCCCTAAACCCCTAAACCCCTAAACCCCTAAACCCCTAAACCCCTAAACCCCTAAACCCCTAAACCCCTACCCCCCTAAACCCCTAAACCCCTAAACCCCTAAACCCCTAAACCCCTAAACCCCTAAACCCCTAAACCCCTAAACCCCTAAACCCCTAAACCCCAAACCCTAAGCCCTAAACCCTAAACCCTACTCTCCATCCCATCGGCCTCAAACTCAAACCCGGTTCGCGGGGTTTGAGTTTAGGGGACTTTTGGGGCTTCATGGTTTAGGGTTTAGGGTTTAGGGTTTAGGGTTTAGGGGCTTATGGGGTTTAAGTTTTTATTTTTTATTTTTGGCGGGGGGTGCTTTAGGGTAATATAGGGTTTAGGGTTTAGAGGTTTGAAGACGATGGCGAGCTGCTCGGCCGCCGAGGTGGTGTTGGATGTGGCCTCCATGTTCGAGAGTCCGAACAAAGACACGCTGACGGCGACCATCATCTGCCTTGTCTTCCTGCTGATCATGTTTCTTGGGTACCCATGGGGCGGTAAAAGTAAAAAGGTGGATATAAGGCGGGGGGTACAAGGTGGGTATAAGACTGTATAAAGGGGGTGGTATTATAATTATAAGGTTGGGTACAAGGGGCGGTAGGTGGGTCTAAGGGGGGGGGGGGAGGTATAAGGTGGGTAATTATATGGGGGCTAGAGGGGGGGGGGGGGGGGGGGGGGGGGTGGGGGGGGGGGGGGGGGGGAAAGGGGGTATAACAGATGGTAAGATACCCTAAACCCTAAACCCTGAACCCTGAACCCTAAACCCTAAACCCTAAACCCCAAACCCTAAACCCTAAACCCCATTAAGAACCCTGAACCTCCACAAGCAGGCTTTTCGCCATCGGCGCAGCCATGATCTTTGGATTGATTCTGCATATCGCGCGGCTGCGACGGAAGCCGTGGAAGTTTTTTCTCTCTCACCACAAGAGGGCGGCCGGAGGAATCGCTCTAAACCCTAAACCCTAAACCCTAAATCCTAAACCCTAAACCCTAAACCCTAAACCCTAAACCCTAAACCCTAAACCGGCCGGAGGAATCGCGCGGCTGTTGAAGATACAGCTGCAGAAGAGAGGCTCTGGCTACACCACCTTCTTAGACACTGACAACCTTAGCGTTCTCACGGAGCTCTTTTCCTGTGTGGCTGGGTAGGCCCTTGGGACATTTTCTATGTCCCCTGCTTGGGTTTAAGAGGATCACATGTAGGACATATCTTTCGGAAGGCGCTAAGGTGCCCTAAACCCTAAGCCCTGTACCCTAAGCCCTAAACCCCAAAGGCTTTTTAGGGTGGGGTGTGTGGGGGGCCCTTGCCCAGGTGAGAGACACCGAAACTTTGGTGGTTCTGGCAACTCCTGGAATATTGGCCCGGAAGCTTGGCTTACTTCTGGCCATGGCTCTTAGGACTTTAACTTGTTTGGGGGTTTTTGTAGAAACTACAATCAGTTAGGGCTTAGGGTTTAGGTTTAGGGTTTAGGGTTAAGGGTTTAGGGCTAGGAGGGGTTCAGAAGTCAGCCAAGGAAGTGGTGCATCGGCGAGATCGTCACTGCGAGGCTGCACAGCATTCGTACCGTGGTCCTGAGATGGCCCCAGTACACGGACCCAAACGAAGCTTGCTTCTGAGTCTGGAGGGTTTAGGGTTTAGGGTTTAGGGTTTAGGGTTTAGGGTTTAGGGTTTAGGGTTTAGGATTTAGGGTTAGGTTTAGGGCTTAGGGTGTAGGGTGAAGGTTTAAGGGTCTAGGGTGAAGGGCCTTCAGTGAAGGGTTGAGGGGTTTTGGGTCTAGGGTCTATATAGGTATAGGCCAGACGCCCCAAAGCCATCATACGCCAAGAAGCGCTGAGGCAACGTGAGTTCGGCTCGAGGGCCTGCTGTACCGTAGGAACCGAACCCACAAGGAAGTGTAGGGTTCAGGGTTCAGGGTTTGAAAGTTCAGGTTTTAGGGCTTAGGGTTTAGGGTTCAGGGTTTAGGGTTTAGGGTTTAGGGTGTAGGATCACAACCTACTTGTGTCTCGTCCGTTCTTTGCCAACTCTCAGGAGGCATTCCAGCAGAATCTCACGTTCGCCATACCCGGCGTTGCCAAGCAGCATCTCAGTAGATGCTTGTGGTTCTTTAGGGTTTTAGGGTTTAGGGTTTGGGGTTTAGGGTTTAGGGCTTGGGTTTTGGGTTTTGGGGCTAGGGTTTAGGGTAGATAGGGTAGTGCTGGATCCTAAATCCCAAGCCTAAAAACCCTGAATCCGACACAAAGCCCCAAATATTCTCCTGCGCTAGCGCTTCAAGCCCTCAGCCCCGGGCCCCAAACCCTAGGCCAAACCCGAAACCTACACTACCTAGCCCCTCCCCCAAACCCTAAACCCTAAACCCTAAACCCTAAACCCTAAACCCTAAACCCTAAACCCTAAACCCTAAACCCTAAACCCTAAACCCTCACTCAGGTCGAAGCGCTGACTGCCTACAGCATCTCGCTCGACGATGTGGCCGAGACGTTGCGATGGTTCCAGACGGTTCTTGGCTTTCTTCTGGCTGGGGTTTTAGGGTTTAGGGTTTAGGGTTTAGGGTTTAGGGTTTAGGGTTTAGGGTTTAGGGTTTAGGGTTTAGGGTTTAGGGTTAGGACTTCAACCTTTTGGGGTTTTGTGTAAACTACAATAAGGAGCCTGAAAGTTAAGCCCTGTAGGCGTGGTGCAGAAGTCAGCCAAGGTTGACTCCATCGCGGTTCCAGGGTCATGGAGCCTGGTGGCTTGGCACGGGTTTGGGATCTAGGGTTTAGGGTTTAGGGTTTAGTGTTTAGGGGTAGGGGATGTAAGTTTACGGGTTCATGCGGGCTTACGGTTTATAGGGTTTAAGCTATCTTGCCCCACGTCGACTTAAATCCTGTTCAATCAAGTTTACGGGCTGCGAACTTCGTCATGCCAATGTGAACTAGGGCTGCGTCGTGAACGATATTAAGGGTTTAGGGTTTAGGGTGTAGGGTTAGGGTTTAGGGTTTAGGGTGGAAAATTGTTTCATCTCCTACGCTCAAAACAAACACCCCTGAATGGCAAAAGGATTATCGTTGGCCACATATTCGGAGGGTTTAGGTAACTGGGCAGTCCTTATATCAAGGGGCTAAAGGAGGGACCCTAATAAGAAGGGCCCCGCCCCTTCTAGGCGTCCCTCCTTTACCCCTTAACTGCCCCAAACCCTACACACTTTCAACACACCAGTTTGGGGATGTTTTGAGATCCATGGAGGTGCAGGCATGCAAGAACCAGTTGTTTAGGTTTAGGGTTTAGGTTTAGGGTTTAGGGTTTAGGGTAAGCAGGCACGCAAGAACCATAATTTGGGTTGTTTAGGGTTTAGGGTTTAGGGTTTAGGGTAAGCCTGAAGCCAGTAAAGCCGTAGACCCTAAAGGCTAAATTGCCCTGGATCCGGGAAACTACAGCCTAAACCCTGAACCCTATGCCTCTGTACCCCAAGAGCAACCTCCTAAACCCTAAATCCTGCACCCTATCCAAAAACCAGGAAACCCTGAACCCGAAACCTTATACCCGAAACCCTAAACCCTAAATCCTAAACCCTAAACCCTGAACCCTGAACCCTAAACCCTAAACCCTAAACTTTCCCCCAGGAAGTGGTGGGCCACCTCTGCGACACTCTGACCGGGAGGCCCGGGCCCCCCGCAGAGGAGGCCCGAACGCCGGACGTCATCATCCTCGCCGACCCTGGCAACCAGGCACTTTTTCTTACCGTAGGGTTTAGGGTTTAGGGTTTAGGGTATAGGGTATAGGGTTTTGGGTTTTGGGTTTAGGGTTTAGGGTCTGCTTACTGGTTCTAAGTATTAGGCAGCTTGTAGAATGCCTTTACAAAGGTGCCTAATTCCCCCATTCCCTACTTGCAGCCGAAGGGAGTATATAAACGAATGTACTAAATATATCATATTTACGGCCTTGGGGGAGTACAAGGCATTTGGGGCTTGGGTTTATGATCACATAGGGTTGCGGGAGGTTTAGGTGTGGGGCCGAAGGCTTTTGAGAAGGTTATGGAGATTTCAGGGCTTGGCATTCAGGCTGAGAACTTGCCCCCAAACCCTAAAACCCTAAACCCTAAACCCTAAACCCTAAACCCTAAACCCTAAACCCTAAACCCTAAACCCTAAACCCTAAACCCTAAACCCTAAACCCGGCCAGGAAGCCGTCGCCACAGCTTACGTGATTGTCGAGCTGCTCCTGTCAAGCAACTCTTGCTGCAAAGGGTCTTCGGGAACCCTAAACCCTAAACCCTAAACCCTAAACCCTAAACCCTAAACTCCAAACCCCAAACCCTAAGCCCTAAGCCCGAAGCCTACAGGGCCGAGGTTCTGAGTTTGTGTCTATGAAGGTTTCTTGGAGGCGCGGGGGACTTAGTGACATAAGTTGAAGCCTTGCAAGTGCCCGAAAAGAGACCCAACTCTACTGATTGCTTAAGAACCCCCCCCAAAAAAAAAATGAAAAACAGCAACAACCTCCTTCTAAGGGTAATATAGGCATAAGTAGTTTTTATGTTTGGGGTTTCTTACGCAAATAGTAGAACTGGGGTTATCCTACGTGTGAACTCTACTTAACAACGGCACGCTAAGCTCCCCGGATCCTCCAAGTAAACTTGTGGTCCTTCTGCGTGCCCGTTTCACTAAACCCTACACCCTGAACCCTAAAACCTAAACCCTAAACCCTAAGACTCCGTGTTTGAGCGGCCCCTGTCCTGGCCGGCTTCCTCGCCCTTCCTCTTTCAAAACGGTCCTCCCAGATGTCAACATGTGCTTGGATCACTGCAAGAGGCCCCTGCTCGCTGCATATGGGGCGCCGGTTTTAGGGTTTAGGGTTTAGGGTTTAGACTGAAAGATTCAGAAATGTTCCATGAGTCGCACTATGGGTCCTCGTATCAGGTAACAGAACAGTCCTTGGGTTTAGGGTTTAGGGTTTAGGGTTTAGGGTTTAGGGTTTAGGGTTTAGGGTTTAGGGTTTAGGGTTTAGGGTTTAGGGTTTAGGGCTCAGGGTGCAGGGATGCTGCAGCAAAGACCCAGAGCAGGGCCGGAGTCCCTCTTTGGGATGCCGTATAAGCCCCTTTAAGCCAAAAAGCATACCCTTGTTTGATTCCTAGGTCACTCTTGGCTCTAGCCCTAAACCCTAAACCCTAAACCCTAAGCCCTGAAACGTTGCAGTCTGCTGGGGATCTGAGGCACCGCGGCGCGCTACAATGCCCCCTTGGTTCTGAAGAAGGGCGATGGCATTCCAGAGAACTTCCAGACGCTGTGCACCCCTCAGCCCTAAACCCCTCAACTCCAGGGGTTTAGGGTTTAGGGTTTTGGGTTTAGGGTTTACCCTAATCAAAGGAAGAATATGGAGCCTAGAAAAAGCGTGCCCCTATCATATAAGCGGTTGCGGTTGGGTCGGTGAGTGGCTGGTGAGTGGCATGTGAGGCACATGTGAGGGGATGTCTCGGGGAAGAGCAAATGAGAAGCTTGTAAAGTCAAAAAGGGCTGAGGCTTGGCTATCCTGTGTAAGCATGTTTTTGCGTCGACCCTGTCTTTGAGTAAGCTCTCGTGAGAATTCAACCCGATCCAGGGTTAGTCAGGGCCCCGTTTTTTTGTCAGTCGAACGGGCGCAGCATTCGTCACGCAAGCTCTCGTCGCTCGAACTCCAAGACCAGGCCCGCAGAAGGCTCGAAGCAGCCAGAGGCCCGTAAGTGGCTCGCGAATGGCTCTATATAGGCTTGTAAGTGGCGCGAAGGCCCATGAGGGGCCCGTAAGTTCGCAAGGGGCCTGAGCGGCACGTAAGCGGCATGTAAGTGGCATGTAAGCGGCACGTAAGTGGCCGTAAGTGGCGCGTAAGTGGTAAGTGGCACGTAAGTGGCACGTAAGCAGCCCGCAAGTTGCCAAGGGTCCCCGTAGGAGGCCCGTGTTGAAGCCCGCACAAACCTGTGCAGGAGACCCATGCAGCATCTGCCAAAAAACACCAGAACTTAGAAGTCAGGCAGCCTGCTCTTAGCCTCTCCCTGAAAAACACCAAAGGTTACGTACTCTCCTTACCCACACGACCTGATCTTACATAGCCTCTCCTTGAAAAACACCTAAACTTACATACTCTCCTTACCCAAGGGACCCGATCTTATGTGACAGGGGCACGCTTTTTATAGGCTCCGGAAGCTTCCTTTGACCTAAACGCCAAACCGCTTTGCTTTCCGGTCCCTTTGGAAGTGTCGAGTTTAGGGTTTTCGGTCAGAGGTGGGTAGTTTCCTTTCTAGGAGTCTTACAACGAAGTAAACCTGGTACTCTGTATAAGCGTCCTACATATACTCTGCAACTACCCACCTGACACCTTCGTTCACTTAGGAGGTCGACACGGAGACGAAGCCCCCCCACTACCTTACTAACTACAAAACGACAAGTCATCTGCGTCACTCTTCCTGCACAATTAGATCCTTAGCCCTTTTGGACCCGAAACCCTGCACCCTAAACCCGAAACCCGAACCCTAAACACTGTAAATAATAATGGCCGTTCGTAACCTTAAAAGCAATCATTAGTAACCACCCATCTCACGGCGCTAAGGGACCTAAATTCTACCCTAAACCCTGAACCCTGACCCTAAACCCTATACCATAAACCCTAACCCTAAACCCTAAACCTTACATGTTTGCTGGCCTTAGCGTGTAGAGTTTAGGGTTAAATCAGTTGAGAGCTGAGACTGGGTACCAGAACAAGATAACCCCAAAAGAGCTGCACATTGACTTTAGGGCTTGGGGTTTAAGCATGTATATATGTATGTATATATATATGTGTGTATGTATATGTATATGCGTATATATTTGTATATACATATATATATATATATATGTGTGTATGTATGTATGTATGTTTATGTGTGTATATATATATATATATTCATGTGTATATATATATATATATACATATATATATATATATGTTATGTGTGTATATATATATATTCTATATGTAGATATAAAAATCTGGTCAAGGGTAACCCCACCCCGCCCCCCCCCCCCCCCCTCCTCCCTGCCCCACTTTCCGAGTGCGGTGTTGTGGTTTTGGGGTTTTGGTCGCCACCTATACCCTACACTCTAAACCCTAAACCCTAAACCCTAAACCCTAAACTCTAAACCCTAAACCCTAAACCCTAAACCCTAAACCCTAAACCCTAAACCCTAAACCCTAAACCCTAAACCCTAAACCCTAAACCCTAAACCCTAAACCTAACCCTAAACCCTAAACCCTAAACCCTAAAAACCCTAAACCCTAAACCCTAAACCCTAAACCCTAAACCCTAAACCCTAAACCCTAAACCCTGACCCTACCCTAAACCCAGCTAAGGAAATCACTGCTCATTTGCTCTTCTGGCTGCCGCACGGCTTAGCTTTTGCCCCTTAAACCCTCAATCTTGGGATATTCCCCCTTGCACTACTAGTCCGTAATAGGGATTCTAGCACCCCCGACTATAATCCCTATTAAGGACTGTCAGTATAAGGGTGAAAATCCCAACTTCAATCCTAAATCTGTTGGCCTTCTTGGGTGTATTGAGCTTCGTAAGCCGGTAGCTCAAGAGTGGTGTTTTCCCGAATTAAAACTACAGGGACCAGAAGCATCCCTCTGTTCCAGGCTCTTGATAAACTCTAAAACCCTAAACCCTAAACCCTAAACCCTAAACTAAGGCACCCCAGCGAAGAGGGGATTTGGTTTCCAAACCCTGAGCCCCAAAGCCTAAATCCCCAAACCACTAAGAGTTCAGGCTTTAGGGTTGAGCCCTAAAACCCTAAAACCCTAAAACCCTAAAAACCTAAAAACCTAAAACCCTAAAACCCTAAAAACCTAAAAGCCTACAACCCTAAAACCCTGAGGCCACTGAACCCACAAGCTCAAGCCTAAGCACGGAGTGCTCTCCAGTTCTCTACTGCGATCTTAGGTCCGTACTTGGAGGGGGCACTTCGTGAGTAGGGTTTAAGGTTTAGGGTTCAGGTCTTGAGTCCCTAAACCCTAAACCCTAAACCCTAAACCCTAGGCCCTAAACCCTAAACCCTAAACCCTAAACCCTAAACCCTAAACCCTAAACCCTAAACCCTGAACCCTGAACCCTGAACCCTGAACCCTGAACCCTGAACCCTGAACCCTAAACTCCCTAAACCCTAAACCCTAAACCCTAAACCCAAACCCTAAACCCTAAACCCTAAACCCAGGCTTTGAGTCTGAAGACTTGGCCACTTGGCTCATTGACCTTGCCCCGCTTCGGCCGTCCATCATTCCGATCATCGCTGAGCCCGGCTTCGCAGTTCCCTGGCTGTCAGGGTTTACGGTTTAGGGTTCGGGGTTTAGGGTGTAGGGTTTAGGGTTTGGGGTTTAGGGCTTAGGGTTTAGGATTTCCTAAACCCTAACCCTAAACCCAATACTCTATACTTGAGAAATCCCTGAGCCATCAACGCTACAAACCCTAAAGCCTAGACCCCAAACCCTAAACCCTAAACCCTAAGTTGGGACCCATGCATGATCTTTATGTTGCGACACTTGAAGCCTAAAGAGTGAATGGCTGGTAGAACTGATTCCGGTAGGGTTTGGGGTTTGGGGTTTGGGGTTTAGGGTTTAGGGTTTACGGCTTAGGGAAACTTATACTGCAAAGATGTCGGTTCATGCACAAAGCCCTCCAATTGATCTGCACCTCAAAATCTCAAAATGACCTGCTCAGGTTCAACAAATGGGGTTTTCCGAAGTTAGCGGGTGCCCTTTGGGGGTCCCTTTACTTAGCGGTATAAAAGGGGTACGGGGTACCGCTCTTCTGGGACATGCCCAAAATTGCAGGGGGACTTACCAACAACTTGCAATTGCAAACTCAAAATTGGAGGGGACCCTGAACAAGGCCTTTCAACGCGCTTAGACGGAGCCCATTTTGTCCAGTGAGTCAGTGCCATGAGCCTTCAAGTATTGTGGATCATTTCAGGGTTCAGGACCCTAAGGCCTAAACCCCAATAAAACCAGCGCCCCTTTCGTAGTTTTGGGCACCCGGGAGACCAAATGAAGCCTGTAATTGAGATCCCATACCCGAGGCCCTATACACTTGTAAATGCCATAAAGAGCCATGACCGTAAACCCAAACCACAAGCCCCAGACCCCAGACCCCAAAACCCAAACCCCAAACTCCAAACCCCAATCCCTAAACCCTAAACCCTAATTCCGTTCGTTTCATCCCCGAAAAGGGGGAGTTTGAGAATGCGCCAGGTTCCTACGGAGCCCTTCGAGCGCGTAGCTGCTGGACTAGCCGGAGCTCTGACGAAGACGCAGCTGCCTGGTATAGGGCTCACGAGGTTTAGGGTTTAGGGGTTCGGGTTTAGGGGTTTAGGGGTTTATGGCGGGTCGTTAGCGTTTAGAGCTTCGGGCTTACGTAGTTTAGGCTTCGAGTTGAGGGGTTCTGGGTTTTTGAGTGGCGGGTGGGGAGGGGGGGCGAGGTTTCCCCGAGGTTTCCCACCCAAGACTGTCCTACTCAGCTGGCACGGGCTGTCCCAAACCCGAAAGTAAAGCTCAGGGATTTGTGCATCATTGAAGCGGGGTTCATTTGGAATGGTGTGGAAGTTCTATGTGCGCTAATCCCATTTCAGCCCATAGAATTGTTAACGTTTATAGGGCCCCCAGACCCACCCCCCCAGCACATTCCTCAATTGTCATGAGAACTGTACTCCCTGGTTCTTTGTGGGGAATTCGGATCCTAGGTAGGATAAAGGGGCCCTGAAAAGGGAGCCCTCTGAACCCTCTTCTGGCTCTCTTAAAGAGGGACCTTATTGAGAGGGTCTATATCCGCAAGTGTCCCCCTAATCCTACAAGGAGGGGGCCCCTAGTTATAAGTGGAGTTATAAGAGCCCTAAATTGGGTTATAAGGATCCTAAATTAGGTTATAAGTCCCTTAACTACAGTTAGTATAGAAAGGGGGCCCCTCCTTGTATCCCCTAAAGTGGCGAATAGGGAGTTAATTTCCCGCGCATCTTGTCCTGGAAGGGATTCCATAGAGAACCTCATTCGCTCATTCTTCATTAGGAGCCAGGAAGCCCACACGCTAAGCTCCTAAACCCTAAACCCAAATCTAAACCCTAAACCCTAAACCCCTCAACCCTAAACCCTAAACCCTAAACTCCTCAACCCCGATGGGATGCTGGAGTCTTTCGGCCGTGTGGGGTGGACGTGCGGCGGAGTTGGCGAAAAGGACTTAAGATCCAGGTTGCAGTTCTTTCTTTTTCGAGCCCTAAACCCCTAAACCCTAAACCCTAAACCCCTAAACCCGAAACCCCAAACCGCAAAACCCTACAAGCCCTAACATCTCTACGCCCAGACCGAGGTTGCAGAGCTACGCTGAGATCATCGGCGGGGTTTTTCAAGAGATCGCTACCGTTTTCACGCCTCAGTCGTACCTTGGGTGCTTTCTGAGAGGCTCTAAGCCAATCCCCGGCCCTAGCCTCTAGCCTCTGTTGAGGGGTTTGGGCTTGTAGGGCCCCATACGACACCGTTTATGCTGTTATTTCTTTCGGGGCAGGAGCTGTCCTCGGACGCATGGCTGTATAAGGGAGTGCTGCGATCTGCAGAGCTGAAATTGTCAAGTGTCAAATCATCCCCCCCCCCCCTCCAAATCAAGTCCCAGGTGGAGGGTGTAATGGAGTTTCGGGTTTGAGGGCTTTTGAGGTTCCAAGAGAGCTTACAGATGGTGCTACACGGCGACGCAGAGCGCTCCATAACCCTCTCCTCGATTCCGCTGCTGCTGGTGCTCTTATACTGTATGTAGACCTGAGTTGCGCCACACATGCGACGCTTCACTTCCTTAATTGGGAAGCTTCCAAGCTCGTACTCGTACACGTGGCCCCTGCAGCTGCGGTGGATTTCGGGTACATGGCAGGTGAGCTCTCACGGACGGGTTCAAAACTCCAAGGGTTGGATTAGTTCCGGTTCCTTGAAGTGCTCTGGGTATTGTTGCGTGCGCATCGGAGCGCATAGCTACTACGTGCACCGCCTCGTTGCCGCTGCGTTTCTGGATCCTTCACAAGATCCGCGGTGTTGGCAGGTAAACCACTGTGATGGAAATCCTTCGAACAACCATGCGGCCAATTTGCAATACGTGACCCCTTCTGATAATTTGAAGCATGCGTGGGCAACCAACTCGAATCGGAAGTGTGCAGCCTCAAAGCTTGGCAAGGCGGTGGAGTGGCGACGGCTGGGAGATGAGGCCTGGGTCTGGTGTGCATCGCAAGCAAAGGCTGGAAGGCTTTTGGACGTATGGCCGGCCTCGATCTCCCAAGCCTGTCGAGGTTTGGTGAAGAAGTGTAGAAGCAAACTGGGCGATGAAGTGTACGAGTTCAGGAGACCTGAACATGTCGACCGTGGCGACGCTCCCTCTGATGAGATCTGGCGACACGCTGCATACGTCGGTGATCATGCTGACCTCATTTGTAACCTCATGGTGAGCAGCCACGGACGGGTTTCACAGTGCTTACATGGCAGAGACGTCATGAGCTTTGGCACACGACGAAGAAACGGATATTTCGTGGTCACGAAGGGAGGACGGTACATGCAGGTGCACCGCCTGGTTGCCGCAACATTCCTCGGCCAACCAAGCTCGCCAGAGCTACACGTAAACCACAAAGACTTGAACCGCGGAAACAACCACGTGAACAATTTGGAATATGTAACACGGTCTGAGAATGTGAGGCACGCTTTCATGCATCGAGCAGGATGGCAACGCCCAAGGATTGGCAAAGCGGTCCGAGTACGACTTCGGTCAGGTACGGGGGCTTGGCAGGAGTTTGCCTCAATCAAAGCTGCAGCCTCTTATACAGGATTGGATCCAACACGGATTTCTCTTTTATGCAATGGCCGAGATGATAATGCAGGCTGGGAAGTCCGGTTTGCCTTTCAAAACACGTTCCCTGGTGAAGAATGGCGACCCGTGCGGCTTGACGGTGCACGGTGTGCTCAGGTCATGCCAAAAGGTCGTCGACAGGTCGAGGTACTGCAATAGAGGGGCTTATTCCTTTGACCGAGTGCTTCCTTGTACAGTCCCTACATAGGTACGCTATATAAGCTTCCCAAGTCGAAGTTCTAAAGGAGGCACCCCATGCATGCACAATTGCCGGCCTCGAGTTGCTCGTCTTGTGTTTCGAGACAAGCATGGCTACTTGGCGGCTGCTTGCTTCACTAAAGCCCTTCTCTTTCTGGTGCTGCTTGGACCGAATGCTATTCAAAGACAACCCGACACACCATGATGCCAAATCACGGGCGATCCTCAGCCAAACATGGAGGATGCAGTAAGGGGCTGAAGCATACAGTTGATCTGGGTTGCCGAGGACGCCAGGTAGTAGCCGTATTCCCTACTTTTTGTGGGTGCGGGGTTCCCTGAACACCCCCAGCCCTTCTTCTTTTCTCCTTAGGTTGCTGGGAGCCTTGTTTCGTTGAGCTTCAGCTCGGGCAAATTGAGCTGAAAGGTCAATGAGTGATTCGACTCAAAGCATCCAAAGCCTCTATGAGCCTCCTCTTGTCAGCCCCGGACCTTGAACAGTAGACCGTGCCGGATACTCGGAGGTTCATGGGGACTAGGGTAGAAGTGGCTTTTGCTTTTGGAGCGGGGGCATCTAAGGGGCTTTCAAGTGTGTTGTAACCCTTCGGGTACCCAGCAAAGCTCCCAAAGGCAGGGACACATCGAAATCGAGCTGTGAGCCCGCAAGTTTCAATCCGGTTTAGGTGTAAACTTAGGGCAAGATGTTGAACAATGTCTTCAAGATCATCTCATTTTCTGGAGCTTCGGTTTCTTTTCTTGGGGTGTAGGATGTATTGTTTGGCCGCCGGGCTTCTGTCCCAGTGCAAACGACACTGTGACCTTTCGGCAAGCCTTTTGTCAGAGAAGCCCTGAAGCCTATAACCCCAAATCCCAAACGCTGAACCCTAAACCCTAAACCCTAAACCCTAAATGGCCAAGCTCGTAATTTTCGTACTTCAAGGTACTCCAGCTCGGAGGAGGACCTGGAGCTGCGCGTCAAGCAGATCGCCTTCCGACTACAGTCGAAAAGCTCCTGGGGCGACAATTCGGCTTCAGGGGTTAGGGTCAGGGTTTAGGGTTTAGGGTTCAGGGTTTAAAATAGGGCACCCCTTTTATTCCTCGGTTACTCTTGTTTCTAGGTATTGTGTGTATATATATATATATTATGGTAGTGTATATATATATACACATGTATATCTATGATGTGTACGTACCGTTATCTCTTCATATATATATATATTATATACATATATATATATATATTATATACATATATATATATATATATATATATATATATATATATTCATATATGTATATATACGAGGACATCAGTATCGATATTTATGTATGGACACGTTGGTTGTCCACATAGTTCGTCTTTCGCTAGCGAGTCTCATGTTTCCATACTCATACTAAGAATCGCGCATGCTGCATTTTTCCCACTGGGTTCAGCGTGTCCCGCGAGTCTCAGGTTCTGGGCGTTTAGGGTTGAGGGTTTTTTCGGGTTTGGGTTTGGGGATTAGGTTTTAGGGTTTAGGCAGTTAAAGACTTTGAGGCGTCGACGGGGCTTAAAGAGCTCAGGGATTGGGCTCAAGGGTATAGAGTGCATTCTGGTTGAGGATGTAAAATCTGTGGTGCTTCAGTAGTCACCACATGGAAGTTGAATGGTGACATTTCGAAACCCGAAGCCCTATCTGCCCGACTACCTAGATCCTAGCCCCAAAACCTTAAGCCCGTACAGCCCGAGGCCTTTGCACCCCTAAATCCTAAACCCGAACCCGAGATTATTTCGAAGGGTTGCTGAAGAGCTTCCACTGGTAGCGTAGGAAAATCTGAAAAGTATTATTGTGCTAAACCTTCATGGTTTAGGGGATTTCTTTCAACCGACCCTATTCCAAACTTGAACCCAAGTCCCCGAATTCCTCCAGACCCCAATGGGGTTTTTGTTCTCGGGTCCTAGACCCGAAACCCTAAACCCTAAACCCCAAACCCCAAACCCTAAACCCTAAACCCTAAACCCTAAACCCTAAACCCTAAACTAACCCTAAACCCTAAACCCTAAACCCTAAATCAGGAGGAGTTTGCGTGCCCCACTTCCACGTGCCCCCGTTACTCCCGCCTGATCCTCTGCAGTTTTAGAGTTGGACTCTAAGTAAGCCACTGTAAGTCGCTTTATATAGCTTTATAAAAGGTTTCATATCACTTCAAATCGCTTTAAGACATTTTGCAAATTAAGAGCTCTGGCCGATTTCGGGGGATGTTGCATGTTTTAGCTGATTCTAACATGGAAATACCACTTCTGCAAGACGGCGCAACGCGGCGTGAGTTTCAATGGCCGGCGCGGTGCCCATTATTCCTGGCTCCGGCTGCAGAGCTGCAGGGGCTGCGATTCTGTCATGATCGAGTTGTTCAAGGAACGACGCACCTTCGAACTGGAGCTGCATGTGCCGGCTGCCAATGACATCCAGTCCGAGTGGCATGCTGGCCGCCTGATGGCCCAGCTGGCAGACGTGGCGAGGGGGGGGGGGGGGGGGGGGGGGGGGGGGGGGGGGGGGGGGGGGGGGGGGGGGGGAGGAGGGGTTAGAGAAGCTTAGAGTGTTTTAGAGTAACGGGGGCACCCCCCCAAAACCCTCGTGTTTTGCGGGATTTCGGGGGGCGCCCCCGTTTCCCTAAATCTCTTTCCCCCCCCTTCCTCAATCCGCACCCCAACCCCCCGGTCACCGAGACCAGACCCCCCTAAACCCGAATAATAATTCATAGCTTAACTCTGAAGCAACCCTTTTCAAAGGCCTAGCCTAAACCCCAAGCTTCCGGCGGCTGCTGTATGTTCGCAGGCCCCAAAAGGGTTTGACTAGGGGGGGGGGGGTAGGGTGGGGACGGTTCGGGAAGTTGGGCAGGGTTGTTAGTTTCAAAAAGGGTTTGCTTATGGGGCTGGAGAAGTATGAACTGTGACTGGGTATGGTCAGCAGCAGCCGGCACAGGGCACATGGACATCCAGTCCAAGAAAGGAACGTCGTTGATGGAACAACGTGCTCATCGCACTGAGGGCATGGCACTGCGCGGGCCAGCTATTCCACTCAATGAGTCAAGGCTTCTGAAACTCTCTGCTGGCATGTTCTGGACGAAAATAGGCGAACATTTGTTATGTCTCCTCAACCGGCCGAAGCTCTTAAACTTTAGAGTCTCTTGAAGCAACTTAGAGCAGCTTAAAGTGTTATAGAGCCTTTTGAAGTTGCTTAGAGCAATTTAAAGCCTTTTGAAGCGATTTAGAGCCCGACTCTTAGAAGGGAGAGCAACAAGCACGAGTAAATGGGGCACACGCATTGGGGGCACGCAAGCACCTCCTGACTAAACCCTAAACCCTAAACCCTAAACCCTAAACCCTAAACCCTAAACCCTAAACCCTAAACCCTAAACCCTAAACCCTAAACCCTAAACCCTAAACCCTAAACCCTAAACCCTAAACCCTAAACCCTAAGGCTCTCGGCTTCGACTAACCGAAGCGACGGGCTCCCTGCGAGAGGAACAGCCTGTGGAGGACGACTTTTGCATTTAGGGGTTTAGGGGTTTAGGGTTTAGGGTTTAGGGGTTTAGGGTTTAGGGTTTAGGGTTTAGGGTTTGGGGTTTAGGGCTTCTGTTTGCCTGCAGTTGTTCCCACGAGGGAAGGGCCAAGTGCTGCGCAACTGCAGACAGAAAATAGCCGCCTGCTTAGTTTGACGAATTCGAGGTCTCCCTGGTGACTCGCCCCTAGTATGGTAGCATGTCCTTGAGAAGGAACCTCTAAACCATCAGCCCTAAGCCCTAAACCCTGAACCACACACAGCCCTCAGCCCCTCATGTAGGGTCGTACTGGATCGAGCTGCGGGCTCACCCTAAACCCTAAACCCTAAACCCCAAACCCCTGAACCCTAAACTCTAAGCCCTAAGCCCCAAACTCTAAACCGCTAGACCCTAATAAACCCTAAACCCTAAGGCCCTAAACCCTATTCTTTGTCGGCGAGATCTCTGGTCGTCATTTTTCCCAAAGGGTCCATGCGCTTCTGGTTGGCCTTGTTGCCCCACAGAGGAGTCTATCTAAGGGTAGTTCTATCGTCACTTAATATGGGTTTAGGGTTTAGGGTTTTGGTTTAGGGTTTAAGGTTTAGGGTCTAGGGGTTTTCTTCATGTGGTCCTTACCTTCTGTAAAAGGTTCTGAAGTATGGGCCTTTGGGCGTTACATTTGGTCTAAGTATCTATGCTTTGGGTTCCCTCAACCCTCATCACACTACTTCTGTTGTTTGCTCTGCTTGTCTTGTCATAGCTCCTAAACCCTGAATGAACCCTAAACCCGAAAACCTTGCGCCCAGAACCCTGAACCCTAAACCCTACACCCTGAACCCTAAACCCTAAACCCTAAACCCTTTTCTTTGTCTTGCTCCTTACCATTCGGTGCATGGACCCTTGTGGATCTGAACTCACTTGAAGGTTCATGGGACTTACTAACCAATTATCACTGCACTTATAACCCTACGTATAATACCTCTAAAGGGCCTTACAGGGTTATCCCAATTAAAAGTAGGGTTATAAGTACAGTTATAAGTACAGTTATAAGTACAGTTATAAGTACAGTTATAAGTAGGGTTATAAGTACAGTTATAAGTGGTTATTCAGTCCCATGAACCTTCAAGCAAGAGTCCGCCACACCGCCGCGGAGTCTTCAAGGTGCGCATGCCCGGGTTTAGGGTTAAGGCGTTTAGGGTTTAGGGGTTTAGGGATTTAGGGTTTAGGGTTTTAGGGTTTAGGGGTTTAGGGGTTTAGGGTTCTAGGGTTTTAGGGTTTAGGGATTTAGGGTTTAGGGTTAAGGCGTTTAGGGTTTAGGGATTTAGGGTTCTAGGGTTTTAGGGTTTAGGGTTTTAGGGGTTTAGGGATTAGGGTTTTAGGGTTTTAGGGTTTAGGGGTTCAGGGGTTTAGGGATTTAGGGTTTAGGGTTTTAGGGTTTAGGGTTTTAGGGGTTTTAGGGTTTTAGGGTTTAGGGTTTTAGGGGTTTAGGGTTTAGGGTTTTGGGGTTTTAGGGTTTAGGGGTTCAGGGGTTTAGGGGTTTAGGGGTTAGGGTTTAGGGTCTATCGGTCTATATATCCTGCCAGAAAAAACCCACACCCAAGGTCAACAACTGTAGTCTCTAAGAGCGCCCGTAACACCCCGAGCTCTCAAAGGTTTAGGGTTTAGGGTTTAGGGTTTAGGGTTTAGGGTTTAGGGTTTAGGGTTTAGGGCGTAGGGTTAAGGGTTTAGGGCTTGTTTTTAGGGTTTTATGGTTTACAGAAACCCACAAACCACAAAGGCCTCAAGCCTGAGCCCGAAAAAACACTAAGACCGTCAACCCTGAATCCGATGCCCTCAATTAAAGGACAGTCTAAACCCTGACGCCTCAGTCCTAGACCCTGAACCCTGAATTCCTTAAAACCCTAAACCCTATGAACCCCTTAACCCCTCAACCCCCTTAACACCTAAACCCCTCAACCCCTTAACCCCTAAACCCCTCAACCCCCTCAACCCCCTCAACCCCCTCAACCCCCAAGCCCCTAAACCCCCTTAACCCCTTACCCTCTAGACCCTAAACCCCTCAACCCCTTAACCCCTTACCCCCTAAATCCCTAAGCCCCCTGAACCCCTAAATCCTAAACCCCTAAGCCCCTGAACCCCTTAACCCCTAAACCCCTTAACCGCTAAACCCCTAAACCCCTCAACCCCTTAAACCCCTTAACCCCTTACCCCCCAAACCCCGAGGTCCCTGAACTCCTAAGACCTGAACCCCTAGCTGGGTGACAGCCCTAGCCCCACACCTTAAAGGTATACCAAAACGAATCCCAGCTCTAATCATCCTCAAAGCATGTTCCATGAACCCCCTAAACCGCTCAGCCCTAAACCCCTGAACCCGCAAACCCTAAACCCCTGAACCCGCAAACCCTAAACCCCTGAACCCGCAAACCCTAAACCCTAAACCCTAAACCCTAAACCCTAAACCCTAAACCCTAAACCCCTAAAGCCTTAAGTCCTGAACTTCCCAGCTGGGTGCCTTGCTCGGGCCTGTGCTCGTTGTTCCCTGGGCGGATCTCTTCCACGCCCAGTGGTACAAAGTGCCTCAAGCCCTAGATCCTACAAAACCCTAAGCCGTAAGCCCCACACCCTAAACCCCTTATATTTGGAGACTCCCAATCCTACACCCTGAACCCGAAACCCTAAACCCTAAACCCTAAACCCTAAACCCTAAACCCTAAACCCTAAACCCTAAACCCTAAACCCTAAACCCTAAACCCTACTCCACCCTCAACCTCCTCACCAAACTCCAGACTCGGATGTGACTGTTTCCTGTTTCAACCCCGTGGCGACCCAAAAGCCTAAACTTGGGCACCCTTACAAGATGTAGGGTTTAGGGTTTAGGGTTTAGGGTTTAGGGTTTAGGATACCCCACACAAACCAAGGGCCCTCTACTTCAGAACCCTTTCTAAGGGAGGCAAGGGATCATATTCAGGGACGATGTATCTACTGAGGGTAGTTTCATGGGCCCTTAGTATGGTCCCGAACCTCCTTTAAAGAGTTTTGATGCATGGGCCCTTAGTTGTGTAGGGTAGATCAGGGGAATAGAAGGGGTGCCATTTGACGGGCGCATACTAAAAAACCACGGAACTACTCTTAGAAAGAGCTAGGTTTTTTGTTGAGATGGAGACGATCCTGGTAGGGTGTTAGGTCCTTAGGGTTTAAGGTTTCGGGTTTAGGTGGGGGTTTGGGTTTAGGGTTTGGGGCAC
Source organism: Symbiodinium natans (assembly GCA_905221605.1). Classification (NCBI taxonomy): domain Eukaryota; class Dinophyceae; order Suessiales; family Symbiodiniaceae; genus Symbiodinium; species Symbiodinium natans. Next base: position 1,689,568 of record CAJNDS010000335.1, read on the forward strand.
CAGCGCACAGCTCTCTGATAGACCACACTTTATATACATATATATATATATATATAGTGTATATATATATATACACAATGTCATAGTGTCTCCTCTTCATATTGCAGAGGCCTTTGTTGATGCAATCGCTGCCTAATGCATAACCAACATACCAACAGGTTTCAAGTTTGAAGAGAGAAGCCAATGCTTTCTGAGCAATCATGACCCATGTTGTCTTTACCTACAGTGTATAGAGTTTAGGGTTACCCCTAATTAAACCCCAAGCCTCAACCCTAAACCTTAAACCCGAAACCCTACACTGTACCACTGGAGCCCTGGTTACACCTGACTGGGTGTCTCGACATGCAACGCGTCGCTGCTGGCGCTGCAGTCATGTCGATGCGTGTATGGGTGGTTTAGGTTTCAGGGTTTAGGGTTTCGGTCCTTCATATAGCACGGCACCCCACCCTTACAATGACGACCTCAAAAGGGACCTGAGTTCTAATGACTACGGCCCCAATATTTTTCTTTGCAGTTGCCCAGCCGCCTCTCGATGATTGTTGAATGTTTAGACCCGAACCCTAAACACTGCTCACCACGTGAAATTCTAGTTCCCCAGATCATGGCCCAAGTGGTAGCGGTTCATGAACCTCCTGGCAAGCCCTAAACCACTAAACTCCAAACCCAAATAGCACAAGCACGGGGTTCAGGTGTAGCGGTTTTGGTTTTGGTTCAAGGGCTTGTGGCCTCTCAGACTTAGGGTTAAAGGTTTAGGGTTTAGGGTTTAGGGTTTAGGGTTTAGGGTTTAGGGTTTAGGGTTTAGGGTTTAGGGCGAGTGGTCTCGGAAGATGTCTGATGCCAAACTTCCGACACCAATCTGGTGGAGCTGCGTCTGGCTGCCCACGCGTCGAAAAGCACCAGATGCGCGTGGCTGGGCCGGGCTGTGCAGTCCAGGGGGTTAACATGACTTAGGGTTTAGGGTTTAGGGTTTAGGGTTTAGGGTTTAGGGTTTAGGGTTTAGGGTTTAGGGTTTAGGGTTTAGGGTTTAGGGCTTGCCTTGCGTCTGTCAGTACCCCGACATTCGGAGCCCAACGCCCTTCACAGGGTGCAGGTCAGTGTTGCGCATGTCAAAGGCCCAGGCAAAAGAAACCCTAAACCCTAAACCCTAAACCCTACAAACCCTAAACCCTAAGGGACTCCAGAGCTCCAGAACTTCCATGTGCCCCCCCCCCCCCCCCCCCCACTTGGACTCTAAGCCTCTGATAGGGTTTCTAGGGTTTAGGGTTTAGGGCTAGGGTTTAGGGTTTAGGGTTTAGGGCTAGGGTTTAGGGTTTAGGGTTTAGGGTTTAGGGTAGGGTTTAGGGTTTAGGGTTTAGGGTTTAGGGCTAGGGTTTAGGGTTTATAGGGTTTCTAGGGTTTCTAGGGTTTATAGGGTCTGTTTCTTCGATATCAATCCTCCTGCCCTAAGCCGTTTAGGGTTAGGGTTTAGGGTTTCGGGTGTAGGGTTCAGGGTCCAGGGTTTAGGGTTTAGGGTTAAGGGCCCTAAGCCGCAAACAACCAAACACCCCAAACCACTGAGGACAGCTACGTGGTTCCTGAAAATGGGCCATCAAGTGGGGAAACCCATACAAGGAGGGGCCCCCTAGTTATAAGTAGAGTTATAAGAGCCCTATATTGGGTTATAAGTAGAGTTATCAGTAGAGTTATAAGTAGACTTATAAGAGCCCTAAATTGGTTATAAGGATCCTAAATTAGGTGATAAGTCCCTTAACCACAGTTAGTACAGTAAGGGGGTCCCTCCTTGTATACCCTATAAAACCCAAGGGCTTGTATTTCAGAACCCTTCCAAAGAAGATGAAGAACCATATTGAGGGACCATGCAACTACCCGTGCAAAGTTGGAAAACTCTAAGCCCTAACACTCCTAAACCCCAAGCCCTAAACCCGAAACCCCAAACCCTGAACCCTAAACCCTAATTAAGCTCCAACATCCTGAGCCCCAAGAGTACCCAGGGGCTCTCACAATCTTAGTCCTCAGGCGCTCCGGAACGGTGAGACTAGCCCGACTCCCGGGGCAGTTTGAGGTTTAGGGTTTAGGGGTATAGGGCTTCGGTGTATGAGTTTGGGGTTTCGGGGTTTCGGAGTTTAGGAGATTTATGGTTTGAGGCTTCGGGTTTGGGAGTTGAGGGTTTGGGGCTTAGGGTTTCGGAGTTGAGGAGCTCAGGGTTCAGGATTTTGCTTGGGGGGTGTCATCCCGCCTTTTTCATCGCTTGTGCGAAACACGGTTCCCCCAATCAAGGAACTAAAGGCGGGACCCGTATAAGGGACCCTAGGACTTCTTTGTGGCTTCATTTAGAGGCTACTTCGGTATATAGGGACTATCACAAGATATATATATATATATAGATATATAGGGGTTAGATGGGGGAATAAGATTAAGGGTCCCTTCTAGGGCCCTAGTTGCAACTAGTTGGCAAGTCCATCGAGCTTTCCACCCTACACTTTGAATGGTTCTGAAGTATGAGCCCTTGGATTTTATAAGGTATGGAGGGGGTATACAACGGTTCCCCATTGTAAGTGAAGTTGAAAGCAACATGTTCATTCCACAAAGGCCTATGGGCAAGAATCCCTCTAGAGTCCCTAGCCCGGCGCCCCCGCCGAGAATACCCCCGTAATCAGACAGCTTGTGCAAAAGTGCCCGGGAAGAATGACCAGCTTGGAGGTCCCCCATGCAGAACCCTACCTAAACCCTAAGCCCAAGACTTCAGCAACTTGGGCAGATGGGATCTTCAGACCGACCTCCCCTCAGCAGCGATGCTGGTTTGTAACCCCCAACCCCCAACCCCGAAAACCCCAAAACCGCAAAACCCTTAAACCCTTAAACTGGGTTCTTGTTGGCTTTAATTTTAAATTTTTGTTATGATAAAAATTCAATAAGGACTAAAAATGATGATTTTTCATATCACCCCAACAAGGACCCAGTAAACCCTAAGCCCCAAATTTCAGGGTGGCTGTATGGTCCCTTAAAGAGTATCTAAGGGGTATATGAGAGGTCACCTTATAAGGGCCCAGACTTAAGGGGCCATGTACCTACGCCATGTACCTACCGTGAGAACTAAGCGCCGTCAATCTCTTGGCTCATGAGCCTCAGTCCTTGCCTACGCCCCTTGCCAAGCAATGGGCGTGGCGGGGAGTATCTGGGCCGGACTACTGCCTGGCCCTTAGGGCTTTAACATTTTGGGTATGAGGGTTTAGGGTTTAGGGTTGTAGAAACTACAGCAAAGGAGCCTAAAAGTTAACCTTTTCGGAGGGGTTCAGAAGTCAGCCAAGGTATCTGATTGTAGAAACCCTAAACCCTAAACCCTAAACCCTAAACCCTAAACCCTAAACCCTAAACCCTAAACCCTAAACCCTAAACCCTAAACCCTAAACCCTAAACCCTAAACCCTAAACCCTACGAGTTAAATCAGAAGTCAGCCAAGGCATCTGGGCTGGACTATTGCTACAAGCCGGGTGGGTTGCCCTGGCTGATCTGCTCTGCCTGACAGATGGAATAGCCAGAGGCCTGGTAGGCCAGCAGTACCCATTTGCCCTTTTTTTAACCCTAAACCCTAAACCCTAAACCCTCAACCCTAAACCCTAAACAATGAGCCTTTTAAAGCAACCAACCCCCCCAAAACAGGGTACCCGATTTCTATTATGGGGCTGTACGAAAATCGATAGACCCCCAAATAGTAGGATCCCAAGTAAGGACCCCAAGAAGGTACCCCGAACTTCGGAAACCCCAGATGGTTCCTGGGCTACCAAGGAGATAGCAGGAGATTCATACCGGATCCTGACAATACATCCCACCTGGGAGCTGAGACTCCAATTCGCCTGGTGCCTAGGACCTAGGGTTTAGGGTTGAGGGTTTAGGGTTTAGGGCTACTAGACCCAGAGTGGGCCCTTCCACTTTTTTGGGGTTGAGGATTCCTAAGAAGTCCCCTTAAGGGCACCCTCTTTATTCCTAGGCTACCCTTGGGTCTAGGTGCTGTTCGACTGGCCAAGCGCCGCGGTCGCCTCCACTCTTGCTGCAATTTTCATTCGCGCCTCGACCGCTCATTCCCTTGCGTTTCGGTTTTTTAAGGCCAATTTTTAAGGTTTAGGGTTGAAGGTTTAGGGTTTAGGGCTCCGAAAGCCTACGCTCTCAACTCTAGTCGAAGATGTGTCGGAGGTGAGGTGCTTGGTTACCACGCTGTCTTCACGCCCGACGTCGCACCTGGACCTTCGGTTGCTTGTTCGGGTTCAGGGCTTAAGGTTTAGGGTTCAGGGTCAGGGGTCAACCCTCAACCCTACCTCCTAAGCCAACCCAAGAACCCAAAATAACCCTAAAACCTAAACCCTCAACCCGAAACCCTTGTGGGGATCCTATGACAGCGCAGGATCCCTCGAGGGGGCTATTGCTCTGGCCGGGTGCGCCACGCAGGATTGCTCGCTGCGCCAGGCCAGGCCTTGGGGTTTGGGGTTTAGGGTTTGGGGTTTCAGGATTTAGGGTTTAGGGTTAAGGGTCTAATATGTACCCACTGAGTAAATACGTTGGGGTTTTGGGGCGTAGAGTTTAGGGTTTGGAGTTGCAAGTTTTACCATGTACAGGACCCTTTTTAGGCCCCAAACTGCATTACTAATACCAAGAAAAATTTGAAAGTTAAAGAAACCCTAACCCCAAATCCTGAGCCCTAAACCGCAGCTATCTCAAATGCGTGGGCTCTTTGGGTAGCTTGGCCGACTAGCCTTTAGGGCTTTGAGGTGTTGGGTCGATGTGGTGTTTAGGGCGTAGGGTTCTGTAGGATTTAGGGTTTAGGGTTTAGGGTTTAGGGTTTAGGGTTTAGGGTTTAGGGTTTAGGGTTAAGGCTTGAAGTAAAATTAAAAGTAAGAAGGTACCCCTATGCAGGGCTCGGGATGCACCTCTATTTATTCCTAGGCTACTCTTCAGTCTAGCCCTAGACCCTAGACCCTAAACCCTAAACCCTAAACCCTAAACCCTAAACCCTAAACCCTAAACCCTAAACCCTCAGCCCACTCTTGGGTATATAGGGTGGGAAGCCGCGCGCTTCTGAGGCGCTGGGTCATGTGGCCATGGACTGCTGGATGTCGGAGATCCTGTTTAACTTCGAACAGTTTGCTCCTTGCCTGCTCGATGCAGAACTCTTTCTTGGGCCCTGGGAATGTTTGTTTGCCACCCTAAATTTAAGAGCCTCCGGCTCAAGCCGCCGACCCCGCTGGAGCATAGTAGAGGTCTAAACCCGCTCGCATGGTTCGAAGATCATCCCAACCTGCTCGGCAGAGTTCTGTGGTTCGTTTGGGGGGGGGTAGGGGGTAGCGCCAGGCCAAAAAAGACGGCTGGGTGGCGGGGGGGGTAGGGGGGGGCGGGGGGGTACCCCCCTGTGCTGAACCCCCTGCTTACGCTGTGCGGGTGGCGCGGTCCTCTACGAAAAAATTGTGCACCGACCCCCCCCACCCCGCCCCCCCCCCGCGTTTTGGGGGGGTAAGGAGGGAAAGAGGGAGGTTTTCACCTCCTCAAACCCATCCAACACGCCGCCAGGGTCGGCGGACCCTAAACCCTACACCCTAAACCCCTTTTTTGCGGGGGGAAGTGAGGTTCTGGCCAACCCTGATGTGGCGCCCATCGATCTTGGCTCCATTGGATACTCGGGCGAGAACGCCCTGGCTGTGAGAGGATCCGTCCCTTGGCGGTTTGGGGTTTAGGGTTTAGGGTTTGGGATTTAGGGTTTAGGATTTAGGTTTAGGGTTCAGGGTTTAGGGTTCAGGGTTTAGGGTTCAGGGTTTAGGGTTCAGGGTTTAGGGTTAAGGGTTCAGGGTTTAGGGCTTAGGGTTTCGGACCCCGAAGGCTGTACCCCTAAGAGGTTTCTGCTACTATTCTGAAAAAAGCGTCCCCAAACCAAAAGGGTTCTTCAAAGTAGTAGCAATCATGGTAACAATCACAGTAGTGGCAATAGCAACCTTCGTAAATAACCTTAAATTTGTAGTAATACTAAATTAGTATTAATTAGTAGTAGGTACTATTCTTGGTATGTGGTTCGAGGAAGTCATACTTGGACCCCTCAGGTTGTGCCCCTAAGAGGTTTCCCCCGACATTCTTAAGCAAAGGGCCCCCAAACCCTAAACCCTAAACCCTAAACGCCGGTTCAACCTCAGGGGTTTGAGATAGAGCCGCAGGATCTGCAGTTTTTCAAAGTAATCGTAGTAGATCCTTGGGCCTTTGCGTGTTTAGGGTTTATGGTTCAGGCTTGAATCCTCAGGTTTTTGGGGGTTTAGGGTTTAGGGTTTAGGGTTTAGGGTTTAGGGTTTAGGGTTTAGGGTTTAGGGTTTAGGGGTACGTATGTCGCCGGCAAAGGTTCGCGAGGCTGCCTATGCTTCTTCTGGCCTCGCTCTTGAGTTCTACAGAAGCTACAACGTCTCCGCGCACGACGCGGCAGCATATTTCGATCGCATTTCGGACCTGAAGCTGAGCCACTTCCACCCATGCAACACAAGTTCCAACGAGTTTGCCAACGATGTCGAGATGCGGTTTCTGGGAATCCGAGCCGGCTGCGATTCCCTCTTTTTGTTTCTGGGGTTAGGGCCTTTAATGCCCTTCTAAACAAGCAAATCTGCGTACTCTGCCCGTTCCTAGGTTGATCTAGGCCGCAAACCCCAAACCCGAAACTTAGGCTTTATGGAAAGTGGACTGGTGACTGGGCTGGGGTGGTGGAAACGGACAGTGGGTACATTGCGAACCTCGGACACTCAGAGGTATCCTTTTTGTTGTTGTTCCTTTTGGTGAGGGCTCAGGGTTTAGGGTTTAGGGTGTTCTCCCTAAGACCTTAACCCTAATGTTGTACGATTTTGAAACATCATATGGATCCCGTTTGTAAGCTCGTCCCTTATAAACCTTTGTAAGCAACAAAAACCTCGTCTATAGGGCCAATCCTACCAGCTTCTTTGCGTTTTAGGGTTTAGGGTTTAGGGGGTCGGGTTTAGTCTTTAGGGTGAACGCCCTCAGCCAGACCAGGAACTGTCCCGACGGCCACTTTTGGATTTCACCCGCCTGCCGCCACAACACATCTGAGTGCATTCCAGTGCTCGCCGCTGGTAACGGATGGATTGTGTATGCCTCCCGGCTGGTATTTTCAGGGTTTAGGAGTGTAACCCAAAGGGCAATCGCGAATACTTGGGCCTTGAAGCACCTCCTGCGTAGGGGTTTTCGGGCCCTAAACCCTAAACCCTAAACCCTAAACCCTAAACCCTCAACCAAGTGTATCGCATGGTACATGGGCCCTTAGGGCAAGACCCTAGACCACACACCCAAGCTGGAGAGTGGAATGCTGCAAGCTTGTGAGCCGGTCATCTAAACACAGAGCCACGGTTTAGGGTTTAGGGTTTAGGGTTTAGGGTTCAGGGTTTAGGGTTTAGGGTTTAGGGTTTGGGGTTTGGGGTTTGGGGTTTGGGGTTTAGGGTTTAGGGTTTAGGGTTTGGGGGGGGGGGGGGGGGTGCCAAATAACTCTTCTAGGCAGGCTCTTGAAATATTATATATATATATATATATATTGTATTTCCTCTGATTCTAGTTTCTCTCAGCCGTAAACACTTAGCCTGCCTCAGGAGACTGTTGTCAGAGGGTCTCAGGGTTTAGGGTTTAGCCCAGCCTAGTGTTTCAGTCACCTCCCCCAGCCCTTCCCCGTCCAATCTCTCTCTCGCTCTCTCTCTCTCTCTCTCTCTCTCTCTCTTTCTCTCTCTCTCTCTCTCTCTCTCTCTCTCTCTTTCTCTCACTGGCCTTAGGGCTTTCACCGGGTGTACGTACTGGTTCGTGGTAGGGAAGGCTTTCTGTTCCCCATGCTTACACTTATAGGTTTTAGTCTTGTTGTGTATCGTGTGCGTGTCAGGAGGTTGCTTGTGTTTTGGCCAGGCCGAACCCTTTGACCCTTATCACAGGACGGTTTAGGGTTCAGGGTTTGCGTGCAGGGTTTAGGGTTCAGGGTTTAGGGCTTGGGGTTTTTATTGCTATTATTATTTTTCTTATTCTTCTTATTATTACTCATATTATTACCATTATTATTGCTACTCTTATGATTATTATTACTATTACTATTACCACCCTAAACCCAATGCCAGGTGTTCATGCAGTGGTCCACCTTCTATCAGATCCCGGCGGCCATCGGCATCTCGAAAACCTGGGATACGTTCACAGCCAACGTGGCGGCGTTCCGGGTGCTTCTAGGACCTAGTTAGGGTTTGGGGTTTAGGGTTTAGGGGTTTAGGGTTTAGGGTTTAGGGTTTAGGGTTTAGGGTTAAGGGTTTGGGGTTATTGTTGTTGTTATTATTATTATAACCCTAAGCCCCCTAAGCCCTAGGGCTTGTTGGGTTGAAGGTTGTAGGCATCAGAGTTTAGGGTGTAGGGTTTTTGGGGCTTCCGTGTGTTTCTAGGATGCTCAGACTTGCGCTTGTTCATCTCAGTTTTTTTTTCTTTTTTTTGTGTGTGTGTGCGCGTGTGCATCACCCTCCGTGCCCTTATATATGCTGACTAGGAGCCTTATAAACACTGTACCCCACGTAAGAACTCCTTGAAGTTGTCCTAAGCCCCAAGCCCCAAACCCAGAACCCTAAACCCTAAACCCTAAACCCTAAACCCTAAACCCGAAACCCTAAACCCTAAACCTCCGGCAAAAGAGATCTGAGGCTTTTCCACTGGTGGATACCGGATGCCACCTTCCATCACCTGGATGCCTCCATGCTGCAGCTGCCGCGCCACAAAGCCCAAGAAGCTTGGGCCCTAAACGCTAAACCCTAAACCCTAAACCCTAAACCCTAAACCCTAAACCCTAAACCCTAAACCCTAAACCCTAAACCCTAACGTTGTCTTCTTCATGGCAGTTTCCAAAAAATAGGGTTTACCCTTCTTGGGGGTTCTTACAAGAAGAGTTGTTCTATTCTGGGGTACATTTTACAGGGGGTTCCCTATTCCGGGACATGTCCACATCTGTTTGGGTTTAGGGTGTGACCCTAAACCCTAACCTGAGGTGGTTTTTGAAAACAACGAGAGTTCCGTGGGCCCTAGTCGTATAGCCCTATTGGCCCGCAGAAGTTATCTCATTTCTTAAGAGCCACCAAACCAAACGCGGTGCCTGGTGTCCACTCTTTCTTGTTGCTTGGTGTTCATGTTTGGGGGTTTCTATGGTCCAACGAAGCTCAGCGGATCCTGTTTCTTCCCCTCAACCCTAAACCCTAAACCCTAAACCCTCAACCCCCTGTCAAGGAATGGGCTGTGGGAAACTACAGAAGTGCCGACCCCCAGAGCCACTGGGACGGTTAGGGGTTTAGGGTTTAGGGGTTTAGGGGTTAGGGTTTAGGGGTTTAGGGGTTAGGGGTTTAGGGTTTAGGTTTTAGGGTTTAGGGTTTAGGGCTCTAAAGTGCCCACTTGGCGGAGCGGGGGACGTAGCAAGTAAGTAAAGACCCCAATGAGGGCACTTATAGCTCTACTCTAGACCTTGGGGCATCCGAATAATGCCCTAAACCCTAAGTCCTAAACCCTGTACCTGAATCAAGGGATATTGGAGTCTCTGGGTGGGGCTCCCATCATCTTATTGGGGTTCTTAAGGGAGGGGCCTTCATGAGGGGGAAGATACTCGGGAAGCTCAGCCTTAGGGAGTAGTGGGGAGTATTAGGTAGCCTTGGGACTCGATACCCTTGAACACCCCTCCCTTAAGAAACATCATCTTAGGGAGGCTAGAAGGAGACCATGGTTTTGGACGCTGCCCGTTACATTCTCAAGCTGTTTAAGGCTACGTCGTAGAGGAGCATTACAGTAAACCCTAGACCCTAAACCCTCAACCTGAATCCGAAAACCCTGTTCAGGGTGTAATCGCAGGGTTGTCCTACTCGGCAGGGGATGACTTGGCGAGCTCGGCCGTGGTTACAAGTACCCGTGAACCCCGAAGCAACGCTCAACCCCATCTCAGAAGAACACCCCGAACCTTAGACCCTACATCCTGCACCATATACCAAGCCCTAAACCCTTAACCCTAAACCCCAAACCCCAAACCCTAAACCCTAAACCCTAAACCGTTAACCCTAAACCCTAAACCCTAAACCCTAAACCCTAAACCCTAAACCCTAAACCCTAAACCCTAAACCCTAAACCCTAAACCCTAAACCCTAAACCCTAAACCCTAACCCACAACGCCCATCTCGGAGGCTACATCGCCAAGCTCGTGGCTCACTCGCTGGGGAGCGTGGCCCCAAAAGTACAGGAGTTCCTGGAGAATTTCGACCTAGACCTGGAGGACGCTAGGGTTTAGGGTTTAGGGTTTAGGGTTTAGGGTTTAGGGTTTAGGGTTTAGGGTTTAGGGTCTCGGGTCTAGGGTTTAGGGTTTAGGGTTTAGGGTTTAGGGTCGCTTCTCTGCACCCTTCCCTCTTAGAGTACTTGGAACTCTCGTTCGTTTCTACTTTCCATCCTCCGATCTTCCAGGTAAGCCCCGGGAAGCCAGAACCCTAAACCCCAAACCCCAAACCCTAAACCCTAAACCCTAAACCCTAAACCCTAAACCCTGAATCACAGGACATGCAGGCCCTTCTCCAACAGGCGGGCATGGGGTCTGGCTTCGATGTGGGAGGGTTTTATTGGGTGTCTAGGACCCCGAGTAAGCCATTATTCCCTTGTTTTAGGGTTTAGGGTTTAGGGTTTAGGGTTTAGGGTTTAGGGCTACTAGGCCCGAGAGTAGTCCTCTATTCCTCTTGTTTAGTGTCTAGGTTCCTTTATAGTCAGCCCCTTTGAAACAAGAAGGGCACCCTTTGCATTTTCAGGTTGCTCTTGGGTCTAGGTGTACGGTTTGTGGCGCCTAAACCCCTAAACCCCTAAACCCCTAAACCCCTAAACCCCTAAACCCTAAACCCTATAACACCCTAAAACCCAAAAAGCAGAAAGCCTGCTTGAATCCGAGAGCTCGTTGTGCTCCGAGTCGCTGTTGGTTTAGGGTTTAGGGTTTAGGGTTTAGGGTTTAGGGTTTAGGTTTCAGGGTTGCGCCCCAAACACCCCGCGAAGTCACCCCAAACCAAAACACCCTAAAACACCGCAAAGACCAGCAAAACACACCCTAAAACCCAAACACCCCAAAGCACCCCACAGAGTCGCAAGGTAGCGGCTGCTGTACCTGTTGAAGACGTGGCCTGCGAGTGGATTCGTAAGAACCGGGCTCGGTGGAAGAAGTGGGTGCCAGTAGACACTCAGTGCTTCGGCTGTGTAGGACTGGTTAATTTTGGACTACACTGTCTGTAAAGATATACGGCCCTAATCTCTGTGCAACCCTTAAACCCTAAACCCTAAACCCTAAACCCTAAACAGTTACGCGATAGGAGTTTGAACATCTGTAGGTCTATCGGCCCTCGAAGTAGCACTCCCCATGTTCAGGGCTAGCCATACATGGCCAGTTCTCTAAGTCTGGTACCCTTTGGTTACAAAGGTTTAGTGTTGAGGGCTAAGGTTTAGGGTTTAGGGGTTAGTGTATGGTAGGGTTTAGGGTTTAGGGTTTAGGGTTTAGGGTTTAGGGTCTATAGGGTTGAGGGATAGTGCTGCCAAGACTTCAAGAAAGGGGTCATGCCAGGGGCCCTAATCTCCAGGAGCACCCTACACCTTTGAACCCCGAATCCTAAACCCTAAACCTCAAGGTTAAGGGTTCCAGATACTAACATACACCCTAAACCCTCAACCCCCCGAAACCCTAAACCCTGAACCCTAAACCTGCAAGGTTTAGGCTTCCAGATACGAAAAGACCCCAAGCCCTAAACCCGAAGACTCCTCCTTTCCCGACCTTAGAGTCCCCTTGAAACCCCATAGTCTAGGTGAGTACATTTCGACATTTGTCTGTCTCTCTTCCGCACGCTCTCTCTGGAAGCAACTATGTATTTCAAAAGGTTATACATATGAATATATATATATATATATATTATACACACACATCGAAAAGTCGGTTCCTCCCCACCGCGATAAGGGTAATGCCTGAGATCCGAAACCTTATACACACACACACACACATCGAAAAGTCGGTTCCTCCCCACCGCGATAAGGGAAATGCCTGAGATCCGAAACCCCAAGCCTGCAGCACTCACTGCAAGGTGCCTACCAGGGTATGGGTTGAGAGATGAAGTGGGGAACCACGTCCCCAATCGCTCTGCCGCTGTGGCATGTTCCATCTGTTTGGCCGGAAAGTTCTCGGAGATCTTGCCCCTCGGTTTACGGTTTAGGGCTTAGGGCTTAGGGCTTAGGGTTTGGGGTTTAGGGTTTAGGGTTTAGGGTTTCATTAATGGTGTCAGGTGTGTAAAGGAGCAGACAACTTGCGAGCCTCTAGACCCTCGAAGTTTCGTAGAAGCATGACGTGTTTTCTGACACAACCTTATGGCAGTAAAGTTCCGGTTCGGTTCGGTTCGTGTCGGTTCCCGGGCCGGCGGTTCGTAGCGGTTCGGTTCGTTCGGCGGTTCCGGTTCCTAACGGTTCTGTGCGCACTCGGTTCGGTTCGGTTCGGTTCCAGAAAACCCGAAAGCCCTAAACACACCGAAGCCCTCATGTTCTGGACCCTTCTGATATGTTTCGACTCCCCATAACTTTTCCTTGAGGCCAGGTTTCCAGGTTTGGACTCCCAAACGTGCAGGTTTCCAGGTCTGGACACCGGAAACGTGCAGGTTTCCAGGTTTGGACCCCCCAAAACGTGCAGGTTTCCAGGTTTGGACCCCCCAAAACGTGCAGGTTTCCAGGTTTGGACCCCCCAAAACGTGCGGGTTTCCAGGCTTGGACGCCCCAAACCGTGCAGGTTTCCAGGTTTGGACCCCCCAAAACGTGCAGGTTTCCAGGTTTGGACCCCCCAAACCCAAACGTTGAGTTTTGGGTTAGGAACCCTCAACCAGGGTTTGGGGTTCTTTTTGTGCCAGGGCTAGGTCCGCAAGTGCAAGCCGACCTTAACGTTTAGTGTCCTGTAGAGTAAGTTGTCTTTGTTGTGTCGTGTACACTCCACAACCTTTCCGCGATCCCTTTGACACGGGATCGCGGGAAACGTGAAGGTTTGGACCTGCAGGTTTCCAGGTTTGGACCTGCCAAAACGTGCAGGTTTCCAGGTTTAGACCCCCGAGAACGTGCAGGTTTCCAGGCTTGGACCCCCCAAAACGTTGACGTTTCCAGGTTTGGACCCCCAAAAACATGCAAACCTGCACGTTTGGGAGGGTCCAAACCTGCAAACGTGCACGTTTTGGGGGTCCAAACCTGGAAACCTGCACGTTTTGGGGGTACAAACCCGGAAACCTGCACGCTTTAAGGGGCTCAAACCTGGAAACGTCAACGTTTTGGGGGGTCCAAACCTGGAAACCTGCACGTTTGGGGGGTCCAAACAGGTCCAAACCTGGAAACTTGCACGTTTTGGGAGGTCCAAACCTGGAAACCTGCACGTTTGGGGGGGTCCAAACCTGGAAACCTGCACATTTTAGGAGGTCCAAACCTGGAAACCTGCACGTTTCCGGGGGTCCAAACCTGGAAACCTGCACGTTTGGGGTAGAAACCTGCACATTTTGGGGGTCCAAACCTGGAAACCTGCACGTTTTGGGGGCACGTTTTGGGGGTCCCAACCTGGAAACCTGCACGTTTGGGGTGTCCAAACCTGCAAACCTGCACGTTTGGGGGTCCAAACCTGGAAACCTGCACGTTTTGGGGGGTCCAAACCTGGAAACCTGCACGTTTTGGCAGGTCCAAACAACCTGAAAAAGCAGGTTTGGGGGGTCCAACTGGAAACCTGCACGTTTGGGGGATCCAAACCTGGAAACCTGCCGCAGGTTTCCAGCCTTGGACCCCCCAAAACGTTGACGTTTCCAGGTTTGGACCCCCTAAACGTGCAGTTTCCAGGGCAGGTTTCCAGGTTTGGACCTCCCAAAACGTTGACGTTTCCAGATTTGGACCCCCCAAAGCGTGCAGGTTTCCAGGTTTGGACCTGCAGGTTTCCAGGTTTGGACCTGCCAACACGTGCAGGTTTCCAGGTTTGGACCCCCCTAAAACGTGCAGGTTTCCAGATTTGGACCCCCCAAAACATTGACGTTTCCTGGTTTGGACCCCCCAAAACATGCAAACCTGCACGTTTGGGAGGGTCCAAACCTGCAAACGTGCACGTTTTGGGTGTCCAAACCTGGAAACCTGCACATTTTAAAGGTCCAAACCTGGAAACGTTAACGTTTTGGGGGGTCCAAACCTGGAAACCTGCACGTTTGGGGGGTCCAAACCTGGAAACCTGCACGTTTGGGGGGGGTCCAAACCTGGAAAGCTGCACGTTTTGGGGGCCAAACCTGGAAACGTCAACGTTTTGGGGTCCAACCTGGCAACCTGCGCATTTTGGGTGGAAACCTGCACGTTTGGGGTGTCCAAACCTGGAAACCTGCACGTTTTGGGAGGTCCAAACCTGGAAACCCGCACGTTTGGGGTCCAAACCTGGAAACCTGCGCGTTTTGGGAGGTCTAAACCTGGAAACCTGCACGTTTGGGGGGAACCTGCACGTTTTGGGAGGTCCAAACCTGGAAACCTGCCCTGCGTACCCCGAAATAGTAGAAAGTTTCGGTGATGGAATTATTTTTCTGGCCCCCGAGACCATGCAAAATAGGTTTAAGGACCTCGAAACCTCGACAAAACCTCTTCACTCCAATCGTGACAGACATGTTTGGGCTCTGCGCACATGTCCAATGATGAGTTTGAAGGGGCCAAAACTTGATTCTAGGCTGAACATCCGGATAGAAACCTTGATATCTCAAAACTTTGCACCTCCAAGACCCTTCAGTTTTGGAGGGTTAACCGAGAACCGAGTCATGTTTTTACGACAGTTTGATTGTTTCAAAACAAGTTTGGAGGGATCCAAACCTTTCAGTACCATGCTCTATTTGACTTGGGCTCCTGGCCGAGACCGGTTCGCTGTCGAAACGGTTCCGGTTTTCGGTTCCCTTGCGGTTCACGGTTCCTACGGTTCGTGTTTGCTGGCCGGTTTTGGCGGTTCGGTTCGTGGCGGTTCGGTTCGTGCGGTTCCGGTTCGGTTCCAGAACCTTCCTGTTATGGGTCTGCAGCCGAGAAATCATAAGCCCCTGACCCCCTTACAACCTAAATTAACCCGCTTCCTCCTTCCCCCCAGCCCCTGTCTTCAACTCGACAAGACCGCCTAAGGCCCCGAGGCTTGCAACTTTGAGCCTCAAATTGGGGCTTATCTAAGGGTAGTTCCATGGTCCCTTAGTATGGGCCATTAAAAGGGTACCCCTTATACACCCCTAATGTACCCTATGCAAATTAAGGGCTGTTGCATCAGAGCCCTTCAAAGACGGCAAGGGACCACCTTAAGGGCCCATGAGGCTGCCCTAAGGGCTTAGGGCACCCCCAAGCCCTAAACAGCCTAAGCTTCTAGACCTTAATCAAACGACCGCCACAAGGGTTGTTTGAGAAAAGGCTAGGGACCTGGGTCGGGGTAAACCCTAAACCCTAGACCCTAGACCCTAAACCCTAAACTCTAAACCCGAAACCCCAAACCCCAAACCCTAAACCCTAAACCCTAAACCCTAAACCCTAAACCCTAAACCCTAAACCCTAAACCCTAAACCCTAAACCCTAAACCCTAAACCCTAAACCCCAACCCTAAACCCTAAACCCTAAACCCTAAACCCCAACCCCACTGAAGCCCATGTCGTGTTCTTGTTGCTACGCTGCCTTCTGCACGTCCAAAGTTTGGGCTTCAGACCTGGGCTGTTCAAGGGTTTGGGGCTCAGGGGTTTAGGGTTCAGGGTTTAGGGTTTAGGGTTGAGGGTTTAGGGTTTAGGGCTAGGGTTCAGGGTTTACGGTTTACGGTTTATAGCTTGCTTCTCTTCACCCGGAATAGGCATAATACAGGTCCAGTCGTGACAGCATATTCGATTGAGCTGTTGTGCCTGCCAGTCCGCTTTCCTGGAGAAAACTGCTTGAGCCCCAACGCCTAAACCCTAAACCCTGAACCCTGAACCCTAAACCCTAAACACTAACCCTAAACCCTAAACCCTAAACCCTAAACCCTATGTTTCCGAGGTCTGACGATGTCGGGGCGACCCATCGATGTACGCCATGCCCAGCGGGTACATTTCAAAGCTCCTTTGGCGAAACAGGCGGGAACTGGATTCTGGAATGCTATGCTTTACTTGGTTTAGGGTTTAGGGTTTAGGGTTTAGGGTCTAGGGTTACTGGGTTTTGGAATTCTATACTTCCCAGAGTGAGTTGTGCTCAGAGTCTTCGTTGGTTTAGGGAGAAGGCTTAGGGTTTAGGGCTGCCACGCCAGGCTGCGTTGCCTGTGACGTGGGGACCTTCTCCGGAGACGCTGCTGGGGTTGATCTGGTACATATTTTGCAGTTCTGTGGCCCCACATCCACATATGGTGATTTCCGAGAAAATTCTATCCTCTATTTGGGGCACCCCCTATTTGTGGAAATACCCATACAACCCCATAAAACCCTCACAGACTTTGGAAACCCCAAACCCTCGAACCGAAGCCTAAGTTTCTACAGCCCCCCTCCCCCCCCTCCCCCCCCGCCAAAAAAGGCCGGCCATGCGCACTGTGAGCGTTGCCGCCTGGGTCGTTACGCCAACACAACTGGCATGACAGAGCCTGTGATTTCATGATTTCATGCTTAGGGTTCGAGGGTTTTGGGGCTGAGCGGTTTTAGGGTGTAGGGTTTAGGGTTTTTAGGGTTTTTAGGGTTTTTAGGGTTTTTAGGGTTTTTAGGGTTTTTAGGGTTTTTAGGATTTTTAGGGTTTCTAGGGTTTTTAGGGTTTCTAGGGTTTCTAGGGTTTCTACGGGGGTTTGGGGAGGGGGGGGTCGCTGCATAGGGTTTCGGGCTTGATGTGGAGTTATGCTTTCGACAGGGTTGAGGATTTCGTCCCTACATGGTCAGACATCGGGGCTGACAGAGGGTTTAGGGTTTAGGGTTTAGGGGTTTGGGTTTAGGGTTTTGGGTTTTGGGTTTTGGGTTTTTGGGTTTTTGGGTTTTTGGGTTGTCGGGTTGTTGGGTTTGTGTCTGCTTGCAGGTTCCGGTTCCGGGTCCTTATAACCCAAGCCGCATGTGTACTTGTAGCCCACTTCGAAGCCCCCTCGAGTACCCTAGTATGGTTCTACTTGGGTTATAAGCACGGTTCAAGATGGTCCCTAAACCCTAAACCCTAAACATGTTATTTTTCAATACCTTAAACCTGCAAGTAAGGGCGGCTGTAGACATCGGTTTGCAATGTGCGGCGCGGGTCAATTTCTCGTGCCGCGTTCTCAATTGCTGTTCTATGTCTCGGGGTCTGGCCAGAATGTGCGTTCAAAGCCTAAAACTCTAAACCGCCTAGGTTCTCATCCCTGTCTACAAGACTAGCTTTGGTGGTCAAGCAGGCCCTTATTCCTCTTGTTTTAAGATTTTGGTTCCCTCGTAAGCTCCTTGAAACCAACAAAGGTTCCCAGGCTACTCTTGGGTCTACAGTAACCTCCAACAGGTTGGAACATCCTTATCCCCATACCCCAAAGGCATACTAAAGGGAATCCCAGGCCAAGTCATCCTTAAACCACGTTCCAACTTTCTGGAGTCTACTGTAGAGGTATCTAGAGGTAGTTTCATGGGCCCCTTAATCTGGTCCCTTAATGTGCCTGACCTTGTTTAAAGGGTTCTAAAGTCTGGGTCCTTGGGTTGTGCAGGGTATATAAGAGCCCCCCAGTTAAGGGCCCATATTGAGGGATCGCCCTAAACCCTAAACCCTACACCCTAAACCCTACACCCTACACCCTAAACCCTAAACCCTAAACCCTAAACCCTAAACCCTAAACCCTAAACCCTAAACCCTAAACCCTAAACCCTAAACCCAGCCCTTGGGTCCAGAGGTAAGTAATCCCCATAGCCGAGGAATGCCATGAGTGTGGCGGCGCTCACCGGACGACCAGTCGGCCGGTGATCAGCGGCGGCGTTGCTTGCCTTTTTTCGTCAGAGAACTGACGCCCTGATCCCTTAGCCCTTGACCCTAAACCCTAAACCTATTTTAGGGTTTAGGGAATTCTAAACCCTAAACCCTAAACCCCTACACCCAAATTCAGGTTGAGAAGTGGGTCGACCTGGAGGGGGCCACCTCCGAGACGTTCTGCGGTTGTGTACAAGACTGGCAGCTTGTCTATACTTAGAGGTGCATGGTACTTAATAGCAGGGTTAGGGTTTAGTTTTTAGGGTTTGGGGTTTGGGGTTTGGGGTTTGGGGTTCGAAGGGGGTTACAAGACTGGCAGCATGTCTAAAAACATGGGTGGGGCCTTCACTAAGGCTTGGGGTTTGTTTAGGGTTTAGGGTTTGGGGTTTGGGGTTTAGGGTTTAGGGTTTAGGGTTTATAGTTCAGGGTTTAGGGTTTAGGGTGTTTTCTCTTGGCAACCCTTATGCCCCAAACCCCAGCCTAGGCTGCTCGGCACACGGGCTGCTGCGACCAAAAACCCTAAATCCTAAACCCTCAACCCTACACCCTAAACCCTAAACCCTAAACCCTAAACCCTAAACCGGAAGACCTTCAACAGCGAAATCCTGGAGCTGCTGGTGTGCAGGATTCGGGTTGGGGCTTCAGGGTTTCGAGTTTAGGGCTGGCCTTCCAGCGTTTAAGTTTCGCATGGCCCGGAACGTCCGCCAAATCCAAGCAATTCCCACAAGCCGGCTCGGACTTTCGCACGGTCGAAGGTTTCGATTATACACCCAAAACCCAAACCCCTAAACCCTAAACCGGCTTTGCTCCATGTTCCGCTGCCTGCGCTCATTGTGTAGGGTTTAGGGTTTAGGGTTTAGGGTTTAGGGTTTAGGGTTTAGGGTTTAGGGTTTAGGGTTTAGGGTTTAGGGTTTAGGGTTTAGGGTTTGGGAGGGGTGAGCTTGGCAATGGTTGCGCCAAGCCTCCTTGAAAGTCCGAAGTCCAGGTTAGGGTTAAGGGCTTGTCGGGCGTAGGGTATTGATTGTGTTGAGGATAGCAGTCCCTGAGAAAACCCTGAGCCCTAAACCCTATACCCTAAACCCTAAACCCTAAACCCTAAACCCTAACTACACGCTTGTCAGCACGAAGCTCACTCTGAAGCTCCTTAGGTACTTGACTCGACATGGCCACTGCGAAGCTATTCTGTTCAGTACAGGCTTTCATCTTTGCAAGGGAGTCAGGGTTTAGGGTTTAGGGTTTAGGATTTAGGGTTTAGGGCTTAGGGTTTAGGGTTTAGGGTTTAGGGCCTAGGGGCTTAGGGGCTTAGGGCTTAGGGTTTAGGGTTTAAGGTAACTTCAAGAGATCGAGGCTCGGACCCCCGAGGATGTACCCTTAAGAGATTCGCCTTAACATATTCCCAATCTGGTAGGCCAGTGGTACCCTTGACCCTGTTTTTTTGGTTATCGGTTCGCTTATAAAATGACCCAGCCACAACAGGGTGCCACTTGTTATAAGATGATTACTGGGCTACCAAGCCAATCATGGGCCTTCTATTCCCTCGGAGGATCTTGACAACGGGTCCCCAAACCCAAGGGCATAACCTTTGGGGGTTCCGAGGTAGAACCCATGATCTTTGCTGTTGGGACGTAGGCCTTGGGGTCCTAAACCCTAAACCCTCCTAAACCCTATATAAATGTTTAGGGTGGGTTGAGGGCTTTGGAAAATTGAATCTGGGTGCTCACGTCCACCAGCTACGCAAAAGGGCCTGGAACCTCGAGACCCGTGCTCCTAAGCCGTAAGCTTTACAATCGATTTCAAGCCCTAGCCGTACACTCAACTCTACCAGCCACGCAAGGAGAAGTGTCCTTATGGATCAGAGTGCCCTGGCTCAAGCCAGTTGCTGCTTCTCCCTGGCTTCTATGCCACCCCTGAGGACCAGGGTTTAGGGTTTAGGGTTTAGGGTTTAGGGTTTAGAGTTGCCGACCCAGTCCCTTCCTCATTCCCCTATATAACCCCTAGATATATCTTATATAGTCCCTGTATACCTAAGGGGCCCCTAAACTCCTTTAGTCCCTTGATAAGCTGCAAACCTGCGCCCTAGACCCTACACCCCCACGTGGCGCTCGGAGTTTAGGCTTTAGGGTTTCGCCTCCCCCCCCCCCCCCTAAAGTGAGCTACTTACATAGGGATACCTGGCAGATCGGGGCACTTAATGTTGCACTGTCTTTAGTGTGGGCCCCCCCCCCCCCCCCAAACAAATTTGGGACCCTCTATAAACGCACCCAAACAAATTGGGGGGTGGGGGGGGGCCGCCCCCAGGGCCTCAAGCCTTCAGGACCTCAAGGCCTGACGCTTTCCAGCCTTCAAGATTCCTGGAGCCCCCCAAGGCCCTCAGGGCATCAAGCCTTGCTGCATAAGCCCTTAACCCTAAGCACAAACCCTTAAAACTACATCATCCGAAAAGAACTTGGTATTATAGAGGGTGCAGTAGCCAGACAAACTTACTAAAGACAGCCTGACCGGCCCGTGGGCAACCTATCACATTTTTTTTGGGGCCTCGTTTCGTAGTGAATTTCCATAAGGATCTACATTGAACTGGCCGGGCTTAGATTTCTGGATTCTCCGCGCTCTGGCTCTTTAGGATTCCTGGAGCCCAAGACCCTCAGGGCCTCAAGCCTTACTGCGTAAGCCCTTAACCCAAAACACAAACCCTTAAACAAAAAAACGTCCGGAACAAACTTGTGATAACAGACGGTACCCCGAACAAACTCGGTTCGCAGAAGAAATTTTCGAATCTTGTGAATAGAGACCCCTCTTATTCTAAAGTCAGTCCAACATTAATACGTAGAGCGACAAGTACCTTAATTGGGGGTCAGAAGTATGCTACCTTACTTATGACCCAACTTGCAAAGCCCCCCTGATTCTAAACCCTAAACCCTAAACCCTACACCCTACACCCTAAACCCTAAACCCTAAACCCTAAACCTTAAACCCTAAACCCGAACCCCTACTAGTCCCCCGATCCTTCAAGTGCGGGTTTGTGGGAGATGGTGTGCTGTTTGAAGAAGTGGGCCCAAGACCCAGCTGTGAGGGACTAAGGCAGACTACCAGGGTTGATTTGGCACGTCGGTTGGATGTAGGGTTCAGGGTTTAGGGTTTAGGGTTTAGGGTTTAGGGTTTAGGGTTTGGGGTTTGGGGTTTAGGGTTCAGGGTTTAGGTTCTGTGGGCCCTATTGCCAGGACTGACTCTCCCTTTCCTTTCCCTCGGGTCTGGCACCAGTGGTGCCCTGCTCCTGTGCTGTCCTGTTCCTGAAACCCTAAACCCTAAACCCTAAACCCTAAACCCTAAACCCTAAACCCTAAACCCTAAACCCTTAACTCCCAAACTGCTGAACCCCGAAGCCCCAAAGCTAAAACCCCAACTCCCAAACCCGAAACCCTGGAATTGTGGGTTTAGGGTTTAGGGTTGAAAGCCCTAAAACCCTGCAAACCCACCAAGGCCTCCCCCGCCCCTCCCCCCCTAAACCCTAAACCCTAAACCCTAAACCCTAAACCCTAAACCCTAAACCCTAAACCCTAAACCCTAAACCCTAAACCCTAAACCCAAACCCTAAACCCTAAAGGCCTCCCCCCCCCCCACCCTGAGTCAGGAGCCAGGAACCTTGGAGTCCGAAGAGTTGGGGCAAAGCTTGTCGGGGCACTTAAGTCAAATTCCCCCTCCTTTTTTTATATAAATTTTGTTCATATAAAAACAAAGAGGATATTCAAACTATTATGTTTATAAAGGTAGTCTATATCCCCCCCTTGGGATTTTCCCTATTTTGTTCATATAAAACCAAAGAGGATATTAAAACAACCTTGTTTTTTTATCAAGGTTCTAAGGGGAGTGTAGTAGGAGGGTTCGAAGTACCTTGGTTTGCTTGGTAGCCCGGTGGTAGCCTTTTCCTTTTTTTTGGTTCAAGTTTCCCTTATAAAGTAACCAGCCCCAAGAAGGGTGCCCTTATTACAAATCTGGCTTGCAAGTAGCTATAAGTACAGGTGCCTTACCGGTAACCCCACTTATGAAGTCTCCTGATCCTTCAAGTATTTCTAGCATCCTTATAATATATATATATATATATATATATTCCTTATATATATATATATATACATATATATATACATACATATATATATATATATATGGGAGGGGGTTCTGGCGAGGTACGTAACCCAAGGTTCCCAACCACTCCCCACGCCCTGAGCTTCCTACCCCCCCTATGAACCTCCCTCAAGGACCCTATGCAGACCCATATCCTGAAGCCTACAACCTACACCCGAAACTTATCCCCCAAAGCATAAACGATAGCAACAAACCCCTATGTTGCCCTTGTGTTGTTCGTGGGTTTGTAAGCCAATAGTTAGGGCTTAGGGTTTAGGGTTTAGGGTTTAGGGTTTAGGGTTTAGGGTAGTAGAGCCGAAGCACCTAAACCCGAAGCCCCTGCCCTGCGGCTGAGGGTGGGTGTTTAGGGATTTATAGGGTTCTTGACGGGAGGAGGGTTCATGTGGGGGATAGGTACCTTACAGAACTACAAAAGCATAGGGGGCCTCTGGGAGTAGTCCGTCCCTTAAGAACCCTCGAAGGGAGACCCACCCCCCCCCCCCCCCCCCCCCAACTGCAAGCTCCGTATGCTTTGAACAGCCATGTTTAACCTTGGTTCTGGTCCCCTCGTCCTTGGAGATGTAAGGACTGATCTTCAGATGCTTCGGAAAGAGCTCGCGTTGTCCGGGTGGCCATGACTTGTTGGCTCGGTTTAGGGTTTAGGGTTCAGGGTTTAGGGTTTAGGGTTTAGGGTTACCTATTCCTTTCTCAAGTCAACCGCTCACTTACAATAAAACTCCTTCCGTCACCGATGGTCGCCAGGCTAGTTCCAGAAAGAGTGAAGCGGGTTCAGGGCGGGCACGGCCCAAAAAGAGGTCACGCGGGCCCTCCAAAAAGGGTCAGCCATATGAACTGTTGGGTGTGTACTTGGTTTCGGGACAGTACCCGGCCTCACGTGGGTGCTGTGGGAATCCTCAAAGGCCCGAAGCCCTAACCCGAACCCGGATTAAGTCGCAAAGTTTAAGCGTTGTCCCGTGGAACACTTGGGAAGCGGGATTATCTTTGACGCCTAAACCCTACCTAGAATGGACTCGGTGCCCTGAGCCCCTAGGGGTGTAGCGTTATCTTGGGCCCAGATAAGGCTCTTGTTCTCTTGCTTCGGGGCTTAGGTTCCCTTATAAACCGCTTCACACCAAAAAGAGCACCCGTTTTGTTCCTAGGTTGCGTCCTTAAGCCCTATAAGCCCTAAGCTGCGCCCCCTGAGCCCCCTGAGCCCCCCTGAGCCCCCTGAGCCCCCCCTAAGCCCTGAGCCCTAGCCCCAACGCCGCAGTTCAGGCGGCCCCACCGGGTCCTGCAAAGCTGGACGAGACGCTCGCACGGTGACCTGCTACGCTTGCCTCTTGCTTTGTACGTTCCAAGCGGGCTTGTGGTCCTTGCGGTTGGAGGTTTATGATTTTCGAGGTTCAGGGTTTCGGGTTTAAGGTTCAAGGTTTAGGGTTTTGGGGTTCAGGTTTAAGGGCTTAGTATTTAGGGTTTCAGTTTCAAGGTTTGGGTGTTTAGGGTTTGGGGTTCTGGGTTTTGGGGTTTCTAAGGGCTCTATCGCTGAAGTGCCGACTCGGGCATACCTCTACGCACTCACCGGACCGGGGAGGATCCTCGACTATCCGCCTCTATATCTATGTCTGCGTCTATGTCTAGTAACACATTTATGTGTGCACAGAAGCCAATAGATGGGTAAAACGGAAGTTCAAAGTACAACAACAAACACCATGTGTATACATATGTATATATATATATGTATATCTATATCTATATACACATGCATACAGGGATGTTGCATAGCCCCCGAAGACCCTGAAGTGCTACGCGTGAATGACGTTGCCCCCTCAGAGAAGAACTGCATTGAGTTTATGGTTTTGTAGGGCTTAGGACTTTAGGATATAGGGTTTGGGGTTTAGGGTTTGGGGGGTTTAGAGTTTAGGGTTTGGGGTTTGGGGTTTGGGGTTTGGGGTTTGGGGTGATATGGCGCAGAAGCTGCGAAGGTTGGGATGCCGCGAGGAGCATCGAAAGCTTCGTAGCATGCGAAAGGCAGCTATGGCCCGATTGTGAGGGCCCTCTACTTGGAGGTTCATGGGTACCCTGCTTAAGGGACTTAGGGGGTTTATGAGCACAGTTATGTTTGGGGTTGTAAGTGCCCATGAACCTCCAAGTCGCACTTTCTCCCACCCCACGCCGTCTCAGGAGGCACACCCTAACTTACTCCTCTAGGTTTGTGGCCCAAAACTCATTTTCAATCTCCTGCTTCCAGAAGTTCCTCTGTCAAAGTTGAGGGGGTTCCTTCACAAAGCCCTGACTTGGAGTCTGGAAGGGGCGGGGGGGCTACTCTAGGATTCGGAGAAAGAAGTGGCCGATTCCAGTAACAAGGAAGTCCACTTGCCAGATCCGCATTCCCTCAGAGTCCATGGTCCAAAATAGGGAAGAATTGGGGCCTCAAAAGTACCTCCTACGTAGGGACTCTGGGGCCCAAGTATATCATAATAATGAGGTACATGGACCCTAAACCCTAAGCCCTAAACCCTAAAGCCTAAACCCTAAACCCTAAACCTGGTTAGATCACCCCAAAACCCTAAGGGCTTGAAAGTTTCCGTTGAGGTCTTCCTGGATTGCAGCCTCTGGATACTGGGGAGTGCGGGCCCTGCACAGGCGCGTCTGGGGTCATGTTTAGGGTTTAGGGTTTAGGGTTTAGGGTTTAGGGTTTAGGGTTTAGGGTTTAGGGTTTAGGGTTTAGGGTTTAGGGTTTAGGGTTTAGGGTTTAGGGTTTAGGGTTTGGGTTTTAGGGTTTAGGGCAGACTCGGGTTAGCCTTCCGGGCACTTATGAGACAAGTGCAGCTGTGGCACACGTTTAGGGTGTAGGGTTTAGGGCTTAAATCCTGTTTATGATCCCCTTAACTTTGGCCTTTCATCGGTTACCCCCAATTGAAAATGGCTTATGACGCCAATTCCAAGGTAGTACCGGGGCTGGTACCTCCAAGTAGGGTTCAGGGTGGAGGGTTTAGGGTTGAGAGAACGCCACAAATATGTGAGAACTAGACCCTGCATCTACTGCGACCCATCCGCGTATCCCTAGAGAAGAGTCCCCTCACTTGCACGAGCATGTACGTGACGTGTACACGCAGCGGTTCAGGTTTCAGCTCAAGACCGGTCGCCCACACCCTAAACCCTAAACCCTAAACCCTAAACCCTAAACCCTAAACCCTAAACCCTAAACCCTAAACCCTAAACCCTAAACCGTGGGTGACATGAGCGAAGACAAGGAAGCAGGAAGCCATGTATATCAAGGACCATCAGAGTCTGACCCTGCACTGGAAGAGGCCGAGCATGTGGCCTCACACTCCGGAAGTACAGCCAAGCGACGCCTCAGCATCAGAGGTCTCGGAGGCTCTGCTGTTCAGGTGGATGTAGACCCTATGACAATGGGCTGGGAAGTGGTGGAAGCGGTAGCAGCCGAAGTCGGCCGCCCTGTGGCGTCCCTCGTGCTGACCTCTGGTGGCGGTGTGCTCGATCTGAGTGGGCCTCTGCTGGAACAGGTGAGGAACGACGAAGTGACGTACGTGGCTCAACGCTTCGGTGCGGGTCGGGCCGCGGTGGGCTTGGAAAAAGCGCTTGCGAAGAAAGCCTTAAATCCTGCGGATGCGTGCGCTCTCAATGAAGTCGTCTCCTTGACCTTTGGCTCAGACTTCAACCAGAGCTTGGAGGGGATCCAGCTGCCCAGCACCCTGCATACGTTGACATTTGGCTGGCTCTTCAACCAGAGCTTGGAGGGGATCCAGCTGCCCAGCACGCTGCAGACGTTGACGTTTGGGTACAAGTTCAACCAGAGCTTGGAGGGGGTTCAGCTGCCCAGCACCCTGCAGACGTTGACGTTTGACCACGAGTTCAACCAGAGTTTGGAGGGGATCCAGTTGCCCATCACTCTGCAGACGTTGACGTTTGGCTACAAGTTCAACCGGAGTTTGGAGGGGATTGAGTTGCCCAGCACCCTGCATACTTTGACATTCGGTTGGGACTTCAGCCAGAGTTTGGAGGGGGTTCAGCTGCCCAGCACCTTGCAGACGTTGACATTTGGCAGCCATTTCAGTCAGAGCTTGGAGGGGATCCATTTGCCCAGCACTCTGAAGACGTTGACTTTTGGCCACATGTTCAACCAAAGTTTGAAGGGGTTCCAGCTGCCCAGCACCCTGCATACGTTGACGTTTGGTTGGGACTTCAACCAGAGTTTGGCGGGAATCCAGCTTCCCAGCTCCCTGGAGACATTGACGTTTGGCTACAAGTTCAACCAGAGTTTGGAGGGGATCCAGCTGCCTAGCACCCTGCAGACGTTGACGTTTGGAGATGGCTTCAAGCAGAGCTTGGAAAGAATGCAGTTGCCCAGCACCCTGCAGACGTTGACGTTTGGCAGCGAGTTCAACCAGAGCTTGGAGGGGATCCAGCTGCCCAGCACGCTGCAGACGTTGACGTTTGGCCGTGCGTTCAATCAGAGCTTGCAGGGGGTCCAGCTGCCCAGCGACCTGCAGACGTTGACGTTTGGCCACATGTTCAACCAAAGTTTGCAGGGGACCGAGCTGCCCAGCACCCTGCAGACGTTGACGTTTGGCAGCGAGTTCAACCAGAGCTTGGAGGGGATCCAGCTGCCTAGCACCCTGCAGACGTTGACGTTCGGATATGGCTTTTCCCGGAGTTTGGCGGGCATCCAGCTGCCCAGCACCCTGCGGACGTTGACGTTTGGGTACAGCTTCAACCAGAGCTTGGAGGGGATCCAGCTGCCCAGCTCGCTGCAGACATTGATTTTTGGCCACATGTTCAACCAAAGTTTGGACGGGATCCAGTTGCCCAGCACGCTGCAGACGTTGACGTTTGGGGACAAGTTCAACCAGAGCTTGGAGGGGGTTCAGCTGCCTAGCACCTTGCAGGCGTTGACGTTTGACTACGAGTTCAACCAGAGTTTGGAGGGGATCCAGCTGCCCAGCACCCTGCAGACGTTGACATTTGGCTGCCACTTCAGTCAGAGTTTGGAGGGCGTCCAGCTGCCCAGCAACCTACAGGCGTTGACGTTCGGCTTTCACTTCATCCAGAGCTTGGAGGGGATCGAGCTGCCCAGCTCCCTGCAGACGTTGAGGTTTGGCGCCAAGTTCAACCAGAGTTTGGAGGGGATCCAGCTGCCCAGCACGCTGCAGATGTTGAGGTTTGGTCGGGACTTCAACCAGAGCTTGGACGGGGTCCAGCTCCCCAACAGCCTGCAGAGTGTTCAGTTTCCGTCGTTTTGTGTTGCCACCTCAATGAGCACAGAAGAGGCACAAGGCAAAGAGGACGCCTGGACCACGAAAACCTGAACCCCACATTCCCACACCTCATACCTCGAACCTTACACAAACCCTAGCCTCATTCCGAGTGCCTTCATACTCCCATTATTTCAGCTTTATACAAGGTGCCCACCTGGGAATTCCTTTCTTTTCCCTGAAATGGTGTCATTGGGTGATAGGTACATTCAGGAATTATACCCCAAGTGCCTTCATATACCCAGTCTTCCATCCTTATTGGGTGATAGGTGCAGTTATGGTTGGGTCGGTTATTCAGCACCGTGAACCTCCAAAGTAAGCACTTGAACGGTTTAGAGTTCCGGGTCGGTAGGGGCCGCTAGTTTAGGCTTCAGGTTCAGGGTTATTCCGTGCGATAGCAACCTAAACCCTAAACCCTAAACCCTAAACCCTAAACCCTAAACCTAAACCGTGTTTTGAAGTACCGAGGCGCCTCGCCCTTGGATCGCCGGTGTCCTTCATTCCCCATACCCAAAGAGCCTCATATCCCTTAATTTAGGGGTTTAGGGTTTAGGGTTTAGTAAGGGTCTAGGGTTTAGGCTTTAGGGTTTAGGGTTTGGGGTGTAGGGATGCTCCCCCCTTATACTAACAGCCCTTAATAGGGATTATCAACTATAATCCCTATGAAGGGCTGTTAGTATAAGGGGGAACATCCCAAACGAAACCTTAATTAATCTAGGGATCCGTACTATGATTCAAGGTAGTAGTACTCCTGAATTCTGGGTTATTGGGCTCTTTGGGTAATTGGAGGAGATAGCAGAAGCTCCATGAACCTCAGCCGAAACCAATAGACACCGGTGCTAAAGGTTTAAGTCGGGTAGGCCCCCTCTCTATTCCTAGATTCTTGGGGAACCCTAAACCCTAAACTGTCAAGCCCTGAAATCCGAAAACCCTACAATCCTAAAACCCTTAACCCTAAATCCCTGAAACCCTACAACCCTCAACCCTAAACCCTAAAACCCTAAACTGGCTTTGGGAACCTGTGGTTTGGAGGGTCCAGGGCTCCAGTGTGTCCCGGGGTTTCCCTCCTACCCACCTCTATACAACATGTGGGTTTAGGGTTTAGGGATTAGGGATTGGGGTTTAGGGTTTAGGGTTTAGGGTTTAAGGTTTAAGGTTTAGGGTTTTGGGTTTTGGGCCAACCCCCTAGGTTCCCCCCTCAAATAACCTTAAGTAGGCTGAATTATCCCTAAATAGCCGTAATTATTGAGGGAACCCAGGGGGGGGGCAGTATAGAGGGAGGTAGTACCGAACCCATGAAATTGGTGCCACGGGAAGAGAATCAACCCTAGACTCACAACTAGGGTTTAGGGTTCAAGGTTTAGGGTTTAGGGTTTAGGGCTAGGGCTTAGGGTCTAGGGTTTAAGGTGCATAGGGTTTAGAGTGCAGGAAGTTTTTTTGGGTGGGGGGGGGGGGGGGGGGGTTCTTTGAGTAGGGTTTAGGGTGTATAGTAGGACGCGCATCCAGCTAGAATGAAGGCTGCAAGCATGGGTGGTCTTTGTCCAGCAGTTGGCCATGAGGAAACTTGCTAAGTCAAAAAATGGGCTTCAAGCAGTTCTTGGCAGGATTTAAGACGTAGTTGGAGGTTCATGGTACTTATAGCCCAATTATAACTGCACTTATAGCACACTTATAGGCCCTTTGAGTACCCCAATATGGTTATAATTGGGTTGCAAGTACACTTATAAGTGGGTTATTAAGTACCATGAACCTCCAAGTATGATCTAGAAAGTAGTACAAACAGTTTGTCACCCTATCTTGGCACTGGTTCCGTTTGGAGAAACCTGACGGAGAACCGGCTTTCTACAAGCTAGCTACACATGATGTGTGCTTAGCCAGGCGCCAACCCTAAACCCAACCCGGGCCCAGTACCCCAAACTCTTTGCTCTTTGCCCTGAATCCGACCCCTCAACCCTAACCCCTAAACCCTCAACCCTAAACCCTCAACCCTCAACCCTAAACCCTAAACCCTAAACCCCGAGATGCGGCAATCGGAGGTGTGTCCTATGCAGTTCTCCCTGGCATACTGGCGCCTTCCCTGCACGGAAGCCTTCATGTCCTGGGAGCGGGGGGGGGGGGGGGGGGAGGTTTAGGGTTTAGGGTTTGGGGTTTAGGGTTTAGGGTTTAGGGTTCAGGGTTCAGGGTTCAGGGTTCAGGGTTTAGGGTTTAGGGTTAGGGTTTAGGGTTGAGGCTGCTGTGGGTTGGTTTTAGGGTTTAGGGTCTTAGGGTCTACTAGTAGGGTTTTCGGGTTTAGAGTTTAGGGTTTAGGGTTAGGGTTCAGGTTTGGGCTTTAGGGTTTAGGTTTAAGTTTCTGGCTGAGGGTTGGGGACTAGGATTTAGGGTGGAGGGGGGGGGGGGGGGGGTTAGGGTTTAGTGTTTTTTTTCTGGAATGAAATGACACATCGTTGAACCCTTATCTCTATCTATCCCTAGAAACCCATAGACCCTAAACCCTAAACCCTAAACACACCCTGACATGCACCCTTCAGGCTTAGGAGGTTTTAGGTTCATGGGTACTTTATACCCCAATTAGAACTGTCGTTATAACCCCCTCACAAGCCCTTTATGTGCGAGAATATGGTTCTAATTTGGGTGAAAAGTACTAGTAACCCCAAACCCTAAACCCCAAACCGCAGCCCTCAACCCTCAACCCTAAACCCTAAACCCTCAACCCTCAACCCTAAACCCTAAACCCTAAACCCTAAACCCTAAACCCTAAACCCTAAACCCTAAACCCTAAACCCTAAACCCTAGGGTGGGTTATTAGCACAGTGATACTTGGGTTATGAAGTAAGTACCCATGAACCTCCAGGAAGCCGCCCCATGACCCAAACCTGAAGGGTTTCTTGGTTAGGGTTTAGGGTTTAGGGTTTGGGGTTGGGGTTTGGGGTTTATAGGGTTTAGGGTTCAGGGTTCAGAGTTTAGGGTTTAGGGTTTTGGGTTTGGGGTTTAGGGTTTCGGGTTTAGGGTCCTAGGACTTTTGTAGGGTTCGGGGCTCAGGGGTTTAGGGTTTTAGGGGTTTACGGACTTTAGGGTTTCAGGGTTTAACTTCTTTTTTCGGGTCCCTAAATCCCCAAACCCTAACCTCTAAGCCCCAGAACCTAGACCCCTAAACGTGCGCGAAAGGTCCTCACTGTGGGAGGCATCATGTGCCTCTACGCCGTCCTAGCCATTGACGCGCAGCGCACGACACAGCCAGGCCACCTCTTCGTGACTTAGCTGCCTCAGGAACCCTTGATTCTTTTAATTAGGGTTTAAGGTTTAGGGTTTAGGGTGTAGGGTTTAGGGTTTAGGGTTTAGGGCGTGCCAAACGGAAGCGCGCTTTGGGAGCGCGCGGTAGTCTGCAGACCTACCCACCCCAAGACCGCCCACTTACAACTCTCAAGGAGTTAAAACCTTTTATTTTTTTACAAAGCATCACATGAGTCAGCACTCACGCCCTTTTGGGGACCTCCACAAGGTGCGTGGACCAGGCGCAAAGCTGCAGCAGACGGAAACGAGGCAGGGTCAGCGAAGACAGCTTGGGTTGGCCAGGAACAGACAAAGGTAGGGAGGCTTGGTTGGCGCGAAGGGGCTAAAGCCAGGAGGCAACACACAGTGAACAGCTTGGGTTGGGCAGAGTGCGGACAGCTTGGCTTGGCGCGAAGGGTGCCGGGCCAGGTCAGGTCAGGTTGGGGACCTCCACAAGCTGCGTGGACCAGGCACAAACGGAAATGAGGCAGGGTGCGCTTGGGTTGGCGCGAAGGGGCTATGGGGGGATGGGCCAGGAACAGACAAAGGAGGGAGGCTTGGTTGGTGCGAAGGGGCTAAGCCAGGGAGAGCGCCACGCAAAAGGGGCATTTTTGGCCAGAGCTCTGCCTGCCCCAACAAAACAGCCCCTGGTCTCCTCAGCCCAGCGGACGGGGGTGAGGGACCAGGCGTCTCAAGGGGCCGTCCCAGGGGGCATCCAATGCAGGACCCAACAATGTGCGCGGACAGCTTGGGGTTTAGGGTAATATAATATAATACAGTGACAACTGCTGACTCGGCCTGTGCCTGCCTGGAGGGTAAGCCAGCCTGGAGGCCAGCTCGGTCGCCCGCCTGGGGCTCCCTCGCAGAGAAGCCCCCTTAATCAAGGCAAGCTCTGCATGGCCAAGAGTTGCGGTTCAAAACTGTGTGCGCGTTCTTCTGTCGAACCCATACAGACATGCACGACCGCACCATAGACCCTGTACCCCAAACCCTGCACCCTATCCGATATGTTCCGCAACTCAAGTGGTCTGAACCCTAAACCCTAAACCCTAAACCCTAAACCCTAAACCCTAAACCCTAAACCCTAAACCCTAAACCCTAAACCCTAAACCCTAAACCCTAAACCCTAAACCCTAAACCCTAAACCCTAAACCCTATCCCGGAGGATCCGGAACTCAGGTGATCGTTGTTGCGCTGAGCCAGGTCGTAACGGTGGCACAACAGCTCCTCGACCTTAGTTCCCAACCTAGGGGGTTTAGGGTTTAGGGTTTAGGGTTTGGGGTTGAAGTTGAGGGTTGAGGGTTGAGGGTTTAGGGTTTAGGGTTTGGGGAAACCTAAAACCCCAAACGCCCCTCCTCCCTGAGGTTATATAGACCTATGGGCCGCCCTTGCTCATAGGGGTCCGAAGTATGGGCCCTTGCTATATGTAGAATACATCGAAAATCAAAGATTCCAAGATATCTGCCGATCTTTCCATCTATCTATCTATCTATCTATCTATCTATCTATCTATCTATCTATCTATCTCTATATATATATATACATATATATATATATATACATACCCGAAACCCTAAGCCCTAAGGCCTAAGCCCTAAGCACTAAGCACTAAGCGCTAAGCACTAAACCCTAGGCTTGCTGTCATCACCAAGTTCGACATCCAGTGGGCAGCTCCCATGTCCGAGGTGATGGGCATGCTGCTGGCATCGGTTTAGTTCTTTTTTTGAAAACACAGGTTGCAATGGCGCGGTTTAGGGTTTAGGGTTTAGGATTTAGGGTTTAGGGTTCCGAGAGGTGTTTCGTCGAACCTTAAGTGGTTTGAGGGGTTTCGGTCAGACCCGGAAGGGCTTTAAGTTCTCCCTCCCAGTAGATCCGTAGGTTTGAAGTTGCCTTACTTGAAGATTCATGGCACTTACTTACCTAGCTATAACCCTAATGGTCCATGTACCATATTATTATATACTTGGGCCACAGATCCCTACACAGGAGGTACTTTAAGGCCCAAGTATTCCCTATTTCGGCACATGGACCTTTAGATTAACTGCACTGATAGCTCAATTATAGCCATCTAAGGGCACTGAAGGGCTGGTAAGTGGGTCGTGTACAGTTCTGATTGGGTTAGAAGCTATAAGGAGTAAACCAACCCTAAACCCTGAACCCTAAACCCTAAACACTAAACCCTAAACCCTGAACCCTAAACACTAAACCCTAAACCCTAAACCCCTAAACCCTAAACCCTAAACCCCTGGAGCCATCTTGGGAGGTCCTGACATCCCTGGCGAAGCCCCCCCCTAAACCCTGAACCCTACAGCCTGAACCCCTCAAACTTGAAAACCCCCAAGCCCCGGAACCCCCTAAACCCTGAACCCGAGATTTTTGGGGTTCAAAGGGTTTGCGGCTTAGGGTTTCAGGTTTGAGCGGTTCAGGCTGTAGGGGTATACCTGGGCCTTAAAGTACCTCCTATATAGGGACTTTGGGGACCAAGTATATATAAATCAGGTACACGGACCCTTAGGTGATGCAGAGGGTATAGAAGGTGAGATATAGGGGCCGGAATAATTACTACCATAGAGTTCCCTTATGGTCCCTAAATAGCTATACTAAAATAACCTAAACCTTAAACTCTAAACCCTAAACCCTAAACCCTCAACACAAAACAGCTATTCTAATTACTCAGGCCCAAAATGGTATATGGCTGAGGACACCTCAAGTGCGGGCGCACCTTGGAACGAGCCCCATGATAAGCCAAAAGCCCTTCGCACCCCTTGAATCCTGAGCCCTAAACCCTAAACCCTAAACCCTAAACCCTAAACCCTAAACCCTAAACCCTAAACCCTAAACCCTAAACCCTAAACCCTAAACCCGAAGTCAGGTTCGAGCTGATGACCTTCGACCTGGACCTCCTGTCCTTGTCCCTCTGTGCTTCATAGGGTTTAGGGTTTCGGGTTTAGGGTTTCGGGTTGAGGGTTTAGGGGGTTATAACATGTTTCTTTGTAAGGAAGCTACAGCCTCAACCGAAAAACCTAAGCCCGAAACCGTAAACCCTACCAAACTCTAACAGTTCAAGAGTGTCAAAAGCTAAAGGGTCCATGTACCTCATGATTATATACCTGGGCCCCACAGTCCCCCCCCCCCCCCCCCCCCCCCCCCTCCCCCCCCCCCTCGCCCCCCCCCCCCCTCCCCCCCCTTACCCCCCCCCCCCCCCCCTCCCCCCCTCCCCCCCCCCCCCCTCCCCCCCCCCCCCCCCCCCCCCCCCCCCCCCCCCCCCCCGCGTTTGGGGGGGTAAGGAGGGTAAGGAGGGAAAAAGGGAGGTTTTCACCTCCAGAAGCCTATCCAACACACCGCCAGGGTCGGCGGACCCTAAACCCTAAACCCTGAACCCTGAACCCTGAACCCTAAACCCTAAACCCTAAACCCTAAACCCTAAACCCAGCCAAGGTCCTGCATGGCTTCCGTCACTCCAGCCACCAAGTATCTGGGCAGCCCAGTGGTACCCTTTACCCTTTTGTTTTTGGTTTTGGGTTTAGGGTTTGGGGTTTAGGCTTTAGGGTTTCGGTTTTTTTTTGTTCTGGGATTCCTTGTAAAGTCATACCCCAAACAAAAGGGTGCCCTTATTACCCCAAACCCCCAAACCCTAAACCCCTCAACCCCTAAACCCTAAACCCCTAAACCCCTCAACCCCTAAACCCCTAAACCCCTAAACCCCTAAACCCTAAACCCTAAACCCCTAAACCCCTAAACCCCTAAACCCCTAAACCCCTAAACCCCTAAACCTTAAACCCTTAAACCCTAAACCCCTAAACCCCTAAAACCCTAAACCCTAACCCCTAAACCCCTAAACCCCTAAAGCCCTAAACCCCTAAACCCCTAAACCCTAAACCCTAAACCCTAAACCCTAAACCCTAAACCCTAAACCCCTAAACCCCTAAACCCCTAAACCCCTAAACCCTAAACCCTAAACCCTAAACCCTAAACCCTAGCCCTAAACCCTAAACCCCTGAACCCCTCTCATAGTCTGGGGTACCAAGGTATGCACTGACGACCTTAGCAGCGCCCCTGCTGGCTGTGGTGGCCGTCTTGATACACCTGCGCCCTGGCCCGAGGGGCCCCGAGGCCCCGAGATGCCCTAAGCCCTTAGGGTTTAGGGTTTAGGGTTTAGGGTTTAGGGTTCAGGGTTTAGGGTTTAGGGTTTAGGGGGCTCTAGGGTTCAGAAGCTTGTGCCCCTAAATCCGCTATGGAGCCCTTTGAAGTTAGGTGCCTTGAGGGGTTTAGGGTATTAGGGCTTCGGACCCACACAGAAAGCAAATAGGGGTGGCCGTTTTCGTCAAAAGCGTAAAAGGGGATTTCATAAGGAGTCTGATATGAAGCAGGGTTTATGTTATTGTTTTTGGTGAGTGTATACCTTGGGTGTCCTTTTGGGGGGTACAAGACATGTAAACCCTACTTCATATGTTTGGAGTGCACATGGCGGGAGCACCGCCATTTGTTGGAAGTGCCAAGTTCAGTACTCGACATGCACCTGATGCCACATGAATTCCTCTTGACAACCCCAATCCCTACTTGGAGGATCGGGGCACTTAGCAAGTAGGGTTTTAAGTACCTTTTACTTGGGCTTATAAGGAATTATAAGTCTAGTTTCCTTCTTTCCATAACCCCACTTACTAAGTCCCCAAGTCCTAAATCCTAAACCCTATAAACCCTAAACCCCAAGCCACTGAACCTGTGACCCAGGATGGCTGTGGCGCTGAAGAATCGGGTGCCGCCACTCGCGGGCGCTTTATTCCGGCTTCCGGGTCCCCTCCCCCCCCAGGCTTCAGTTTAGGGTTGAGGGTTCAGGGCTTATAGTGTTTGGGGTTTAGGGTTTAGGGTCAGGGCTTATAGGTTTAGGGTGTAGGGTTGAGGGTTGAAGGCGGAGGGTTTTTAGGGTTTATAGGGCCTATGTAAGTTTTTTGCGGATTAAGACTCAGCCCCCCTTTTCTACGCAAATGGGCACCCTTCGTATTCGTAGGTCGTGGAGAGCCTAGCTAGGACAGTTGGTCGTGCGCACGCTTTGCTTTGGAGTCGGGTGTATATAGCTGGTGAGTTGCAACCAGATATCTGGTGTGACCAGAGATTAGATATTGGGATCTTCTCCCTTATACGAATAGTCCTTATTGGAGATTATCAGGGTTTAGGGTTTAGGGTTTAGGGTTTGGGGTTTAGGGTTTAGGGTTTAGGGTTTAGGGGGGGCGGGAAGGATTGTTGGTATAAGGAGGAACATCCCAAAGTAGATACGTCATCCCAATACATCATTCCCACACGCTGTCAAGGACCTTTGAGTCGAGGTTGCAAGTACTACGGAAGCCATGCTGTTTGCGACGCGAATACCCTAAACCCTAAAAAGCCTAAACCCTAAACACCCTAAACCCTAAACCCTCTTGCCGCCCTCTTGAGGCCCCTTAAGCCCTGATTAAACCCTGAGCCCTTAGAACCCTAAACCTGCTTGCGCCGTGGGGCATTTAGGGTTTAGGGTTTAGGGTATAGGGCTCAGGGTGTGATGTTGCCTTGTCCTGAATTGAGGTGCAGCCTTAGCGTCAGCCTTGATTGCAGCCAGCTCTTCCGGACCATCGGCTCTTTGTTGCTCTGCTCCGGTTGCTGTCCCCTGAAGCCCAAAGCCTATATCCCCCCTGGGATTTTTTTCAATTTTTGTTTGTATAAAACCCAAGAGGATATTAAACATATTGTTTTTGTTAAGGTTCTAAGAGGAGTATAGAAGCTAGATGCTGGGTTTTGGAGTACTATACATGAATACTGCTTTGGGTTCTGGCTTCCCCTTCTAGCTACTTACTTTGTGGTACTTTACGATAACTTTAGATCTTTAGCCTTTTTGGGTTTATTGGGGTTTCTTAATAAGGCAGCTAAAAATATGATTTATAGCTACCCTCCTAAGCACAGCCAAGCTTAATTATACCTATCTTTTTTCTACAAGGAGGGGTCCCCTAGTTATAAGTAGAGCTATAAGAGCCCTAAATTGGGTTATAAGGATCCTAAATTCGGTTATACGTCCCTTAACTACAGTTAGTATAGTAAGGGGGGCCCCTCCGTGTAGCTACTTATACCTATCTCTTTTCTAGGGTCTACTCCAAAGTGGGGGATGAAGCTCTGAATCAACAACTCCCAGAAGGCCGCACCCGCAACCTCAAGCCCTAGCGATGCAATGAGCCCTCATCGTTGCGACCCCCCTCATCCTAAACCCCAAACCCCAAACCCCAAACCCTAAACCCTAAACCCTAAACCAGTGCCACCCTTCAGGGTTTAGGCTTTCGGGGTTACTTGGGTCAGGGTTTCGGCCCGGCACGTGCATCTCCTTGTGCCCTGCCATCGGCCGGCAAGCTAGGCCCAGAATCCCTATAACAATTGTGGGGTGTAGGGATTTAGGGTTTAGGGTTCAAGGTTCAGGGTTTAGGGTTCAGGGTTTAAGGGTTTAAGGGTTGACCCGAAAGACCCTGCAAACCCTAAACCTTAAACCCTACACCCTAAACCCTAAACCCTAAACCCTAAACCCTTTGCCCAGGTTCTTGATATTTTTCATCAGCGCCTTCTCGGCCATCCTGGCCCCCTTCCAGTGCAGTCGCCATCCGAATGGGCGTTGCTTGGTTTAGGGTTTAGGGTTTAGGGTTTAGGGTTTAGGGTTTAGGGTTTAGGGTTTAGGGTTTAGGGTTTAGGGTTTAGGGTTTAGGGTCCCCCCCTACCCATCCCATACAGCATTTTAGAGATTGTGGGGGTTTCAGGAAAGCAGCGGGCGACAGAAAGGAAGCCCTTGGAGCCCTAAGGTTGTACCCTAATTAAGGTCCCCCCCCTTCTTTTAATACACAGTACTCCCAATGTGGCCCTTATACTACCTGAAGGATCTTTAAAAAGGGCCCTAAACCCTAAACCCTAAACCCTAAACCCTAAACCCTAAACCAAGGGACAACCTTAAGGGCCCAAGGTACAACTCCTAAAGGGGAAGGGCGGAAGGTCAGCCAAATCAGCCCACGAATTATCCCAGCGTCAAACCCTCAGCCGTTCTCCGTGCAGGAAGGTGCACATCCAGGGTTTAGGGTGTAGGGTTTAGGGTTTAGGGTTTAGGGTTTAGGGTTTAGGGGCTCAATCCGAGGGGGTTCATGGGCTAGCAACATCCTTAGCTTCTGCTGCTTTTGCCGAGACTCCATAATCCAAATCATGGCTACTTGGAGGGTCGTGGCACTTAATAATATATTATAAGGCCCCTTATTTCCCTAATGTGGTGATAATTGTGGTTATAATTCGGTTATAAGTGCAATTACTATGTGGTTAGTAAGTGCCGTAGACCTCCGAGTACCCTAAGCACTAAACCCTTAGTATTCGGATAAACCTAAGCCCTAAACCCTAAACCTCAAACCCAAAAGCCTAAACCCTAAACCCTTAGTAGTCGGATCCGTATTGCAGTAGTGGCAGTACCAAAATGGGACCAACAGCTAGCTAGCTGGGCAAATGGTCCATCTTACACCCTTTTCTATCAAGACATTTAAATATTCTTTCTTATTAAGGGCAATATAGGGATAACTATTGTCTTATTCTTTTGGGGTTCTTAAGCAAATAGTGGTTTAGGGTTCAGGATTTAGGGTTTGAGGTTTTAGGGCAGGATTTGTTGGGAATCTA
Organism: Symbiodinium natans; assembly: GCA_905221605.1. Classification (NCBI taxonomy): domain Eukaryota; class Dinophyceae; order Suessiales; family Symbiodiniaceae; genus Symbiodinium; species Symbiodinium natans. Next base: position 1,727,868 of record CAJNDS010000335.1, read on the forward strand.
ATTGCCAGTTCTCTCCGGCCAGAGTTTAGGATTTCTGTCAGGGTCCAAACCTGCAAAGACAGCGAAGGCTTGACGTTGCAAGATTATGGCTCGGTCTTCTGCGATGGGAAGGACGGCAGCTTCTGCGCAGAATTTGCACAGAGCTTAAGAATTCGTCTTGACTGGTCCACGGCTCATTACTCAGAGCCGGGTTTAGGGTTTGGAGTTTAGGGTTTAACTTCCAACCATCGGGTAGTTTTGGACTTGTAAGTAACAGTACTTCTGATCATACTTAAGCCCCCTGCATGCCTAGTGATAGCAAGGACATTTCTCTGAAAGAACTACAGTGTACTTGTTCAGGCTTGCTCAAGTAGTACTTGGCTCTTAGCTATGGGTTGTGAAAACACTGAAAACCGGGGTTTGAAGGGGGAAACTTGCGGTTACAATTGGCTACAAGCTTGCTTAGGAGGGGGTTACGTAGCCTGTCGCCATGATAGGTGCTTCCATATTTTATGGTTTAGGGTTGAAGGTTTGCTGTGAAATGGCGTAGAAGCTGTGAAGGTTGGGATGTAGACTCGCTTCGAAAGCTTCGTGACATGCCAAGAGCCGCCATGGCCCGACAGTGGAGGGCCATCTAGCACTTTTACCCCTCAGGCGGCAAACCCACCCAAACCTGTTCTTTTCGGGTTTAGACTTCCAAAAACCTCTTTCGTTCCAAGGGGTCTCGTGTCAGGCGGTTGTAGGGGGGTCCCAGGGGTTTCAGGGGGCGACAGGGGTCCCAGACAGCATGAGGTAGCAAAAAGGATGTTTTTAGTACCCGCCATCTGGCTAGAGGCCCCCTGGCAAAACATCCCCACAAACCTGATGCTCCAGCGCACTGCTAGCGCCCTATCTCCGGAGTAGCAGCCCCAGCGCACTGGTAGCGAGGAGAACGCGTGTTTAGCTGTGGGAGGCGGGCGAACGACCTGGGTCGGCTTGCGCCATCGAGGTCGAGAGGCTTATGCGCCAGCCCCCCGCAGTACCCGGGCGCCCGGGCCTTGGGTTTAGGGTTTAGGGTTTATAGGGTTACATGGAGCCATCTCAGCGATTCACGAGGCCACTGGCATCATCCCCCAACCCCATAACCGGCAAGAACCCACTTTTATTGTGATCTGTCTTACTCAGTTTCGGCCTTTGCTTTCCTCTCTCTCTACCCCCTACATCCCCAGAACCCCAGCCCTAAACCCTAAACCCTAAACCCTAAGCCCTAAACCCTAAGCCTGTAGAAATGAAGAGGACGAGCATCTACACATGTGCATGATCGGCTTCGTTGCATCGCTGATGCCCATCTTCTTCCTGGCCCTCTGCATCCGGGCGACCCGGAATGTTATGGCGGTGTTGGGGTTTAGGGTTTAGGGTTTAGGGTTTAGGGTTTAGGGCTTAGGTTTAAGGGTTTAGGGTTTAGGGTTTAGGGTGCCCCCCCCCCCCCCCCCCCCTGCCACCCTACAAACGATGCCGTTGGCGTCGGCTCATGGGTACGGGTTTGCGAAGGCCCCCTGTTGATTTTGGAATCGACTTTTTAAGTTTTTTTGGCCCTAATCCCGATGTGACCCTGCGAAGATGACGGGGACGAGATGTGACTAGCAGAGCCACTCTGGCACTCCTGAGCCAGATCAGGTAGCTGTGATCAGGGTTTAGGGTTTAGGGTTTAGGGTTTGGGTTTGTTTCGAAAGTTCGCTGAAGCCCTTAAACTGTACAGGAGCTCCAGAACCCCTAAGCCCCTAACCCTGAACCAAGTCGTGCTTGCAAGGAGTTCGTTTAGGGTTTAGGGTTTAGGGTTTAGGGTTTAGGGTTTACAGTTTGCTGAGATTGGGGGTTGAGGGGCGGTGTTTCGGGGTTGAGGGTTCCAGGTTCCATGCGCCGAACCCGTCTCAACCTCACCTCGAAGGGTTTCTGCTAGGTTCCCACCCGAAACCCTAAACCCTACACCGTACCATACAGGGCAAAAAAACGAGCTATAAGATGCTGGCAAAACCCCAGAGTCCATCCAAGCAGACCCAATCCGAAACCTTTAACCCCCAAGCCCCAAAAAAGGCACCCAATAAGTCGGGGTATAAGTCCCTTAATTGGGCTTATAAGTAAGTAAAAGTATAGTTGCCTTACTTGTAACCCCACTTACTAAGTCCCGTGATAAGTACCGCGATAGCCCGAGACCGTCCACCTGAAGAGCCCCAAAAACTTGAGCAATGACACCTGAAACATCTCGGGTTTAGGGTTAAACCCTAAACCCTAAACCCTAAACTCTAAACCCTAAACCCTAAACCCTAAACCCTTTTTGGTGGATTTCTGAGGCCACGTGGTTTGAGCTTCCGAAGCGCCTCGTGCAGGCGGATGCGCAGTTTGTCCAGACTTGCCCCTGGGAGTTGAAAGCTTGAAGTTTAGGGTTTAGGGTTTAGGGTTTAGGGTTTAGGAGCCTCTCGGCCCGAGCCTACACGTGGCGAGGTCGTTGGGGGAGGTAGAACCACCTCCTTTGCAAATCGGGCCATGATTCGACTGCCGCTGATTTCTCTTTACTCGTTAAGGTCCTGCTTATGCCATTCAGAATCTACCGCATGCTTGGTTCAGCTGCGGCCTTTGGGGTGGTTGGTGCTACAGTTTCAAGGCTTTCTGCGTTCCGCGACGTGGCAGTTGCTACGACTTCGAGTACGAGGACGGCTATACTGGCTACACGCGGTGTGTGGAGTGGTTTTGATGCGGGCCAGCCCTATGCTGCCACAGCTGCACCTACAGTTTCCGAACCATGATTTTGCTGTGGCTTACTCACTTGCGGGCCCCAACCTGGCAGCTGATTCAAGACCATGTCCTTGCAGTGGGTCGGCGCTCTGCTCTTCTCCAGATGTCAACTGCTACGGCTTTCAAAACAGCAATTGCTCCAGCCTTGGAGGCAAGCATGTTCCCTCGGTTGTTGGTGACGCGGCGACGGCACGGCTTTCATGGCGGCATTTTGCTGCCGGTCAGCTACTTGCACTTCCCGAAGGGGCAACTGTCAGGACCTGCAGGGCCGGGACTATGACGCGTGACATTTGCCGGAAGCAACCTGCGCATGTCTGCAGCCACGACGGCCTTTACAGCGCACACAACATACCCAATCGAGAATTTGTCGGCCAGATTTCCGGAAAAAAAGCATGAGGTCTTGATGCCAATGGCTACACTGTCCAGCTTCGTCCTGCCTGGTCCGATGAGCGAGGCTGCGCGATGCGGCTTAGCACTGTAGTGAACGGGCATGCCGTTTTTGAGCGGTGTGACAGGTGTATTTTCTGGTTTTCGCCCAACGCGGCCCAATGTTTGTTGCTGCCGAACACGTGGCAGTACCGTGAGTTAGGGGCCATTTGTGGCTCCACCCATGTCGAATGTCAGCTAGATGTCCACCGGGGCCTCCCGGCAAACGCCAATAAGGGTGGTTGCGCGATGCGGCCATTGCTTTGTAGAGCCTTGCTGTTCGCCGCGGATCGGACACAGGAGGCCCGGCGTCGCCGCTTGAGGCTGGCCCGGGTGCTCCTCACAACCCGCTATATAGGGTTTAGGGTTTCCGGAAAGGTGTCGTGTAGTTTTTGATGGCTGCAATTGTTCTCAATTCTGATGGTCATGGTCCAGGGGGTTGGGTTTTGAGATTGAGAACTTAGAGCTTAGGCCAAGGATTCATTCATGGAACCTATTCATACCCTGGACCCAAAACCTCGAAATCCCAAAGCCCTACGACCCGAAGCTCCAGACCCCAAGAAGCCCTAAAGCCCAAGCCCTAAACCCTAAATCCCAAAATATCCACAAACCCTAAGATCCTGCTTCTTCAAGGCTCTTTCCTGTGGCGACGTTTTCGTCCCGGTGCAGCCGCTCGGCCCAATCCTTGTCATGGCTTTGAGGCTTTAAGGCTGTTAGGTCTACTAGGGTTGACGGTTTAGGGTTTAGGGTTTAGGGTTTTGGGTTTATAGACTTTCAAGGTTTGTCATTCCCCGCTCCTCAAAGCCCTCTAGGGTTCAGGGGTTAGGGGTCAGGGTTTAGGGTTTAGGGTGCAGGGTTTTCGGGTTCGGGTGTAGGGTTTAGGGTTTGGGGTGTAGGTTTCAGGGTGCAGCCCCCCCCCCCCCCCCCCCCCGAAAAGGGGTTTAGGGTTTTGGGCTTTAGGGTTTTGGGGTTCTTCCCGGAATGGCCCAAAGTTCCCAAACTCTGCACTTTCCCATGCCAAAATCCCGAAACCTAACCCAGCCCCAAAGACCCTAAACCCCTAAACCCCTAAACCCTCACCCCTAAACTATTGGAGCAGCGCAAGCCAAGGAGACCTTCGCCATTTTTGGCCTGATCCGCCCCTTCGGCATGTCAAGGCTTATAGGGTTTAGGGTTTAGGGTTTAGGGTTTAGGGTTTAGGGTTTAGGGTTTAGGGTTTAGGGTTTAGGGTTTAGAACCTGCAATCTGGCACGTTGTACATAGCTTGTAGGCTCTCCGGGAACCCTATGTACCCAGGACCTGTTTTGATTCCCTTCTGAGACCAGTCAGAAAAATTAGCCACAACCCCCCGTCTGGGCGTTTAAATGTTGTTGGCTTCTGGGTTGTATTGTAGCACAAAGAGGGTTTAGGGCTTTCAAATTTTCACTTTCCAGTCAGCCCTGAACGTTCATGTTCCGGGCCCAGGAAATGTGTGCATTGTGCTTTGCCCGCTGATCCATGCTGATGCCGTGCAGCTGGTCACGATGCTCCTTGGCCGTGATCCCAACAACCTACTCCCTAACCCTAAACACTACGCCCTAACCCTAAGGTTCTGTGCACCTAAATAGTGATACTTGGGCCCTCCCTTGCTCAGTCGTGCTTGCTGCTATCACCTCAACACAGCACCACAAGTCTCCCTAAACCTAAACCCTCAACCCTGACATATAAGTACAGTTGTGCTCATCCCAAAGGCCCCGCAACCTAAACCCTAAACCCTAAACCCTAAACCCTAAACCCTAAACCCTAAACCCTAAACCCTAAACCCTAAACCCTAAACCCTAAACCCTAAACCCTAAACCCTAAACCCTAAACCCTAAACCCTAAACTGAACACGAAGTACAGTGTTGCCATGGTTGGTTTACATCGTATCTATGAGCCAGTATCCATGAGCCACCGAGTGCTTTGAGGGCTTAGAGCTTTCAGGGTCTTCGCCCCTAAACCCTAAATTTAAGAGCCTCCGGCTCAAGCCGCCGACCCCGCTGGAGCATAGTTGAGAGGTCAAACCCGCTCGCATGGTTCGAAGATCATCGCAGCCTGCTCGGCAGAGTTCTGTGAAACGTTTGGGGGGGGTTGGGGGGCAAGCCAAAAAGAGGGGGCGGGGGGGTAGGGGCGGTGGGGGGGGGGGTGGGGGGGGGGGGGGGGGGTGGGGGGGTTGGGGGGGGTGGGGGGGGGGTTTGTGGGGGGTGCGGGGGGGGGGTGAGGGGGGGGGGGGGTGGGGGGGTGGGGGGGGTGGGGTGGGGTGGGGGTGCCGAAAACGCTGATTTTGCTGCGGGCGCCCCTACCCCCCTGTGCTGAACCGCCTGTTTACGCTGTGCGGGTTGTCGGTCCTCCGCGAAAAAATTGTGCACCGACCCCCGTTTTGGGGGGGTAAGGAGGGAAAGAGGGAGTTTCACCTCCTTTTCCCATCCAACACGCCGCCAGGGTCGGCAGACCTAAACCCTAAACCCTAAACCCTAAACCCTAAACCCTAAACCCTAAACCCTAAACCCTAAACCCTAAACCCTAAACCCCGAACCCATGCTCTCATGAGGAATACTTCAGCAAGTTCAGCCCTGAACTGTTAAACCCTGAACTCCAAACTCTCACCTGCTCATGGCTCAGATTGTCCACACATGCTTCCCTGAAGCTGTACTTGGAGGCTCATGGTGCTTAATAACCCAACTATCACTGTACTTATAACCCAACTATAGCCATATTGGGGCACTTCAAGGGCTTACAAGTGGGTTATAAGTACCCTAAACCCTAAACCCTAAACCCTAAGCCCTAAGCCCTAAACCCTAAACCTTACACCCTATAAGTACGGTTATAATAGGGCTTACAAGTGGGTTCTAAGTACAGTTATAAGTACCATCAACCTCCAAGCACATGCACTCTGGACCGAATCGGGGAACCAGGAAGGTTCGGGAGGTTCACCCCTTATACTGACAGTCTTTACTACGGATTATGGTACCTCCTATTGTAATCCCTATCAGGGTTTACGGTTTAGGGTTTAGTATAAGGGGGAACATCCCAAAGGAAGGTCCAAGACGGTCTGAAGCTGTATCCCTCGTTCGTGCAGCATGTGCCAATCTTTGCGAGGCTGAGCGCTGTTCTTGTCTTGGCTATGGTTGAACTAGCGGTTTAGGGTTTTGGGTTTAGGGTTTAGGATGTGCTTTCAGTCATGTAAACCCGCTTTCAATCTCTAATCGGAGCCCAATACGCCATAATTGAGGACTATACTTAAACAAACTCGTGAAAAGGGTTCTGATGAGCCCTAAACCCATAAGCCCTAAACCCTGTAAACCCTAAACCCTAAACCGTCTGAAGCCCCTTAGGAACATCATCCTCTACCTGAGCCTGGTAGCCACTGCTGTGGCCCAGCCTTGGCGTATGCCCGCAAGCAATGTACTGGACATGTGGCTCCACGTCGGCTTGCTTGCGGCCCGTTTGCAGTTATAAGCCCCTACTGAACCCTGAAACCCTAAACCCTTCACCCTACGCCCTAACCCCTAAACCCTAAATCCTAAACCCTAAACCCTAAACCCTGACCCGTAAACCCTACGCCCGTCTGTTCTCCTTAATTGTTCGCAGTGTATCCTTCTGGGATTTGGCGCTTAAGGCGTTTAGGCTTGGGGTTCAGGCTTTAGGGTCTAGGTCCCCAATGCAAAGGATTCCGAATCATACCGCAAAACCGCTCCTATAGCCCTGAATGTCCCAGATTAGACCCAATACATTGCGCCTATGGTTATAAACCTCATTGTTATTGTAAGCCCATAAACCTTGTAAACTCTAGTAGCCCTAACCTAACCTAAAGAACCCCCAATAAGCCCTAATAACTCTATTCACCCTTCGAAATTTCTTTGTTTGGTTGCTGGGAGGGTGATTTTGTATTCCGGGGCGCGGATTGCGTGCCCCAGTTTTGGGGGGTTGAGAACTGCCTAGAACTGGTTTGCCGAACTAACCCCTCAAACCAAAAACATTGAACAAAGAAAAGAAAACAAACTAAACAAGTAAAGTCTAGGGTTTTGTGAGGCTTAGTGGAGTAGGGAAACTTCGGTTGCAAGTATCTACAGGTAATTTCATGGGCCCTTATTATGGTCCCGTACCCTCTTTAGAAGGTTTCTGATGTATGGGCCTTTGGGTTGTAGTTGTGGGGCAATGGGTCCCCTTTTCAGGGCCCATACTAAGGGACCATGAAACCTAAACCCTAAACTCTAAACCCTAAACAAGAAAGTAACATGTCTAGGATTTTGTGTTTGTTGACCAAACGGGGCCTCGGGATTCAGGTTTTTTGGGCGTCACTGCAGCTTTCAGGCACTGATCTCAGCCTTGGAGGATCGTTTAGGGTTTAGCGTTTAGGGTTAGGAGAAAGCAGAAGCCCTACAATGGGTACCTTACGCTGCTAAGGGTTCTGAGTACCCTTAGGCCTTACGGCCTCTGCTCCCTAGGTCCGGGCATCAAGAATAGGGGTAGACACCTTATGCTCCCGCTATTGATCCTCTCGGATCTCAAAGCCTACGTCTTCAGCATGGAATGGTTTAGGGGCTCGATGTTTTTCGGGTTGAGGGAGTTGGAGGTTCGGGTTCAAACCCTAAAGTCTAAACTCAATACCTTAATAACCCTAATTCCCCTAAGAACCCCAAGAACCCCAATCTTAGGGCTTCTTCAGGTTTAGGTTAAGCAACCCTAAACCCTAAACCCTAAACTCTCTTCAGGTTTAGCCCCAACTGCAGGTGGTGATGGACATGGCTTCTGTGTTTGCCGCGCAGGAGGTGGACTCTGAGACCGCCATAATGGGGGGGGGGGGTCCGAAATAGGGTTTAGGGTACAGGGTTTAGGGTTTGGGGTGGTCCCTATTACAAGGGGATCCTAGAAGTTGGGGGTCTATCTAAGGGGTCCCTTACTTTGGCTATTTTCGTAACCCCTCATATAGGGTTTCTTATATGGCCCTTCAAGGCCCGGGGGGGGGGGGGGAACCGTTAAGCCTAAACCCTAAACCCTAAACCCTAAACCCTAACCCCTAAACCGTAAACCGTAAACCCGAAACCCTAAACCCTAAACCTAGCTTTGGGCAGCCTAGGAAGCCTTGGGGAGTCGTGGGAAGTGTTAGGGAACCTTGAGTTACATGCCCCCCCCCCCCCGCCCCTCAGAACCCTGTAAGTTTAGGGTTTCATGCTTGGGGGTCCTTGGGCTTTCGGGCGTAGGGTTTAGGCTTGAGGGTTTAGGGTTTAGGGCTTTGGAGATTGTAGCTTTTCTTCTTGATGGGCTGTGTTTTTGCAGAGGTTCAGTGGACCAGCTTTGCGTGATGTAGGGGAAGAGGCTTTTCAGCCGAAGCCAACCCACCCCCGGCCCCTCCCCCACATCCTAAACCCTAGACCCTAAACCCTAAACCCTAAACCCTAAACCCTAAACCCTAAACCCTAAACCCTAAACCCTAAACCCTAAACCGCAATCCTAGGATGCCTTCATTTCCGCCATCATCTCAATGCTGTTCTTGAGCTTCATGGCAGTGGGCATCTTGCTGGTCATCCTCCATGGAATCGATCCTCTCCTGCGCTACTTACGCCCCACCCCCTCGGGTTTAGGGCTTTGGGGTTTAGGGCTTCGGGTTTAGGGTTCAGGGGTACCCCAAACCCCTAAACCCTATCAACCCTTTCAACCATACAAACCCGATAAGCCCTATCAACCCGATCAGCCCGATGAACCCTTTAAACCCTAGAAACCCTATAAACCGGATGAACCCGATAAACCCCTATATACCCTATATACCCTATCAACCCTATAAATCCTAAAATCCTATAAATCCTGCAAACCCGATGCGCCTTATAATCCCTGTCAACCCTATAAACTCTAAGCCCTAAGTAACTCAAGGTCTTGCTGGGTTGCAGCGCCCAGCATTCAGGATGCAGAGTTGGAGTCTCAGGGTTTCATGAAGTAGTAATGTTGAGGCCTTAGAAGTAGGCTTTATCTTTGCCTCTAAGCCCGAAACTCTTAAACCCTAAGCCCGAAACCCTAAACCCCCAACCCCAAAAGGCTCAAACATGAGGGGCCGCCTTTTTCAGAGCTGCATGTTTTTTTTTCATGTTCGAAGTCCATATTCTTTGTAAGGTACTTGTCTGCGTAGGTTTGACTGTTTCGCAGGGTACCACTACTAGTTGCTAAGCTTCTCAGGAGAAAGAAAGCTTGTTCACAACCCTAAGCCCTAAATCCCAAACCCCAAACCCCAAACCCTAGACCCTAAACCCTCAACCCTTAACCCTAAACCCTAAACCCCAAACCGTAAAGTCCCCTGAACTCACGACTCTCCTAAACTCCTGAAGCCCGAGTGGTCCTAATTCCTTACCCTACAGCACTTGCAAGCTTTACAAGGGTGCTAAACCCGAAACCCTAAACCCAAACCCTAAACCCGAAACCCTAAACCCCAAACCCTAAACCCTAAACCCTAAACCCTAAACCCTAAACCCTAAACCCTAAATAGAAAGGTGCTACAGGTGGCTCGTTCGCGCCGGAAGCCCTGGCGATTCTTTCTGTCGCATCACAAGTTCGCAGCAGGTGCGGCTTGTGATGTCAGAACCCGTCTCTGGGGTTCGTTTTCACGAAGGGCTTAGGTTTCAGGGATGAGGGTTTAGGTTTAGTTAGGGCTTAGGGTTTAGGGTTTAGGGTGTAGGGTTTCTTGTAATTGCTGGATTTTGGGTTTGGGGTCTGGGGTTCGCCTACGCCTTCAACCGTAAGTGTGCAAGACGTGCAAACACGAAATGTTGAAGCTTTACTGGGCCGGGCCGGTACTCCCTAAAGCCTACACCTGAGAGCCTAAAGCCTGCACCCAAGTTTGGTGCTTAGGCTTTCGGGGTCTAGGAGTTTAGTGGTTCCGGGGTTAGGGTCTAGGGTTTAAGGCGTGTTTTTCTTTGGGGGGGGGGGGGGGGCAATGAACTTGAACGACTAGTCTTTTCGCCTGCTGCCTCTGAACAAGTTTTTGGAAAGAAACCCAATCCGGAGTGGGCCTTGTTATTTGGGGGTCCGGGGGGGAGGGGGGGGGGGGGGGGGGGTGATAAGCCTCCGCCAAACAAACCAGGCTACCACAGCCGCTACCCTTTTATTTCCTGGGTTGCCTTTAGTCCCTAAACCCTAAACCCTAAACATAGTCCCTAAACCCTAGACCCTAAACTCGTTGCTGCAAGAGGCCTTCTAGGCCCTGCCATCAGAGGCACGCCCAACCCTGGACCCTAAACCCTAAACCCTAAACCCTAAACCCTAAACCCTAAACACTAAATCCTAAACCCTAAACCCTAAACCCATCCCTAAGCCCAAAAATCTGCAGCTTTTCTGGCCCTACTTGGAGGTTCAGGGTACTTCTTTAACCCAGCTATAGCTGCATTGAGAACCCCTGATAAACATATTCGGGTAGTTAAGCGGCTTTATAAGTGGGTTATAAGTAAAGTCATTGTTGGGTTAGAAGTGCCCTGCACCTCCAAGTAGCCCTAAACCCCAAACCCCAAACCCTGAACCTCCAAGGAGGCCGGGCTATTTGGGGCGTAGGGTTTGGGGTTTCAGGGTTCAGGGATTCATGGGTGTTGGCGTGTATGGAAGCTGTGGGGTTGTCGGGGTTTAGGGTTTAGGGTTTAGGGTTTAGGGTTTAGGGTTTAGGGTTTAGGGTTTAGGGTTTAGGGTTTAGGGTTTAGGGTTTAGGGTTTAGGGTGTTTCGAGGCCTGCACTCCATCCCGCAGGTGCCTTCGCGAGGCTTCTCAAGATCCACCTTCAGAAGCTTGAGAGGTACATAACCCCTATATATATATATATATATATGTGTATACACACACGTTTAGGGTTTAGGGTTTAGGGTTTAGGGTTTAGGGTTTAGGGTTTAGGGTTTAGGGTTTAGGGTTTAGGGTTTAGGGTTTAGGGTTTAGGGCACAACCCCTGTGTATATATACATACATACCCTATATAGTCCCTATATACCTACGTAGCCCCTACATAACTCCCAAATATCCTGAGGGGTACATAACCCCTATATATATTTTTTTATACACACACACATATACTAGGACCGGGAGTTGGCCCTTTTATCCTTTTTGTAGGGTTGGGGTTCCCTTATCGTGCCCTTAAAACCCAAAAGGGTACCCTGTTTATTCCTAGGTTACTCCCGGGTCTAGTATATATATATATATATGCATATATCTCCTTACTATATAGTCCCTATATGCCTAAGTAGCCCCTAAATAACCCCCAAATAACCCCCCTAAGGTCCCTTATGGGTCCCTCCTTAGCCAACAGTTGAACTTTTGACTTTTGGGGTTTCCTTATGTAGTAGGGATATTCAAGTTTAACATGTTCCCCTTCGGATATTGGTGAAGTAAGGAAGCGATTTGGGTTTCCTTATTTTGCAGGGATATTCAAGTTTAACATTTTTCCCCTTTGGCCATTGGTGAAGTAAGGAAGCGAAGTGTGCACTTCACCACCTTCCTGGACACGGACACTTACCTCTAGCCGATATTTGGGAGCTGTATGTTTTTTGCGTTTCCTTTCCTGTACAGGAACAACCTGTAACAACCCGAAGCCCGAAGCCCGAAGCCCCAAACCCCAAACCCTAAACCCTAAACCCTAAACCCTAAACCCTAAACCCTAGACCCTAAACCCTAAACCCTAAACCCTAAACCTTCGTTTTCTTCCTTCGGAATGAGGAGCAGTAAGGACAACCTCCGTGATCTGACCGAGCTTTTCAGCTTCGTGAGGGCGTCAGAGACCCTTGCGAGTGGAAGGTTTAGGGTTTAGGGTTTAGGGTTTAGGGTTTAGGGTTTAGGGTTTAGGGGCAAGAACAATTTCGCATTGAGATTTGATGTCCGGCAAGTTGTCGGAGAGTGGATATAGTGATATAGTACAGGATTCCAGAATCATTTAGTGGCCCGGAACACTTCCCAGAGGGTCCAGTTGTAGTATCATGATGGAACCCTAAACCCTAAACCCTAAACCCTAAACCCTAAACCCTAAACCCTAAACCCTAAACCCTTGCAAATGGACCCTCAGGGCTGCAGCCCAAGGACCGTTGTGGTGCTGGCGAGCGCGGGGATCTTGGCCCGCAAGTGGTGCATTGGCGAGATTGTTTCTGCAAGATTACACAAGATCCACACGCTCGTGCTGAAGTGGCCCACATTCATCTATCCCAACGAGCTCTTCTGCAAGAACTTGTTCCTCGGATGCCCAGTAGGCGCACTTTTTTCCGCATGTTTGTGAGTTCTGGGTTGAAGACTCAAGCCCTCCACAAGCGCAAAGCCCCAAAGCCTATACTCCTCCAACATTAAGTCCTAAGCCCCGTACCCTGTACCCTAACCCCTAAACCCTAAACCCTAAACCCTAAGCTCCGGTAACCAAGGACCGTTGCGATTCCCGGCGTTGAGGTGCTGACGGCCCACGGCATATCTCTGAATGACGTGGCGGACGCCATGACGTGGCTCAGAGCCGCGGACGCGACTCTTAGTAGCTGAAGAGTACACTTTACACTGTTTTGGGGATACTACAACCTCCTATTAGAACTGAAAGTGGACACTTTGTTTTAAAAGGGCTTCAACCCTAAACCCTAAACATATGAACTCAGCCACTAAGGATTTCTGTCCCAGATTTGTTGGACGCTGAGTCCATCAGTCGCATTTGCGACAGCTTGACCGGGATGATGCCAAGAGTCCACCTCATCAACTTAGAAAGCTTCTAGGGTTTAGGGTTTAGGGTTTAGGGTTTAGGGTTTAGGGTTTCTAAGCCCTAAGCCCTAACCCAAAACCCTACATCCCAAGCACCAAGCCTAAAGCAGTCCAAGGTGTCCACCTCGCGCGAGCGGAGCAAGAATCCCAAGGAGCCTCAGTGGCCCCTAAGCCCCGAACCCTAAATCCTAGGGTTTAGGGCTTAGGGTTTAGGCTTTAGGGTTTAGGCTTTAGGGTTTGTGGTTTAGGCTTAGATGTACTTGTTGACCTTTCCGTATATGAAAGCCTTACAAGAATGCAGGCTTCAGTTCGTTTGTAGGCGAAGACCCAAGCCAAGCCAAAAGGTCGCTTTGTCTCAAGTGAGTCAGACAAGGAGGGGTCCCCTTTATTATACTAACTGTAGTCAAGGGACTTATAACCTAATTAAGAGGGTTTATAGGGTTTAGGGTTTAGGGTTTAGGGTTTAGGGCCAGGGGACTTATCACCTAATTTGGGATCCTTATAACCCAATTCATGGCTCTTATAGCTCCACTTATAGCTAAGGGGCCCCTCCTTGTACTCGGACCCCTTTGAGGATGGACCCCTAAAGAGGCCTGTTCATACACTCCCAGTATGCACTCATACAACCCGAGGGTACAACCTTAAGTGTCCAAGGTAACCCCTAAAGCCTCAACGCCAAACCCCACACCCTAAACCCTAAACCCTAAACCCTAAACCCTAAAACCCTAAAACCCTAAACCCTAAACCCTAAAACCCGAAACCCCACGCCCTAAACCCTAAAGCCCTAAACCCTAAACCCTGGACACCTGAGGAGACTTCACCCATGCAGGCCAATTGCCTCATCCTGGCAGACCCCCGCAACTCAGCCAACTAGGTAAGCCTGGGGGCATTTCATATGTTAGTTTAGGATTTAGGGTTTAGGATTCAGTCCCTGGGGACATTTTACATGTTCGCTTATTGGGTTGAAGAGGATCATGTACTGGATTGTTGTTCAAAGGGTTTTAAGGGCCATCATAGCCAAGAGCTGAATTTCAACTTTGCCCAGGATGCCCAGTAGTGCCCGTAGTTCCCTTCTTTTCATGAGTTTTCAACCTAAACCCTACACCCTAAACCCTAGACCCTACATCCTAAACCCTAAACCCTAAACCCCAAACCATCTATCTGGCCTTCCCTCCCCCGAACCCCAAACCCCTAACACCTTTGGGTACACAAGTTGCGGTTTACTGCCTTGTTGTAGGACTCCGAAGCTTTCGCCTAAGCCCTAAACCCGAAACCCGAAAGGAAGCCCATTGGTCCATCTACCCACAGCCGGAATCCCTAAACCCTAAACCCTAAACCCTAAGCCCTAAGCCCTCAACCCTAAGCCCTAAGCCCTAAGCCCTAAGCCCTAAGCCCTAAGCCCTAAGCCCTAAGCCCTAACCCGTACACCCCTTAATTAAATGGGCCCAGGTCACCCCAAAAGAGCCCTAATCCCCACACTAATCCCCAGACTCTGAACCCCTAAGCCCCTACAGCCTGCATAGCCTAGATAAAGGGTTTAGGGTTTAGGGTTCAGGGTTTAGGGTTTAGGGCTTTGAGGCAACCAGGAAGCAGTGGCCACGTCCTACATCCTTGTCGAACTTCTCGTCGCCCTGCTGAAGGGCGATGTTCTTCCAATCGTGCTGCAGGGAGCCTTTGTCTTTGTTAGGGTTTAGGGTTTAGGGTTTAGGATTTAGGGTTCAGAGTTTTTCTGTCCTCATGGCTTAGGGCTTTAGGGGCCTTTGTTGTTTCGTCGTGTTTCGAAATCGTGCCGCAGCGGCCTTTCTTGGCCCTTTCTCGGCTTCAATTCCCTAGAAGCCCCATCGTCGTCCTAAACCCTAAACCCTAAACCCAAAAAAAAACCCTAAACCCTAAACCCTAAACCCTTTTGAGTCCTTGCTCCTTGGGACCTAGGAAAAGAGAGCATGCCAGAGAACTCGGGGAGGCAGTGGCAGGTGCTTCTGGTTTGCTCTTCCGGCTGCTTCAAGTCCAGCGATCTTGCTTACTGGCTCCTTGGTAGCCCTCTGCGGTTCCCGGCTGCCTTTTTTTTTTTTTTTTGGGGGGGGGGGGGTTCTAGGTCCTAGAGCAGAATCTAGGAAGCCTTGTAAGATAACCAACCCCAAAAACGACCCTCATTACCCTGAACCCTGAACCCTGAACCCTAAACCCTAAACCCTAAACCCTAAACCCTAAACCCTAAACCCTAAACCCTAAACCCTTACTGGGCTACCACAAGGCTCATTGACTTGTACCACGACTTGGCACCCGTCATCCTCCCAATTGCAGGGTCCGAGTTCGTGGTGCCACTGGCGCCGTTCCCCGGCTCGATCTAAGGGTTAGGGTTTAGGGTTTAAGGTTTAGAGTTTAGGGTTTAGAGTTTAGTGTTCAGGGTGGACGATTGAATGTTCTGAAGTGCTGAATATACGTACTATCACGCCAATAACCACCCTTTGGCTTTCCTTAGAGCTAGGGGGCCATATAATCCGAGCTAGGTCGCAAACAGGGCACCGTTTCCGCTTCAGCATAGGGTTTAGGGTTTAGGGTTTAGGGTTTAGGGTGTAGGGTGTAGGGTTTAGGGTTTAGGGTTTAGGGTTTAGGGTTTAGGTGCTAGGCCTCTCTGGAACCTAGAGTGAGTATCCAGTCCATCCACAACCCAATCGAGGTACGAAGATGCAGCTTCCAGCGTAGAGACGCCCCTCACCGACCACGAGCACAACATCTATTGCTCAATGATCGGTCTTGTGTTCCAGGAGATTGCCATTGTTTTTGCACCGCAATCCAGCACCCAGGAGGACACCCCCTTGCATGCGTTCCTGACGTGATTTGAGTTGTGCATGGAGGGGCTGCAGCATATCCGTTTGACGAGTATTGGGTATTCGCAACTGCAGAGCGCCCTAAAGACTACAACCCTTCTAGTCCCCCTCACTAAACTAGGAGTAGTGTAACGACTTGTATTACAAATTTACTCATAGTAATAGCACTTGTATCCGTACTTGGGGCCCTGGCAATTATCGCCAGGGCATTTTTCCGGCAGAACCTAAAGGCCCAAACCTAACCCGCACTGTACATGTGCGTTTGACCTGGAGACCCTAAAGCTACGACGACCCCCGCCGGGCCGTAACTGAGGGCCGCAGGGTTCTATGTCACGTAGGGCTTAGGAGGAGTGGTCGCGTATAAGCTTGAACCAGATCTCCTAAACCCTCAACCCTAAACCCCAAACCCCAAACCCCAAACCCCAAACCCCAAACCCTAAACCCTAAACCCTAAATCCTAAACCCTAAACCCGAAACCCTAAACCCTAAACCCCAAACCCTAAACCCTAAACCCTAAACTCGTGGTGTGCTGGGTGGGATGGCCTGCAGCTGGAGGATTTGGAGCTGCGCGTGAAGCAGATTGCACTTCGCTTACAAGCCAAGAGCTCAAGGCCGTCGGTTTAGGGTTTAGGGTTTAGGGTTTAGGGTTTAGGGTGTAGGGTTTAGGGTAAACGCGTGAATCCCTTGAGTAGGGGTTTAGGGTTTACGGTTCAGGGTTTAGGGTTTAGGGTGTAGAGTTTAGGGTTAGGAACATGCCTCAGCCCTAAACCTTAAATCCCAAGCCCCTAATGATTTTTTAAGCTTAAGGCATCATAGGCAGGGTTGGAACTCGTTCCCGTAAGAGCCGAAGGCTGTACCACGTACCCCTGAAGAGTTGCCTAATGTGGCCCCTACATTCTATTAGGGCATTTGCAAACAGGGTCACCAACGCGAACGGTCACATCGTTTGAGAGTTATGCTGGGGGAACCTACTAGTGCAAGCATCCGAAACCCTGGAAGGAGTCCTGAACCTACACGAAAATACAACCAAGCAAAAAACATGGCGGTGATAGCTTCCGATCTCATATCTCACTTCGACGTCAAAACAGCCCCCCTGGGAGAATCTAGAAAGTAGCTCCCTTATAGGGTTCCAACCCTAAGGCCCTAAGGCCCTAAACCCTCAACCCTAAACCCTTTTGAAGTACCCTATAGTAACGATAGTAGTATTGAGGTACCGAAATTGAGGGCTCTGCTGTCTAGGTCCTCCCAAAATCTGGGTCAGTTCCTTAGGTTGCGGCCGAGATTTTGTTGCCAACATGAGACCCTAAACCCTAGCCCTAAACCCTAAACCCTAAACCCTAAACCCCCCCAATGCATCGCGAGCCCCATGATCCCAAATCCTAAGCCCTAACCCCGTAAACCCCCGAAGCACGGAAGCCCCAGAACCCCAAAACTCTTAAACCCTAGACCCCCTGAACCACCAAGACCACAAAGACCAACAAAAAGCCACAAGCCCCTAAACTCCAAACCCTAAAACCGCCCCCCCCCCCCCCCCCCAAACCTGAACCCCCAATCTCAAACAAAAATCAGACCAAGAGAGAGAACAAAAAGGCAAGAAAAACCCACAGCCCATGCTTGGAACCCATCATGTTAATATTGAGCCTAAACCCTAAACCCCAAACCCTAAACCCTACACCCTAAACCCTAAACCCTAAACCCTAAACCCTAAACCCTAAACCTTAGGGGTGACCAGGCCGCGGACCACCTCCATGCGTTCTGTGCAAACTCCCCGATCCCCCGCTTCTCCCAAATCGCCTTTGGCGGCCTCCCGGCGTGGGATTTAGGGTTTGGGGTTTAGGGTTTGGGGTTTAGGGTTTAAGGTTTGGGGTTTAGGGTTTGGGGTTTGGGGTGTTGGTGTCGGGTTTAGGGTTTAGGTTCGGCATCTCATGTTCGAGCTTTTTCTAGTCACCCGCCCAAAGAATCCCATAACATGAAGAACATACAAAGTTCATTCAATCCATAAACCCTCGGGCCCTTAACCCTCAGCCTTAAGGCACACCCCACCCTCCATCCGGGGAGGGTGGTGGGGGTGGTGGGGGTGGGGGGGGGGCAGAGGTGAGAGCGGGGGGGGTGAGGGGGTGGATTGGGGGGCATTGGGGGGGGGGGGGGGTGCTGAGGGGGGGGCGACCTTGCCACTAAAAACATGACCTTGCCCGCCAAACATTTGAGCTGCGTATTTTGGATCTTCCATTTTTGGGTTCAAGAGACTGGTGTGTAGGAATATTTTCTAGAGGCTTTCAAGGGTCATCCAAGTATAGTAGAGGGCACCCTAAACCCTGCCCTAAACCCTAAACCCTAAACCCTAAACCCTAAACCCTAAACCCTAAACCCTAAACCCTAAACCCTAAACCCTAAACCCTAGACCCTAAACCCTAGACCCTAAACCCTAAACCCTAAACCCAAATGGCTACGGCTCAAGGATTTGGCTTAAAGGAGGGGTGTGCTTGGTGTTTCCTTTCGTCCTCTTTCTACCTGGGGGGCTTCGTGAACTGGACGTTCGTGACTTGGTGCCGACTTTTCGTGGAGGTTGTCTTCCCCGTCTTCGGTGAGTTTGCTGCACCTCGTGAACCGCTGCCGCTATTTGGTGTTCCTTGGGGAGATTGGGCCCAGCTATCTCATTGGTCTGGGCGGCCTACGCGGACGAGGTTGAGACGAGCTACGTGTACGCTGGACGGTGACGACGAGGTGAGGGTGTACGTGTACGTGTACGCTGGGAGACTGCCGAGGGCCTGGGAGTGGACGTGATATTGGGCAAGGACACCGGGAGTGAGATCTGCCTGGCGGATTTAAAGGAGGGGTGTGCTTGGTGTTTCCTTTCGTCCTCTTTCTACCTGGGGGGCTTCGTGAACTGGACGCTCGTGACTTGGTGCCGACTTTTCGTGGAGGTTGTCTTCCCCGTCTTCGGTGAGTTTGCTGCGCCTCGTGAACCGCTGCCGCTATTTGGTGTTCCTTGGGGAGATTGGGCCCAGCTATCTCATTGGTTTGGGCGGCCTACGCGGACGAGGTTGAGACGTGCTACGTGTACGCTGGACGGCGACGACGAGGTGAGGGTGTACGTGTACGCTGGGAGACTGCCGAGGGCCTGGGAGTGGACGTGATATTGGGCAAGGACACCGGGAGTGAGATCTGCCTGGCGGATTGTGGGCATGGAGGAGGGAGGAAATGTGGAGGGGGTGGAGCACTTCCTCAACTGCCTGCTTGCTGGGTGGTGGAGGCCTGCAAATACCAGTCCGAGATTGTGGCAGGAACGCTGTGGAGGTTTTCTTCCTGGCATGGTGGTGGTTGATATGGTGGAGGTGGACGGGCCGTCGTCCACGGAGAAAGCTTCGGACAGTGAGCTGGGCATTGAGGGGGTGACCGACAAACGTGACGTGAAGGGTCGGACACGTATCAGTGCATGGGTCGTAGCCCCTTCCTCCTCGTCAGTGCAAGGGTCGTAGCCCCTTCCTCGCTCACCGATGTGAATGAGAACGATGTGACGCTCCTCCCTTGAGTCAGACTGAGCCGCTGTACAGATTTTCAATTCTCCAAATATGTGATGCTGAGCGTCATGGACTTATAGGTGCGACTGTTCCGAGTTATAACATCTTCTAGCTGCCGTCTGGGAGGGGGTGAGCCTATGCTGACTTCGTGGCCCCAGGAATCCGCTGCCGTCTGGGAGGGGTGAGCCGTCTGTGCTGACCTCGTGGCCCCAGGTTCCCAAGTGTTCCCCGAGTGTTTTCGATGTATGTGGGAGTCGTGTTGTTGGGGGGGAGGGGGGCCGTGGCCGTGCTCGTGCCAACCTCATGCCCCTGTTTCACCACTGGAGAGCGAGAACGCTCCGCCCGACCAAGGTGATTCCAGTTAAAAAAAAAAATCCCTAAACCCTAAACCCTAAACCCTAAACCCTAAACCCTAGACCCTAAACCCTAAACCCTAAACCCTAAACCCTAAACCCTAAACCCTAAACCCTAAACCCTAAACCCTAGACCCTAGACCCTAGACCCTAGACCCTAGACCCTAAACCCTAAACCCTAGACCCTAGACCCTAGACCCTAGACCCTAAACCCTAAACCCTAAACCCTAAACCCTAAACCCTGCCCCCCTGTAAAGCTCTAAAGATCAAGCCAAGGCTGGACCAGGCCAAGCTAAGGACGAGGGCGAGCTGCTCGAGGATGATTTCTTCAGCTTCTGACTGGCTTGCTTCTAGAGTTGGTTTAGGGTTTAGGGTTTAGGGTTTAGGGTTTAGGGTTTAGGGTTTAGGGTTTAGGGTTTAGGGTTTAGGGTTTAGGGTTTAGGCTCAGGTGACCCGGAATCCCGACATTCTGAGCCGCCATGCACACGAAGCACACGAAGCCGCAGCATGTTTGTATCGAAGCACGCACACTGCTTCGGATCGATACAAGAGCCCAAGTACTTGCCAATATTGTCATTTGTTCAACACCTTTTAAGAGCAAAAGGCCCGTGCCATCGCCTTGACAGACCATTTTCTATATTTCGAAGTACGCACGCCCCTAGTAGGGCACGGAATGACCCCGGAATATAGCTCGGTGTAACACACGTACGACTAACATGCTTTTGTTACTTCTCCGCCCTGAACCCTAAACCCACTCCCACCCCTTTTCATTTAAAGGGCATATCGATGTCCCCTTGACTCGGGTCTGGGCGCAACGGCGCAAAGTCCGTGCGAGAACGCTGCCTTTGCATTTGCACGGAGACCTATATTTATATATATATATATATACATATAAATATTATATTACCCTAGACCCTAACCTTAAACCCTAAACCCTAGGGCCTCGAAGCCTGCTTCAGCGAAGAGGATTCGGGATTTCGAAGGTGCTGCGTTGCTAGTGACGTCCAGGCTAATGAGGGCTCACTGCGTGTGGTCCCACTTTAGGGACACGAGGTGTTCCCTCCTGCACGGTCTTGCTGACAGAGGCTGCATTTTCGCATGTCCTAAACCCTAAACCCTAAACCCTAAACCCTAAACCCTAAACCCTAAACCCTAAACCCTAAACCCTAAACCCTAAACCCTAAACCCTAAACCCTAAACCCTAAACCCTAAACCCTAAACCCTAAACCCTGACGACAAGTCGCAGCTCCGTTGTCAGCGCTGAATCCGGCAGCTGACCCGACGCTGTTTGCCACGTGCTTGGCAAGAAAAAGGCGGTCGCCGAGGGGGGTTTGGGGTTTAGGGTTAGGGTTTAGGGTTTAGGGTTCAGGGTTCAGGGTTTAGGGTTTAGGGTTTAGAGTTTAGGGTTTAGGGTTAGGGATCATGGGTATAGTTTTATATGAGGTTCGAGAAGTACCTTGAATCGGATTACAACCATTCCTACCTGCATCTACCCTATCTCGAACCCCAGCTATGAGTACCCAATAGTCCTAAACTCCTAAACCCCAAACCCTCGACCCCAAACCCTTAAGCCCTAGGCACTAAACACCCCAAGCACTCTCAGCACCCCCTGGTCGGTGGCTTTCACTCATGCGCCTGAACTAAGATCTCGCCACCCTTCATTATTATTTTATTTTGTTATTATTATTATTATTAATATTTTATTTTATTTTTTTTTGTGGGCTTTTGGGTTGTTTGACTTTTTTGTTTTTTTTGGGGGGAGGTAAGGGTTTGTGGTTCAGGGCTTGGGGCTTCGGAGCTTCTACTTAATAATGAGAGCTCGCTTTCTAAGGGCTGTTGGTGTTGGGCTCAGCCCTAAACCCAAAACCCTAAACCCTAAACCCTAAACCCTAAACCCTAAGCCTAAACCGTAAACCCTAACAGGACTCACCGGAAAGGGCAGGGATCCCATGTTGCCCAGGCGAAGCAAGCGCCTGGCTTCAACGCGGGGAGTGAGCCTCAACCCTGAGCCCTAAACTGAACCCTGGACCCTAAAGCCCCCAAACCCTAACCCTAAACCCTAAGCACTAAACCCTAAACCCTAATTATAACTGACTTCGCCCTGGTGCTACTTGTGCGATTCCTGTGTTCCTCGAGTTCTGGGATTAGGATTATCGACCCTAAACAAGGGAATTCACCTCTACCAGCAGTTCCCGTAGGGTTCCTGCAAGAGAGACTTAGGGTTTAGGGCTTAGGGGTTTAGGATTTAGGGTTTAGGGTTTACTCTGAACAGTTGCATTCGTCTCATGCCTGGGCTACTGGGCAACCTACGGTTGCCTCTTTGCCTTATTATCCTTGCTGGGTATGAGTCGCAGATGACCCTAGACGGTGCTGCTAATTCTTTTGAGGTGGGTGCGTAGATACCTGTCAGCAGGTGACCAAAAATGAACTTACTGCCGCCGAAAAAGGAGAGCATCAGGATATGCAGAAGTAGGTACATGGACCCTAAGCGTTGGCTGTTCGGGTTTCGGCCCGAAACCCAAAACCCTAAACTTTAGGGGTCACTTAGGGTTATTCTGTACTTTGTGGGGTTTGGGGTTTCTGTTGGTACTTTGGGTTCCCTGGTCTCTAGCCTTTCTGGCCACCTAAGAAACCCTCTATGCCTTAACTAATTTGCTTAAGAACGACCTGAAAACTACCAAAATGGTCTTCCTCATAAGGGTAATGTTCTTCCTTAATGGGAACTTTTTGTGGGGCTCTAAAGCAAACAGTGGTTTAAATGAGGCCCTGCCAGGTCTGCTTGTGCCTGATTTTGGGGTTGGGGGGGGGGGGGGCAGTTAGGGTTTAGGGTTTAGGGTTCAGGGTTTAGGGTTTAGGGTTCAGGGTATAGGGCTTAGGGTTAGGCTAACCTGGTTCGAAGACATAGGCTTCTAGACACGCACGTGCTTGAAGGTTCATGGGGTCTCCTGGTCCTACTTTAGTGCCCTTTACAGGCCTGCGACAATGTGGGGCCCTAAATATAGACAGACCCCGAAATGGTAGGAGTCCCTTATAATGCAGACACCCCTAATCTTGGAAGCCCTTATATATATATACATACATACATACATACATATATATATATATGTATACGTATATTGTCCCAACGAGGTTATGGGTCCATAACAGCCAGAGTATGTCCCTTGAATGCGAACATGAAGGCCTCCTAACCCCAAACATCAAACCCAAAACCCGAAAAAAACACGAAAGAAACACCTTAAACCCTTAAAGCCCCAAGCCCGAAAACCCTTCAACCCCAACTCCTCAGCCCCTAAATCCCCTAAACCCAAAGCAATGCATCCTTTTCCCTAAACCCTAAACCCTAAACCCTAAGCCCTAAACCCTAAACCCTAAACCCTAAACCCTAAACCCCACTAGGGCTCATTGAGCCCCCCCAAAACCCCAATGGATGGCTTCTTGCGGCCCCGCTATCTGGTGAGCTTCAGCGCCCGCGCGAAAGAGGCCGGCCGAAGAAAGCCCCGAGCCGCAATGTACCAAGCTCCCGTTTAGGGTTTAGGGTTACAGTAGGGTTTAGGGTTTAGGGTTTAGGGTTTAGGGTTTAGGGTTTAGAGTTTAGGGTTTAGGGTTTAGGGTTTAGGGTTTGAGGTTTCGGGGTTTGGGGTTTCGGGTTTCGGGTTTCGGGTTTCGGGTTTCGTCCATGGCAGGGGCGTGGGATTTTGGGTACAAGTTTTTGTCTCTTCTACCCATGTCCACATGTGCAAGCCCCTTCCTACCCTTCGTGGTCAGTGTTGGGGGAGTTGTGCATAAGACTCAGACTCAGCAATGTACTGACCCAGGACCATCAAAGCCGTTGTGGTTGAAGTTTTGGCGTGGATGATGCTTAGAGTTTCATCCTACACCATCGCACCTGGCAGCTAGAAACGACCCAAACCCCGAGCGAGCGTTGAAGAGTAAAGACGCGTCCTGTGTACGGCACGGTCTTGTGTTTGGGTTTTAAGGGTCTTAGGGTTTTAGGGTTTGGGGTTTGGGGTTTAGGGTTTAGGGTTTAGGGTTTGGAGTTCTATGGTTTGGGGTTCGGGGTTTTTGGATGTCGAACTTAAAATCCTGGACCCAAGCCCTGAACCGGGACCCTTTCCAGGCGGAGGCCCTTTAAGCCGTTAAGAAAGCCCAAATTCGGCGGGGTTTAGGGTTTAGGGTTTAGGGTTTAGGGTTTAGGGTTTAGGGTTTAGGGTTTAGGGTTTAGGGTTTAGGGTTTAGGGTTTAGGGTTTAGGGTTTAGGCTTCCAGCGAATTTTCGGGTTAAGGGTTTCTCCCAAACCAGGACCACACGAGTTTGAGTTGGGTTTCATCAATGCTTGGTCGCCCTGTAGAACACCCTTTTCTGCGGGTTTAGGGTTTAGGGTCCCCCCCCCCCCCTCCCGCCGACTTAACACTCCGCCGGGCTGTGCGAAGTAGGGTTTCTTGTTGGGTTCTGGTGCTTTTTTTCGTCGGGCTCCTGATAACAGAACTCTAAGATGCGCGCCAACGAAGCTCCCAGAAAAAACCACGAACACAACATACAAGCACCCTGTATGCACCCCAGGCCCCAGGCCCTACACACTAGGCTCCAAAGCTTCGGGGTCTGGGTTTGGGGTTTAGGGTTTGGGGTTTGGGGTTTAGGGTTTGGGGTTTGGGTTTTGGGGTTTAGGGTTTGGGGTTTAGTGTTTAGGGTTTGGGGCTTACATAGGGCTTCGGATGCTGGCCAGGATCTGCGGAAACATGTGCGCGCCCAAGAGCCGATTTCCATCATATCCGTAGAAGTCTTGGGGGAGTCAGGGCGTGCACCAAAAATTTGGGGTCTAGGGAACCAGGAGTTTAGGGTTTAGGGTGTTTTGGGCTTTTAGGGTTTAGGGAGTCAGGGGGGGTGCACAGGGGGTTGGGGTCTAGGAAACGAGGAGTTTAGGGGGCGTGGGGTTAAGAGGTTTAGGGGCCTTGGGGTTGAGGGACTTTGGGCTCAGGGAGAGAGTCTAGGGTTTAGGGTTGAGGGACTTTGGGCTCAGGGAGAGAGTCTAGGGTTTAGGGTTTAGGGTTTAGGGTTTAGGGTTTAGGGTTTAGGGTTTGGGGTTTGGGGTTTAGTGTTTAGGGTCGGGTGTTCGTGCATACACGTATCATCCCCCTGAACTGGGCATGTGCAGAACAAGTTGGGCCTACGAACGCTTTTGAGCTGCTAGGTTCGCAGTGGAAGGGTTGGCTAGTTCCCTAAACCCTAAACCCTAAACCCTAAACCCTAAACCCTAAGCCCTAAACCCTAAACCCTAAACCCCAAACCCCAAACCCCAAACCCCAAACCCTAAACCCTAAACCCTAAACCCTAACCCTAAACCCTAAACCGCCCTTGCAGTCTTTGAAAGTCACCGAAGCTCCACGAAGCTTTACTCGAAACTTCCCCGGGTCCGAACCCTGAAGAGTTTCAATAAACCAAGCCTAAACACACTAGACCCTATACCCTGTACATCCCAAAAAAGCCGCCTACATGTCAGGGTTTATGGGTTTAGGGTTTAGGGTTTAGGGTTTAGGGGAACCCTCAACCCGAATTACACCCCAAGCAGACCATGCAAGCACCCTGAAGCCAAAGCCTCAACACACACCATATCAGCACCCTACACCCTGAAACCCTAAATCCTAAACCCTAAACCCTAAACCTCAAACCTCAAACCTCAAACCTCAAACACAACATATAGAAATCATCCCAGACCCTGCATCTGAGGGTACGGTAGCTACATAGTCCCTTAAATGGGGACCTCTCATGTACACTTTATATACTGGCCCATACTTCAGAACCCTTTGAAGAAAGTAAGGGACCACATAAAGGCACCCCTAAACCCTAAACCCTAAACCCTAAGCCCTAAGCCCTAAGCCCTAAACCCTAAACCCTAAACCCTAAACCCTAAACCCTAAACCCTAAACCCTAAACCCTAAACCCATCCATGCAACTACCCTGAGACTGAAACCCAGAATCCTAAGGTTCGTGACCAGCTCGTGGCCGCCGGTTTGCAGGTAGACTTGGATGGGCTCACCGTGGAGGCGGAGCTGCTGTTTAGGGTTTAGGGTTTAGGGTTTGGGGTTTGGGGTTTGGGGTTTGGGTTTTGGGGTTTGGGGTTTAGGGGTTGGGGTTTAGGGTTTAGGGTTTCGGGCTTACCTAAAGACCGACTCCGAAAGGCTGAAATTAGGGTTTAGGTTTAGGGTTTAGGGTTTGGCTGAAATCCGTTTTGGGGGGCTTAGGGTTCCCTAAGCCCTCTAAGCCCAGAACCGAAACCCTCCCTAAACCGTAAACCCTAAGCCTGAAATCCGTTCTAGGGGGTTTATATAATAGGGTTTTTTGGGATTTGGGGTTCCAGAAGCACTGTTGAGAAAGGTTTTTAAGCCAAGGGACCCCTTGTAAGAATGCAGCCTGTGGAGTCTACCATGCGATTCTTGCATGAACACCCTACACCCCAAAGTACTAGGACTATAGCCTACAACGCTTACTAATAGGGAGCCCCCAGTGTTCGGAAACTCCCAGGTGTTGTATCTTCTCTCCTCTTCTCTTCTCCTCTTTGCTCTTCTATACACTACAGAAACACCAGCAACTGCACAAAGCCTTCTATGAGCCCTAAGCCCCGAGCCGTAAGCTGTCCCCCTGCTTTTTAGTAGGGAATGGGGAATGAGGTCCCTATATAATCCTTTACAGGGTATATATATATATATGTATATATGTAGGGGGAGATAGGGTACCTCATACCCTCATCCCCCTACTAACATCCAGCCAGTTGTAGGAGTATATGGACCCCTCCCGCCCCGAGACCATAGCACCAATGAAGACGAGGCGAGCCCTCGTGACCGTAGGGTTTAGGGTTTAGGGTTTAGGGTTCAGAGGATCAGAGGTTCCGAGGTTCAGAGGTTCGACGGGAGAGACAGAGAGAGAGAGAGAGAGAGAGAGCCTAAACCCTAAACCCTAAACCCTAAACCCTAAACCCTAAACCCTAAACCCTAAAGAGGGAGACACCGAGTTTCACGGTTCCCCACCTCATTGCGTATCAGTTCCCTTCCTCGGATCCTTAGGGCGCCTGACGACACAGCCAGCCATTCGGCCTTGCGCAGTCTCACGAGCAAGAGGGCTTAAAGTTTTTGGGGTTTAGGGTTTAGGGTTTGAGGTTCAGGGTTTAGGGTTTCGGGGGGCAGGACTGAGAAAGGAAAAGGTGCACAGAACCTTTTCGACCCACCCTGCAAGAATCTCCTAGTAGTAGAGTAGATAACCTTTAACCTTTCTGGGGTATAGGGTTTAGGGTTTAGGGTTTAGGGTATAAACCCCAAAGGCTAACCTTTAATTCCCCCAGGTTACTGGACAACGAAGATCTACGTAGAAGCCTAGAGCCCCATCCGGCGTGACCCCTTGAGGGAGAGGATAACACAAAGCCTAGAACCCTCAAAGCCTTAAACCCGTAAGCCCTTAAACCCTCAAACCAAAAACCCTTAACCCTTAACCCTTAACCCTTAACCCTGAACCCTAAACCCTAAACCCTAAACCCTAAACCCTAAACCCTAAACCCTAAACCCTAAACCCTAAACCCTAAACCCTAAACCCTGAACCCTGAACCCTCCCTTCTGGACCCCAAAATCAAGAACCGACACTTTTGGGTGCCTCCGATCAGGCTGCGGGTCGGCCCCCCTTTCTGATCGCCTCTCGGCTGCAGCCAGGCAAGTAGGAGTTGAGGGTTTAGGGTTTAGGGTTTAGGGTTTAGGGTTTAGGGTTTAGGGTTTAGGGTTGGTTTAGGGTTTAGGGTTAAGGGACCGTCGGATGTTTTTTTAATGGCTTAGAACTTGGGCTTGGGCTTAGAGCGCGTGCCCGAGTCAACCACAAAGTGCCGCATATAGTAGCCGCTAGACTCGGCATTAGAGAGTAGTAGGGGGTAAAGAACGGACATGCAGTCATTTTTCATTTTGCCATTTCTGTTTTGAGGGGGGTGGGGGTTCCTGTAGGTAGGCTTGAAAATGGTTAGCCGGCAACAGGGTTTTTAGGGAGGGCTTGGTGGGTTGAGTCTAAGGGTAGTTACATGGTCCCTGAATATGGTCCCTTACCTTCTTTAAAGGTTCGGCTTCTTAAGGTTTCACAGGGTATATAAGGGCTATACAAAGGGTCACATTTCAGGGCCCATACCAAAGATGTAACTACACCAGGGTTGTGGGATCCGTGGCTTGCTTTTGAGAGCGAGCGAGCTTATCAGGTTTTGAGACTTGGGGCATCGGGCTTTGGGTTTAGGATAGGTCATTGGGACTGTTATTCTTGCTCTCTTTTTTGTGGGGGGGGGGGGGGGGGGGGGGCGGGGTGAAAGGACAGGGTTACTTTGGGAAGGTTTAGGGTTAGGGTTTAGGGTGTAGGGTTTAGCGTTTAGGGTTTAGGGTTTAGGGTTTAGCATTTAGGGTTTAGGGTTTAGCGTTTAGGGTTTAGCGTTTAGGGTTTAGGGTTTAGGGTTTAGCATTTAGGGTTTAGGGTTTAGGGTCCCAAACGTTGAAGGTTAGTGCACCTCGCGATCTTCTGGAGCGGGAAGCCGCGCACCAGTGCTTCGTGAAGGCGCTCTACTGCTTTAGTTTGTTTAGGGTTTTGGGTTTTATGTTTAGGGTTTTGGGTTAAGGGTTACTTTAGGGTTTAGGATTCACAAGGGTTTAGGGTTGGGGGTTTGGTGAGGGTTGGAGGCGGTTGCTTGGTTTAGTACCCCAAGTACCTCGTTTTGCAGACGAAGGATCCTACATGAACCCCATCCAGGACGAACGGGCATCCTTTTGAGGAGGCAACCTAGTACCAGCAATGGCCCCAAGCCCCAAAGCTCCGAAACCTTAGCCCCCAAACCCCAAAGCCCTACGCCACCAAATTGAACCCCCAAACCCTGAAGCCCTACACTACTCAGCCCTATAAACCCTAAAACCCTACACTACTAAGCCCTATAAGCCCTACACTACTAAACTCTATAAACCCTAAAACCCTACACTACTAAACCCTATAAACCCTACACTACTAAACTCTATAAACCCAAAAACCCATACACTCCCAAACTCTCTAAACCCTACGCTACTAAACTCTATAAACCCTAAAACCCATACACTCCCAAACTCTCTAAACCCTATCCCCTGCATCTCCCCTAAATCCCTGGTACTTCTGAACTCAAGGTGGAGGGTTGACTCCATGGACTCTTCCTGATGTACAAACCTAAGGGGTATAGGGGGTTTAGGGTTTAGGGTTTAGGGTTTAGGGTTTACGGTTTAGGGGTCAGGGTTTAGGGTTTAGGGTAACTACTTCTAAACCCTAATTTTTTTAAGCCTACCCTTTTGGTAAGGGCCACCTGGCTTTGCAGCCGCTGGCGCCTCAGCAGGGCTCTCTAGACCTCTATCCAAATCAAGGCATTAGGGTTTAGGGCTTCCCAAAACAAGGCTCAGTCAAAGGTTCTTTTTTTGGGGGCCTAGTTTAGCTTGGGCGGAGAGAGTAGTAGAGATCACACGTACCTAATCAGGGAATACTTGGGCCTTGAAGTATCTCCTAGATAGGCACTTTGGAGCCAAGGTTTATACAAGAAGGTACTGGGACCCTTAGGGTCAGTGTTGTATAGTTTCACGGACCCCGCAGGCGGTACAGCGAATGTGTTCGTTTACTTTACTTTCGTACTTGGAGGTTCATGGTACTTCATAACTCAATTAGAACTGCACTTATAACCCCATTGCAATCCAGATTAGGGCACTGAAGGGGCTTATATGTGAGTTATAGGTACATTTATGATTGGGTTATTAAGTACCCTAAGCCCTCAACCCTAAACCAGCTATAGCTGGGTTATTAAGTACCATGAACCTCCAAGTAGTACAGTCCTCGATTCCTGAAGGCAATGCTGGGTGTTTGTTTTTTTTTTTTTTTTTTTTTTTTTTTTGGGGGGGGGGGGGGGGGGGGGGAAACCAACAACATGTAGTTGCTAGACCCTCAGTCCTAAACCCTAAACCTTAAACCGCCTGCCGCTTGCCGGCCCATGCACCTAAACCCGAATGGGTTTAGGGTTTAGGGCTTAGGGTTTAGGGTTTAGGGTTTGGCCTTAAAGCCGAAAACTCCAAACCCCAAGCCCAACGGATGTTGCAGGCAGGAGTGATTCGGGAATGGTTTAAGCCCAGGCAACGACACTAGGCTCCTGACAAACAAAATATTAAGGGCCCATGTCTCTCATGATTAAAAACTTGGGCCCCAAAGTCCCTATATAGGAGGTACTTAAAGGCCCAAGTAGTCCCTATGCAGGCACAAAGGCAACGGCACTGGGCTCCTGACAAATAAAACACGGTTTCGGGTTTAGGGTTTAGGATTTAGGGTTTAGGGTTTTGGATTTAGGGTTTAGGGTTTACGGACGCTCTAAGCCCAAGGGTTCACTGGGCTTGGGAATCAAGTAGTCCGCTCTCTAAATTTCAGTGGTTTTGGAGGCGCCAACCACAGTACAGAGCCCTACCTAGTTTCAAGGTACCCACAAAGGGCCGAATACTTCACTTTGGAGGGAGACTTATTCTCTCTGTGGAGGACCTGCAGGTACTCTACGCCATCCTCGGCTATAGAAGACAGGAACTTCTCTGCCAAAGGAGTTTAGGGTTTTTCGGCAACTGGTGCGTGAGTCCAACACCCTTCACTGGCAGCTGCAACCCTCGGCCCAGGTATGTTCACGGGCAGGGCGCTGGAAAAATCGAGTTCGAGCCGACACCTCGGCATTCTGACGCCAGAAGTATGCCCTGGGTGCGTAGGAAAATGAAGGACCCCTACCCAATATGGACCCCAAATAATAAGATTCCCTGACACTAAGGACCCAAATAAGGTTCCCCTAATTTCGGAACCCCCCCCCCCATTTTGCGGGCCTTGACGGGCTGTATCATGTTTCGAACTCAGGTTGCCTGGAGAGACCATGGCGTACTTTACGGGGTATCCAAAAGTCTAAGTGCAAAAACGTCACCCACCCCGTATAGTGAATTGTGAATGTCCAGGCTTTTTCCCTTTCTGCCCTCTGTGCCTACTGCCCTAGAAGCTTAAATGCAGGGGTACGGATTGCTGAAAGGGTGTGATTCCAGTCAACAAAACAAGTTGTCATGGCCTATACCATATCTAAGGTTTAGGGTTCAGGGTTTAGAGGGCTTAGGGTTGAGAGATCTTCCTATGCAGGTGTTGAGGGAGAGGACTGTAACTTTTTCAGAACTTTGCTTGGTACATGATGGGCGCCCAGATCCATCGGAGCCTGAGACATGTAGGGCCCCAAGCCCTAGACCCTGAACCCCAAGCCCCTAAACCCTAAACCCTAAACCCTAAACCCTAAACCCTCAACCCTACGCCCCAACCCCTGGCTTGGTCAAGATTTCGATCGGTTGTCCCTAAGGGTCCATGTACCTCATTCTGAAAAACTTGGGCCCCAAAGTCCCTAACTAGGGGGCCAAGTATTCCTTATTTAGGTACATGGACCCTTAGGGGATTGAATCGCACGAGTTAAGGCCTTACTCCGACTCAACTAGCCGGGGTTGTATACGGGGGGTTTCCGAATTCGGGGGTACCTTTTTTCGGGTCCTTACTATAAGGGGATCCTACCATCAGGCGATCTATAACTGGGGTCCCCTATTTTCGTAAACCACCAAACATGGAGAACCCTAAGCCCTAAACCCTAAACCCTAAAGCCTTCAAACTTAAGAAATCCAACTTCTCTCCTTAAGCTAACCCAGGGTTCATTTGTAGTACAGTATGGTTTGGGTACCCTATAGGGGTCGGAATAATCACGAATAGTATTCTCTTATGGTCCCTTTAATATTGTACCAGAATAACCCCCCCCCCCCCCCCGAAGCCCTATTCCCATTTTTTGGCTTATTCCAGGATCGTACTACAAATGGACCCTCTGAGTAAGCATCTTCCTTCCATGAGGATGACTTCGAAGGAATGGCTCCAAGGCGCGCGCCTCAGCTCTCGTAGGCTGTTTTTGGGGTTTAGGGTTTATAGGATTTAGGGTTTAGGGTTTAGGATTAAGAAGGTAGCGTTCAGGATTAAGAAGGTAGCTACAAGCTTACTTGGATTTTGAAAGCCGGGCTTCTCCCATCGTACAGTTGAAGTTGTTCTCCCACAACATCTATATACTATGAACAGTTGATTCATGGGGGGGGGATGGGGGGCGGGGTGAAGGGGGCAACATAAAATAGGATCCAGCATGCCGAGTGTCAAATCCTAACCCTGACACCTAAACCCTGAATCCTTGCAAGCTTGGTGGCTTGACACTGCTTACTCCACCCCCCCGATGTAGCTGGAGTTGAATCCCATCTCCTTCCATCGGACATGATTTAACAGTTTGGGGTTTACGATCCTGCAAGCGTGGTTGATAGGTCCCACCCTAAAGCCTAAAGCCTAAACTGCAACGTTAGGGATGCTCGCCGAGGAGGGAGGGGTTAGGATAGGTAGGATAACATGATAGAGGCTCTACACCAGGGTTGAGGGGCTTCAGAGTGTAGCATTGCAGCATTTGGTGATGATGGTTTAGGATTTAAGGTTTCTAGGGTGTAGGTTTTGGGGAAACTCAGCACAACAAGATTGACAAACGGACAGGTTTAACAGTGTGAGTGGGGAGCCGGTGAGGGGGAGGGGATCATACACCAAATCCAAAGCCCCAGTCGCCCTAGCTGCCCTTGCCCCCACACTAAGCCCCTAAGCCTTACTACCCTAAACCCTAAACCCCAAAAATCACGCTACGCCCTAACACCCTAAACCCTAAACCCCCAAAATCACACTACGCCCTGAAACCCTATAACCCTAAGCCCGAAACGACCAGAATGCCTTTCAGGCTACGAAGGCTACGACTCGCCAGACTTCTGGCTGCGACTCTGCGAAACCCAAATCCGTAGGTGGGGACTCTCTGGGGTTTAGGGTTTAGGGTTTAGGGTTTAGGGTTTAGGGTTTAGGGTTAGGGTTTAGGGTTTAGGGTCTAGGGTTTAGGGTTTAGGGTTTAGGGTTAGGGTTTAGGTCAGAGTGGCAATTTACCGTCATGGCTCCTTAGCCTGTTGGTGCGGTTGACTGGGCTTCCTAACCAATGGGTGCCAACATGCAGTGGGCCCCCTTGTACTCAACAGAGTCCTAATCCATAAACGGCCCAACAAAGAGGAACCACATCAACGAGCGACCGCCACAGGCCTTGCCAGCATGGAAGAAGCCCCCTGCTTCTTAACGCCCCAAATCCGAAGCGAAGTTAGGCAACCCTAAACCCTAAACCCTAGAATAAGTTTGAATCGGGTTTAGGGTTTCGAGCTCAGGGTCAAAAATACCATGAACCTCCAAGTAGGGGGAGGCGGCACCTCAGGAACCTTCAAACCGCAGCGGAGCCTATAGGAAGTCTGCGGAATGACTCGGTTCCCCATCCCAGCCTCCAAGGACCCCCCCCCGCCCCCCTTGAAGGATGTTCTACACAACTAAGCCGAGGAAGCAGGGGTGCTGAGTGCTTAGGGTCTCGGGAGTCTGGGGTTTCAGCTGTTGGGCTCAGGGCTTAACCGCATTTTAGGGTGTGGGGTTTAGGTTTCAAAGTGCAAGAAGCCCTGAACCCTCAACCCTGGACCGAACGCAGGAGCCGCAACAAAGAAACGTTACTTACTTCGATCACCCCCGCCCCACAGCTAACCAGTTTTCGGGCCGTTTTCGGACGGGTAACTACGGACACTTCGCCGCAGGCTTCTGTCGCAGGCTTCGCAGGACTCTCCGCGGAATTCTCTGGTGGGTGGTCAGTCCAGGGATACTCCGTTGGACTCTTTGTGGGCGTCTTTTGTGGGTGGGCGCTGCCGGGACAAGACCAGGGCGTGACACCGGGCGAGGAGGCGAGGAGAATGGTTGATGTGAAGCTAACAACCCCGCACTGAGGTTATCTGGGTACCTAGGACCCAAAGTAGGCCCTTAATCATTCCCCTTTTTTTCAGGGTTTAGGTTCCCTGATAACCCCCGTCAAACCTTTCAATTCCTGGATTGCGCTTGAGTCTCGTTACAGTTCTTGTACTGGCTTAAGTGCTCTGAGGCCCTGTGAGCGAGTGCAGCTGCTTCACGGCGTGCTGGAGCAGGCCGGCGACCTGGTTTAGACCCTAAAGCCGAAACTCCAAAACCTAGGCCCCAAACCGTAAACCTAGAACCCCTTACCCCCTCAAGCTCGGCTTATTGGGTGTAGGGTGTTTGGGCGCCAGGTCTAGGGGGTAAAGGGATTAGAGGCTAAGGGTTGTGAGGTTTAGAGATTTTGCGGGAGTAAACCCACAAAGCCCCTAAGCCCCAAGCCCTAGGCCTTTAGGGGGTTGGGGTTTAGGGTTTCGGGTTTAGGGTTTAGGGTTTGGGGTTCAGGGTTTAGGGGTTTCGGGTTGAGGAGCTAGGGCTTATCTAAGGGAAGTTACGTTGGACCCCTCCGACGCGAGCTCCTCTCATCCTGACGCCTATTACTCCGGAAGAACCTCGGGCTTCCCATTTTAAGGATCCCTGCACCTCAATTATCCCTAAACCCTAAACCCTAAACCCTAAGCCCCAAAGTCCCTATACACCTAAACCCTGGACCCTAAACCCTAAACCCAAAACCCTAAACCCTAAACCCTAAACCCTAAACCCTAAACCCTAAACCCTAAACCCTAAACCCTAAACAAAACACTTGGCGCACATCAAGCCTCACCTTCCCGACACCTAAGCAACAGCGAAAGCTGCGAAAACTCAAGTGAAGCGAAGTGGCCCTAGACCCTAAACCCTAAACCCTAAACCCTAAACCCTAAACCCTAAACCCTAAATCCTAGGCTTACACCTTTCGTTTCGTGAAATCTGGGCGTTAGAGGGAAGGTTGAGTGTTGATTTAGTAGTTCCCACCCTGAACCCTAAACCCTAAACCCTAAAACCTAAACCCAAAACCCTAAACCCTAACTTCGTGCTGTGGAGGTTCCGGCGGACATCGACGAGCTCAAGGCTTTGGAGGCCGAACACAGCTTCAGAAGATTTCCCGAGTAGGCCCTTATTTCCTTTTTTTTGAGGTTTAGGGTTTAGGGTTTAGGGTTTAGGGTTTAGGGTTTAGGGTTTAGGGTTTAGGGTTTAGGGTTAGGTTCCCTGATAAACCCCTTTGAACCAAAAAGGGTACCCTTGTTATTCCTAGGTGACTCCTGGGCCTAGCTTCAGCAAGCCCCACAAGCCGAAGAAGGGCTTCGGGGCCTTTTAGGGTTTAGGGTTTTAGGCCTTTTAGGGTTTATAAGGGTTTTAGGGGCTTTAGGGGTTTTAGGGTTTTAGGGGTTTTAGGGGTTTTGGGGTTTTGGGGTTTTAGGGTTTTGGGGTTTTGGGGGTTTTAGGGTTTTGGGGTTTTGGGGTTTTGGGGTTTTGGGGTTTTGGGGTTTTGGGGTTTTGGGGTTTTGGGGTTTTGGGTTTTGGGTTTTGGGGTTTAGTAGAGTTTGGAGTTTTGAGGGTTTTGCGCTGTGGAGGTTCAGGTTTCAGGGTTTACGGTTCAGGGCCTATAATATCCGCTGGAACCCTAAAGCCGTTGAACCCTAGGAACTCCCCCAAAATGTAAAATAGTAATCCCTGTATTGACCTTGCGAGGAAGAACTATTTGTATTCTTTTGGGGTTCTGAAGAAGAGTAGTTTAGGGTTTAGGGTTTAGGGTTTAGGGTTTAGGGTTTAGGGGTTAGGGTCCCTTCGTTCGAGGCTTCCTTTTCGGATTTTGGGAATTTGAGTTTTGGGTTTTGGGTGATCGGGTCTCCCAAGCCGGGGGTATGCCCCGAGACTGGAAGACCTAAAGTGGTAAACCAGATGACGGTTTAGGTTTCAGGGTTTAGAGTTTAGGGTTTAGGTGGTGGTTCTGGGACCCTACGAGATTGTCTGGTTAAAATGGACCTTACAAACTGGAGGTGTAGGCTTTTCTGAGTGTGCTGCGTGGCACGTTATCACGAAATCCCAGGCTAAACCTATTCCCGAAACTCGAAACCCTCAACCCTCAACCCTCAACCCTAAAACTTAAATCCTAAATTCTAAGCCCTAAACCCTAAACCCTAAACCCTAAACCCTAAACCCTAAACCCTAAACCCCGACCTAGCCACTAGGGATGTAGGTGAGGTCTCGGGATTTATGGCCTTGCAGGGCCTGGGGCTTCAATTTGTAGGGCATCTAGGGTTCATGGGGTTTGGGGTTTAGGGTTTAGGGTTTAGGGTTTAGGGTTTAGGGTTTAGGGTTTAGGGTTTAGGGTTTAGGGTTTAGGGTACTGACATTCATCCCACGTCCACTGCATCACGCAGGTTCGCCATCCCACAGCACTGTCGGTGACGCCCCATCTGCTGCCGGCCATGACGATCGCAGGGATGCTGGTCCCTTGGGTTTAGGGTTTAGGGTTTAGGGTTTAGGGTTTAGGGTTTAGGGTTTAGCAGCAAGAAGTCCAGGGCTTCGCGGGGTGGGTTTAGTGCTCAGGCTGAAAGAGCCTCAGCGTGTCTATTTTATTTTAGGGGGTCCTTTTTCGCAAGCACCCATATGCCGAGAGATGGAGGAAGGTCAACTTCCGACGCTAGAAAGGTTAAAAGTTCGCCCCGTACCGTCCAAGCCGCAGGAAGCGTTGCCCTGAGGGTCCATGTGCCTCATTCTTGTCTACTTGGACCCCAGAGTCCGTATATAGGAGGTACTTAAAGGCCCAAGTATACCCTATTCAGGTACATGGGCCCTTCGGGTATGGTCTTGTTGTTTAGGGTTTTGGGCTCTGTTGAGGTTGTAGTAGGGTCGCCAGATTTAGTCGTTGTGCTTGTAGTCTTGGTTAAAGATTAGCGCCGAACATGAAGCCATAGACCTTTATTCCCAAAACCCTAAACCCCAAACCCCAAACCCCAAACCCCAAACCCCAAACCCTAAACCCTAAACCCTAAACCTTGAACCTTCAGTCCTAAGCCCAGCCGACATCCGAAGCCCAAAGGAATAAATAGGTCATCCGAAGTATGGGCCCTTCGTCTGGGTCCCTTGTTATATAACCCTTACATACACTCTACATGATAAGGGCCCATCCCTCTCATCCCTATAAACAGGGTAAGGGACCACACTAACCCTAAACCCTAAACCCTAAACCCTAAACCCTAAACCCTAAACCCTAAACCCTAAACCCTAAACCCTAAACCCTAAACCCTAAACCCTAACCCTAAACCCTAAACCCTAAACCACACGAAGGGCCCATGTTCCAACCTTAGAAGAAGGAAAGCGTCGTTCCCATGGACGACGACCTCGGCTCCGAGAGGAAGGCCATGTGGAAGGCCGGTTTAGCGTTTAGGGTTTAGGGTTTAGGGTTTAGGGTGTAGGGTTTAGGATTTGGGGTTTGGGGTTTGGGGTTTGGGGTTTGGGGTTTGGGGTTTTGAGGCCAAGGGTTTTGTAGCTCATATATTACACGTAGGGTTTGGGGTCTAGTTAGGGTTTAGGGTTTAGGGTTTAGGGTTTAGGGTTTAGGGTTTAGGGTTTAGGGTTTAGCGTTTAGGGTTTAGGGTTTAGGGTTAGGGTTTAGAGTGAAAAAATCAGAGAACCCCTAAACCCTAAACACGTTAGGGTTTACGATTTCTCCATACGGAAAAAGCTGGGCGCCCTCAAGAAGGGTGTTTTTCACTAAGCCCGAACCCTTGAAGGGGGATCTTGCCCCTATGATAGACACAGGGTTTAGGGTTTGGGGTTTGGGGTTCAGGGTTCAGGGTTCAGGGTTCAGGGTTTAGTTTAGGGTATACCTAGGCGGTTTGGGTTTCAGGGCTTAGGGCTTCGGGACTTCGAGGATTTCGGTTTTAGGGTTTACACTCTGTAGGTTGCAGAGCCATAATGATGGTGTACTGGAGGTCAAGGGTGTTTGTTATGTTGGGTGGGTATAGGGCTTGTTTAGGTTGATGGGGTTTAAGGGTTAGAGAGAACCCTTAATCCCGAAACCCTTAACCTCAAACCTGTGAGCCCGGAGCGTTTAACTGCAGGGATACCGTCAGCACTGCGTGCTGGCTCGAAGCATAGCAGAAGCAGCATGCCCTACACGAACGCGAGGACAGGCCCCTCCGTTGAGGCTCCAAGACGACCCCTCAACCCGAAACTCCCTTCACCCTAATAACTGGAGCAGCCAGAATAACCCTCAACCCTAATTGAACAACCATGGACGATCGTCCCACAGGGCGCTGGTGAAGTGGTGGTCTAGACAAAGTGCTTAGGGCTTGGTACCCTTCGCGTTGTTAGGGCTCAGGCACGCGTGGCCAAACTCAAACATCGGGCTAACCCCTAAACCCTACACCCTAAACCCCTAAACCCTCAGCCAGCCCCTAAGAAGCCCGAAACCCTAGACCCTAAACCCTAAACCCTAAACCCTAAACCCTAAACCCTAAGAAGCCATGAAGCCCGCGTTGTGGGAGCTTCGCTCCCACCTGCCCGGACGACTCTGGGCGGGCGCGAGGAGGTGGAGCAGTTGCGCGGCTCACTAGCCCAGACCCCTGTGGGAGGACCCGAAAAGTAGATCAGCTTTAAGGGTTTAGGGTTTAGGGTTTAGGGTTTAGGGTTCCTAAGAATGACCCAATAGTAGCATAGGGGTACTATTCGGGCTCTCGACTGTTTGGATCTTCCCAGGGGTCTGGAAGGGGTCTTTAGTCTTTAGGGTTTATAGGGTTTATAGGCTAATTTATAGGCTTTAAAAAGGGCAATGAGGGTTTAATTATGGCTATGTTTTGGGTTTGTAGGGTTTGTAGAGGTTATGTCTAGGTTTGTAGGATCTGTAGTATCTCTTCTACAGGGTTCTTCGAGTTTATTCCTTGGGCTTATGAGTTCAGCTGTAGGTCTTTGTTGGGGTCTGTAGGGTTTGTGGGTGTATCGGTGTTTACGTGTTATTGGGTTTTTATGTAGGGTCTACAGGGCGTATACAGTTCGTAGGCAATGTCGTCTGTAGGGTTTAGTGTTCTTGCAAGGTCGTTACATGGTCTCTGAATAAGGTTTAGGGTTTAGGGTTTAGGGTTTAGGGTTTAGGGGTCCCTTCATGTGGTCCCTCACCTTCTTAAAAGGCTTCTGAAAGTATGGGTCCCTTAGGGCTTTCAGGGGCATAAGAGGGGTCCCCATGTACAGGCCCACACCAAGGGACCATGTAAAGGGTTGCCGCAGTGCAGCTTAATATTGCTTCTCTAAACCCTAGACCCTAGACCCTAAACCCTAAACCCTACTCTTGCAAGTACATGCATCAAGCGATGGCGCCTCACTAAGCTATTCCGCCGGTTCTAGCCTTCCTCCCTGCACTGCTTCCTAGCCTTCATGCCGCGCCTCGTCTACAGCCAGGCCTGCTATACTTGGCATCATTACAGGGCTCACCGATGAGAGCAGGACTGAGATTCGCTCCCTAAACCCTAAACCCTAAACCCTAAACCCTAAACCCTAAACCCTAAACCCTAAACCCTAAACCCTAAACCCTAAACCCTTGACTTCAACAAGTGTGAACAGAGCGGATGCTCAGAGGGCCTGCTGTGTTTGAAGCGGCATATTGTTGAACAAACAGTCCCAAGGCGCTGTCGTCTTTCTGGAAACCCTAAATGCTAAACCCTAAACCCTAAACCCTAAACCCTAAACCCTAAACCCTAACATCTTGACCGTTAGCCAGGAAGCACAGCCGTTGCACTTTCGGAAGTGCAATAAACCCAGAACTCCTAAACCCCCTAAACCCCCTAAGCCCCTAAACCCCCTGAACCCTACCCCTAAACCCTAAACCCTAACCCCTAAACCCTAAACCCTAAACCCTAAACTCCCTAAACCCTAAACCCTAAACTCCCTAAATTCCCTAAACTCCCTAAACTCCCTAAACTCCCTAAACTCCCTAAACTCCCTAAACTCCCTAAACCCTAAACCCTAAAACCTAAACCCTAAACCCTAAACCCACCGAGATCCCCATACATAAATGCTTGCCTGACTTAGGCAGCGTGAGCATCTCGTCGAGCCGACTGGAGAAGCCACCGGGGCGGCAAAGGAGCTACGCTTAAACCCTTATTAGGGTTTGGGGTTTAGGGTTTAGGATTTAGGGTTTAGGGTTTAGGGTTTAAGGTTTAGGGTTTAGGGACACGACGAACCCTAAACCCAGACCCCCAGGTTCGAGAACCCCTAAGCCCTAAGCCTCTAGACCCTAAACCTTAAACCCCAAGCCTGGGATGTTCGCCCTTATACTAACACTCCCTAATAAGCATTTTCGTACCCCTTCTTATAATCCCGATGAAGGACTGTTCGTGTAAGGGGGAACTGACCCCCTTTGCCTACGGTTTGATGGGAAATACCTGCTATTTTAGGGTAGTTACTACTAAAAAACTGTAGGTGAATAGGTTCCCAGATTCCCAGATTTTCCCTAAACTCTAAACCCTAAACCCCCAAACCCTAGACCCTAGACCCTAAACCCTAAACCCTAAACCCTAAACCTAAACCCTAAACTCTAAAATCCTAAACCCTCAACCCTCAACCTTAAACCCCTAAACCCTGAACCCTAAACCCTACTCGCTCCCCCCCCCTCCGAGGTTCATGCAAGCTGAGATCGACTACTTCGCGCAGAAGGCTCCGCAACCGGCGCCTTGGCCGGTGGTCTTAGGGTTTAGGGTTTAGGGTTTAGGGTTTAGGGTTTAGGGTTTAGGGTTTAGGGAAAATCTGGGAATCTGGCAAACTATTCACCTACATTTTTAAGTAGTAACTACCCTAAAATAGCAGGTATATCCCATCAAACCGTAGGTAAAGAGGGTCAGTAGGCTTTCGGCTTCGGGTTTAGGGCTCAGCTTTTCGGCTATCGGTTTCCGGGTTGGAACAGGAAGGCTCACAATGTTAGGGGCTCCTATGACGAGCCTGGTGCCTCCTTTTTATAATTATGTAGGGTTTAGAGTTTAGGGTTTAGGGTTTAGAGTTTAGGGTTTAGGGTTTAGGGGTTAGGGTTTAGGGTTTAGGGTTTAGGGTTTAGAGGTTAGGGCTTGCCTGAGGCATGTTTTTCACTGCTATGAGTATCATTCCTTCACAAGGGTAGGCCCGGTACTTAGAAGCAGAGTCATTACGAGGGCATCGCTACTCGTGTCTCGCTTGCGCGCTCTTGGTGCTGATCAACTCCTAAACCCTTAAACCCTAAAACCCTAAACCCTAAACCCTAAACCCTAAACCCTAAACCCTAAACCCTAAACCCTAAACCCTAAGCTGCAAACACAAGAGTTCAAGCCGAAACGCATCAATCTCTGGAGGTCCTTGGGCTTGTGTTTTTTGGTTAAAGGTACCGCGAACCTGCGCTATAGAAGATAGAGTAGGGGTACACCCCTAAACCCCAAACCCCAAACCCCAAACCCTAAGCCCCTAAGCCCCTAAGCCCCTAAGCCCCTAAGCCCCTAAGCCCCTAAGCCCCTAAGCCCCTAAGCCCCTAAGCCCCTAAGCCCCTAAGCCCCTAAGCCCCTAAGCCCCAAACCGCAAACCCCAAACCCTCATGCCTAACCCCTAAACCCCTAAAGCCTTTAAGATCCTCCAGGTGCGACTGGACCAGATCATCAAGGCATCCACTCCGCAGGAGGTGGCGACGCCTGTCGCGCAGGTTAGGATTTTTACGGTCGAGGGTTTAGGGATTAGGGTGTAGGGTTTAGGGTTTTTGTGGTTTCCGGAGGGGGGTTCATCAGGGCTTTGGGTTTAGATTTCCGGCCGCCAGTGAATTCCTCCAGCCCGTCGAGGGGTAGTCGACGAATCCCACCCTGCCCTAAACCCTAAACCCTAAACCCTAAACCCTAAACCCTAAACCCTAAACCCTAAACCCTAAACCCTAAACCCCAAACCCCAACCCAACCCCAAACCCCAAACCCCAAACCCAAAACCCCTAAACCCCAAACAAACCCTAAACCAACCCTGAACCCTGAACCCTAAACCCCAAACCCTAAACCCTAAACCCTAAACCCTAAACCCTAAACCCTAAACCCTAAACCCTAAACCCTAAACCCTAAACCCTAAACCCTAAACCCTAAACCCTAAACCCTGCCCGGCCTCCCCCCGGCTTTCCCACCATTTTTTGAGTCCATTTATTCAATTAAGGTAGCACCCTTCTTGTCAAAAACTTCAGTTTGCACAGGGTGCGCTTGACCCTGCTTTCGCTGTGACTCCTAGGACCCAGAATGCCCCCAGTATTCCCTTTCTTGGGGGTCTAGGTTCCCTTATAACCTCCTTCAATCCAAAAAGTGCAACCCTTTTATTCCTAGGTTACTCCTGGTTCTAGCCCTAAACCCTAAACCCTAGACCCTAAACCCTGTAGATGGGTCTAGGCTCTGTACTTTGTCACGGCAAGTTTCGATCCTCAGCCTGCTTGTCTTTCATTGGCTTCTTCATGATCACATGGTACCCAAGAGCTAACATTTTACCAAGGTGCCGCCTGGCAGCCAAACCCTAAACCCTAAACCCTAAACCCTAAACCGTTTACCCTAAAACTCTTACGGAATCGAACAGATTAACCTTAAAAGCTCCCTTGAGAAGCAGGGCCTGCAAGCTCCGAGAATCTACCATCCACGAACGGGAAATCAATCTTCAAACCTGCGAAATGCAAACCCAAAACCCCTAAATATAGGGTTTAGGGTTTAGGGTTTAGGGTTTAGGGTTTAGGGTTTAGGGTTGAGGAACCCCCAAACCCGGAGCCCTAAACCCCTGAAGCATAAACCCGAATCCTAGCACCCCAGACCCTAAACCCTAAAACCTTGAACCCCAAGCCCCAAAACCTTGAAACCCTGAAACCCTAAACCCTAAACCTTAAACCCTAAACCCTAAAGCCTAAGCCCTAAAGCCCTAAGCCTACACCCCTCAACCCCCAACCCCCAAAACCCTGAAACCCCCTAAACCCTAAACCCTAAACCCTAAACCCTAAACCCTAAACCCTAAACCCTATAAACCCTGAAAGCCCAGGAACCTCATCCACGACAAGCTGCCTGGACACTTTGCCACACGGATAAAGCAGCCCGGCCAAGGTCCAGGGCTGTTTTGTTCTGTAGGTTTAGGGTTTAGGGTTTAGGGTTTAGGGTTTAGGGTTTGGGGTTTAGGGTTTAGGGTTTAGGGTTTAGGGTTTAGGGTTTAGGGTTTAGGGTTTAGGGTTTAGGGTTTAGGGCCGACGTTTACGCCATCCCTGGATGCCTAGCAGCCAAGCAGTACCCTTACTCAGCTGAGTTTTGGGGCAGTACCCCTTCACAAACCTACTTCAGTTCAAAAAGGCCACAGATTTCTTGGCCGAGCCTACTGTGGAACCTAGCTATAAGCACCCTCAAGCCGAAGCCGAAGCCCTAAGCTACTTTGAGTCCCATGCACTCCCCCATGTGAATACTACCTGGCCCCTTCGGTTTCGGGTTTAGGGGTTGAGGGATTTAGGAAGTTCGTGTTTAGGGCCTGGGGTTTGGGCTTTTGGGTTTAGGGCTTAGGGTTTAGGGTTTGTGGTAATGACCTGGTCTAAAATGTGCCGGATTTAGGGACTCTAAACCCTACACCCTGGACCCGAAACCCTAAACCCTAAACCCTAAACCCTAAACCCTAAACCCTAAACCCCAAAGCCCTAACTATAACCCAAAAAAGTCCATAAGAACCTGGCCTCAAGTCGGACACCTTGAAACTCTGAAGCATGCTCTTGGACCCTGACCCTCAAAAAAGAGGCCGCTGCTATGGGTTTAGGACGCTAAGCCCTAAACCCTAAACCCTAAACCCTAAACCCTAAACCCTAAACCCTAAACCCTAAACCCTAAACCCTAAACCCTAAATATACCCTAAACCCTACAAGTGTCTTTGCCACTCTTTCTCTCGTAGAAAATGCCGTGTTCCTTCATCGTCAATCCACAACGGGCCCTAAAAGTCCGTAAGAACCCTAACAACGCTTTGAAGAACAACATTAAACAGCCTAAAATACCTAAGCTCCAAACTCTAAGCCCTAAACTTCCTTAAGAACCCTAACAACCCTTCAAAGAACAACAGCAATAAACAAAAAAACAACTAAAATTCCTAAGCTCCAAACAAAGAGAGAAAGCACTAAGCACCCTAAAACCCTAAATGAACCCTTAACGCCCTAAACCCTAAACCCTAAACCCTAAACCCTAAACCCTAAACCCTAAACCCTAAACCCTAAACCCTAAACCCTAAACCCTAAACCCTAAACCCTAAAACAAACAAAGAAACCACAAGCTGCAAAAGGCACCTTGAAGCGCTTCCCAAGTGGCACGAGGTGCCCGAGATCCAAGATGCCGGTACCCAAGCGGTTTAGGGTTTGGGGTTTAGGGTTTAGGGTTTAGGGTTTAGGGTTTAGGGTTTAGGGTTTAGGGTTTAGGGTTTAGGGTTTAGGGTTTAGGCGGTTTAGGGCTTAGGGTTTAAGAATAAGGGTTTGGAGGTTCAGGGTTTTGGGTTACTTAAAAGCAGCACAGAGTCTTGTGCTTCGGGGGTTGATTTGGAACAGATTCTGGAGTTCGGGCTTTTGGTTTCGGAGCCTTAAGTATCTTCAGGTGTTGCCGTTTTCGTCCGTTTTCCTAAAGCAGCTAGTTGCTTTCATAATATTGTTCCGGACCTTCGTTCGATATTAGATCAGTTCTCATTTTGCAAGGAAGTGCGCGAATGTATTGAATGCTGTGTGCCAGTGTGGCTAGGTACGGTCGAGTGTCATTAAGCCGGCATTCGCGAAAAATTATGATCCACAAGAGCATGTATGGAGCCTTGTTATCTCAGTGGGGCTGTGCGAGGCTTGACCCTAAATCCTTTGCAAACCCCAAACCCTAAACCCTAATAGGGACGGCAAACAATATTGGTTGGGAGGCACGTTTGCGAGCATCCATGGCAACTCAGGTCCACAAAATCCTGACACATTCTTTCAGCAGCTCGGTCTCGCAGTGTCTTGCTGAGTGTAGGTTTAGGGGTTAGGGGTTAGGGCTTAGGGCTTAGGGCTTAGGGCTTAGGGTTTAGGGCTTAGGGTTTAGGGTTT
Organism: Symbiodinium natans; assembly: GCA_905221605.1. Classification (NCBI taxonomy): domain Eukaryota; class Dinophyceae; order Suessiales; family Symbiodiniaceae; genus Symbiodinium; species Symbiodinium natans. Next base: position 1,772,394 of record CAJNDS010000335.1, read on the forward strand.
AGGGTTTAGGGATTGGGTTCAGGGGGTGTCTAACTCCCTGAACCCTAGATCCCTTTGACCCTTAGCCGTTGAAACCCCAAGCCCCTAAACTCCAAGGCTAAAATATAGGGCCTTCATCTTCTGGTGAGACTTTCGGAAGCCTTCTCTGGGTTTTGGAGTTTTCGTGTGTCGTTTTGGTTCTGGGTTGCTAGTATAGCTACTTATACCTAGAAAGTATAATGCTTTTCTTCCAGGGTTTACTCCAAAGTAGGGTTGTAGGTATACATATAAAAGGAATATATATATATATAACTAACTAAATAAATACATAAAATATATATACATATATATATCTAAACCCTAAACCCTAAACCCCAAACCCTAAACCCTAAACCCTAAACCCTAAACCGTATACTTCATAGATTTTACGGAGTCCAAGCTAAGACCTCCACACTTGGGGGCCTATGCTTCATAGCCTTACAAGCCCTAAACGCCTGGAATCCTTGCCCACTTTCATGGGGTTTAGGGTTTAGGGTTTAGGGTTTAGGGTTTAGGGTTTAGGGTTTAGGGTTTAGGGTTTAGGGTTTAGGGTTTCGGGTGTGACGGCTTCGGGTTCAGGAGTTTCATGGGCCTCTACCTTGCACCCCGAAGGTTGTAATCTTGGGCTCGAAGGGAATATACGGGCCATATTCGGGGTACATCCTTAGAGGTCCGAGTATGACCCTAAACCCTAAACCCGAAACCCTAAACCGCATCATTACCCTTATCTATCCCCTTATCGACGCCTTTTGCCCCTGGTTCTTAGTAGGGAATGAGGGAATGAGGGCCCCATATCGTCCTTGAAAGGGTTTATATATGGGGCCTTCATTCCCTCATTTCCTACTAAGAACCAGCCAGTTTTGTGAGGTACCCTGCAGGTCTCTTCCTGAATTTATGAAAGTTAGCATTGCCGCCTCCGAGCTGGCGATCTACCTCTGCGTAGCGTGCAGGGTTTTTGCCCTACGGGTAGTGACATGGTTCCTTAGTATGAGCCCTTAAACGGGGACCCCTGATATACCCCTTGTCTTCCCTATAAAGCCCAAGAGCCAATACTTCAGAACCCTTTAAAGAAGGTAGCAGTTTAAGTTTCGATTGTAGGGGTTCTGATCAACCTTCAGTTCACCCAAGAATCTGGACAAGTTAGCAACCCTCAGCCGGAAACCCTAAGCCCTTATATGCCAAGAGTTGGTTTTTTCCAGAAAGGATAACCCTAAGCCCTAAATCTAAGGGTGATTTCAGGGACCTTGCATATGGGTTTCTTACCTTAAAATGCTCCTGAATTTTGGGCCCTTGGTTTGTATAGGGTCTTTCCAGGTAAGCTACCCTAAACCTAAATCCTAAACCCTAAACCCTAAACCCTAAACCCTAAAGCGCAAGAAAACCTTGAGCGCCATTTTTTGAGGAAACCTGCGCCTCGTGGAGAAGGGCGAAAGTCTGCGCGAGGCGGGTTTGGGGTTTGGGGTTTACGGTTTAGGGTTTAGGGTTTATGGTTATGTGGTTTATAGGGTTTGTAGGGTTTAGGGCTTAATTAGGGCTTAGGGTGTGGGAGTGGAGAGGCGTGTGTGGTCATCGGAAAAAGTGCTGTTCATGTAGCTCTTGGTGGCCAAAGCTTCGATCCCTGAACCCTGCGCCGCGTACGGCGTGAAGTCAGCTCAGCCTTTCTCTGGGTTTTTGGAGGAACCCTAAACCCCAAACCCCAAACCCCAAACCCCAAACCCCAAACCCCAAACCCCAAACCCCAAACCCTAAACCCTAAACCCTAAACCCTAAGCCCCTTCTACAGGCCCCAAATTTGGGATTGGGCCTCGCGGGTTTTGAGGCGCCCAAGAACCCTGGCAGGTCACTGAGGTCATTGGCGATCTCCGAAGGCGGCACAAGAAGGCCGGTTTAGGGGTTAGGGGTTAGGGTTTTTGTTTAATCCCTTCCCCCTAATATTAAACGGGGGGTCCCCCCTCCCCCCCCCCCCTTTAAAAATTCGAAATGTGTTTTTATTATTAGGGGGTATTTTTATCGAAATGTCGCAAAATTAGACTTCAGGGTGTGGAGAGCCAGGCTCACAGGCAGCTGACAGACAGCTTCGTGCTGCCAAAAGACGGGCCTCTAAATTAAACCTAAACCCTGAACCCTAAGCCCTAAACCCTTAATTAACCCTAGACCCCCCAACCCAAAACCCTCTGAGGGTTTTATTGGTGTTGAAGGATTTCTTGGAGGCCTGAACCCCCCCCTAATTCGGAATAGGGTTTAAAAGGCGGGCTCGGTTTCGGGAGGTTTTTCCGGAAAGTATTTTTATTATTGGGGGGGGTATTTAATAAAAGGGGGAAGGGATTAGGGCTTAGGGCTTAGGTTTTAGGGTTTAGGATTTAGGGTTTAGGGTTTAGGGATAAACAAGCAGGAATCCTTATACAATGTCAGAAAGTTTCATCGAACTGCAGCAGGAACCTTTCTATTGACTTGAAGGGAAAGTGTTGAAATAAAGAGGGTCTCAGCAAACCCAAAACCCTAAACAGCAAACCCTAAACCCTACACCCTAAACAGCAACCCTAAACCCTAAACCTTAAACAGCAACCCTAAACCGTAAACCCTAAACCCTCAACCTTCAGTGCCTATTGGGACTTGCTTCTCTCGGCTAGCAAAGGCCGAGATACGATGGTGCAGTACCTGACCGAAACCCTGCTGCAGCGTGATGGCGACCTTTGGTCCGCCAAGTGGCTGAGTGGCCTCCCGTCCACCCTGTGCCAGGCTTCCCCTACGCAACAGATCACCAGAGCATTGAACGATTCCAGGACGTTCTGAAGGATACTCTCCCGGACAACTACATCACCTTGTCCATCGACAGCGTCAGCACGTATTTAGAGACCGGTTTGCGTGCCATGTGGATCCGGCGTGGGTGGGCCGCCCAGCCGGGGGAGCGGCACGCTCAGGATTGGGTGGAAGATCCTCGAGCCCCTACACCCTAAGCGCCATTGGCTTTTTTCTTGTGCTAGCTTTCCTAGTTTCGCTACTTCTGTTGATAGGGGACCACAAGAAGTTTTAGGTAGGCCATTGTGATATTGTCTATGCCTTATTGGGCTTGAGAGGATGTTTTCACGAATGCTTTTCAGATGGTGCAAAGCGACCACCTGCTACTGCTTAAAGCAGGCTTTCAAACCGCAACTATGGATAGGGCTTCTAGGTTTCGGAGGGCACCCGCAGTTTGTGTTTTTGTGGAGGGGGGAGGTTACAAGGCATTTGGTTCCGAAGCCCTTACAACCGGTGTGTGGAGAGAGCTGGAGAAGCCCTTTAAACCGGTTTGGGGTTTAGGGTTTAGGGTTTAGGGTTTAGGGCTGGAGGTAGTGCCTTTGCTCGGAGACGCCATTGCCCAGCTTCGTCACGATGACTTGATCGACGAGCGCCATGGCTATTGTTACGCAGGTTACTCGGGTTCATTCTTGAAGGTTCAGGGTACTTCATATCCCAGATATTACTGTACGTATAGCCCATTTACAAGCCCCCGTAAGGGCGGTAATCTGTTGCAATTGGTTTGTATGAAGTTACCCTAAACCCTAAACCCTAAAGCCTAAACCCTAAACCCTAAACCCTAAACCCTAATTTTTGGGGTCTCATGTTCTTCGGGCCTTTTGGGGTGTGACAGCTCATGTAGCGGCAACCATTGAGCAGCACAGCTGAGGCAGCTGAACCTTGGGATGTTCCCCCTTTATACGTTGGGTTTAGGGTTTAGGGTTTAGGGTTTAGGGTTTAGGGTTTAGGGTTGGGATCATCATACCCCCTATGGGTGGCTGTCCAAATTACGATCCGTTTGGGACACCCTAGATATTAGGTGCTGTATTATACTAGGGACACCAAAAAGGGACCAGAATTTTGACAACCCCCCCTATGAGAGTCCCTACACTCTTCCCTGCTTTGCAGTGGGGACCCCAGCATGATTTAAGGACTATCCCTATTTTAGGGCTTAGGGCTTAGGGTTTAGGGTTTAGGGTTTAGGGTTTAGGGTTTAGGGTTGTAGCTGCGGTATTTTGGAGTAACCCTAGTCCCCAAACCCTAAACCCTAAATTCCAAGCCCGAAGCCCCAGAAGCTAAACCCTAAATCCCAGGGTTACTTTCCAGATCCCCCAAACGCGGGGTTGGTTCCTCAGCCTAAACCCTAAACCCTAAACCCTAAACCCTAAACCCTAAACCCTAAACCCTAAACCCTAAACCCTAAACCCTAAACCCTAAACCGTTAGTAGCCCCGAAATCTACCTGAGTCAGCCAAGACCCTTCAGGAGCTTTGCAAACAAATGGCTGGACACCTTTCTGCGGCCCAGATGCAGAGCTCCACTGCGAGTTGGGTGGTGTAGGGTTTAGGGTTTAGGGTTTAGGGTTTAGGGTTTAGGGTTTAGGGTTTAGGGTTTAGGGTTTAGGGTTTAGGGTTTAGGGTTTAGGGTTTAGGGTTTAGGGTTTTGCGTTTGGGGTTTTGGGTTTTGGGTTTAGGGTTTAGGGTTTTGTTGTTAGGGGTTAGGGTTTGGGTGTAGGGTTTAGTGGTTTAGGTTTCTTGGGTTTATTTTCTAGTGTGCGGCAGTGAGTAAAGCTTGTAAGGCTTCTGTTTCCACTTTCGCTCTGCCCTCGTCGCAGTTGAGATGTTCCCTTCTTGAGCTCTAGACTCTAGAGTATTTTGTTAGAATCTCTTCAGGCATTGGGCTTGGAGGTTTTTGGGGACGATGTTTCGTTTTCAGGGTGTGGCCTAAAGGTAAGGTTCATCTGTAGCAAGGCCAGGCAATCAGTTTTTTTGGGTGCAGCATTATCACCGATACTGTTTTTCACCAATACTCTATAGTACTGACGGCTTGATCCCCCCAATAATATGCGGCAGTGGAAGCTTGGACTGAAAATTGCTGCGTACCCGTCTGAGCTCCTTCTGAGAGTGCTGACATCTTCTGAAATTCTTCAGATCCTCTTGAGGTATCTCAGAAGAGTTCATGAGATAGCGAGCCCCCCACTCCTTCCCCACCCCCCCCCCCCCCCCCCCTCCCACCCAAATGCCCACCCCCCCGTACCCTTTCTGCCTCAAACGCTATTGCATGTGGGGGGGGGGAGTGGAGGGGGGCTAGCCAGCCGAGGCTCGCGAGAATCAGCACTGAAATGCTCACGCTCCACTTCATGGAAATGCAGGAGAGCCGCATTGTGGTCAACCATCATTTCCACCCAACACCCGAACCCTAAACACTAAACACCCTGTGCCGAAGAGTAAACCCTAAACCCTAAGCCCTAAGCTCTAATCCCTATACCCTCTATTTGGGGTTCAGGGAATTCGGTGGGGTTTAGCAAAGCCCCCTCCTAAACCATGACGACCTTAAACTCTGACCCCCAAAGTTTTGCCTCGATCATCCGTAAACCCGAAACCACAGAAGGCTAAACCCTAAACCCTACACGTTTAGGGCGCAGAACCTTCACCCCTGAAACTGTGCATGGAAGATCCCCTTGCTCAGTAAGTAGGGTTGCAATACCTTACTTAGGGTTATACTTTTCCCCATAGGGTTATCTGACTGAAAACCCCAGTTACTAAGCCCCTTGATCCTTCAAGTACCCTCCAAGCTCTATGCCCCGCGTACTTGGAGGATCAGGGGGTCCACTAGGTGGGATAAACCACAATCAGGGTCCCGGTGGTAAGGCTACTTTGTACCCGCTTTCTAACTTTGTGGTATTTTACTGTAACTTTAGATCTCTAGCTTTTTTGGGTTTATTGGGTTTCTTAATAAGGCAGGCAAAAGTTCAATTTATAGCTACCCTCCTGAGTGCAGCCAAGCTAAGTGCCCTTCACCCTAAACCCTAAATCCTAAACCCCAAGTCCGAAGCCCTAAACCCTAAACCCTAAACCCTAAACCCTAAACCCTAAACCCTAAACCCTAAACCCTAAACCCTAAACCCTAAACCCTAAACCCTTAGCCAGGTTGTCTTTCGGGATGGGTCTCTCTCTGGGGCCTGAAGGGTTGAACAGTTTTAGGGGTGTAGCGGTTCAGGGTTTTTGGATTTTAGTTTGTTTTTTGGGTCTGAAGGCTGTTTTTTTTTTTTTTTTTTGGGGGGGGGGGGGGGGGGTTGGGTTTTGGAGGTTTTTAGGGATTTAGGGGCTTCGTTTCTCTTGTTTTCTGAGAGTTTTCTGCTTGTTGCTGCTTTGCAGGTTCTCGTGTTTTTCTGGTTTAGGCTGCGAAGCACAACAAGAGGTAATGATCGTGAGGCTGCTCCGTCAAGATCAAGTCCATAAAGCAAAGAATGGCCCGTACTCCAATGCTACAACCCCTAAACCCTAAACCCTAAACCCTAAACACGAAGTCAGTTACATGCCTCAATATGATTCCTTACCTTCTTTGAGGTGTTCTGAAGTATGGGCCCTTGGGTTGCAAAGGTTATGTAGGGGGTATATAAGGGGTCCCCATCCCCATACTAAGTAACCATGCAACAACCCTTAGACTAAACCCTGAATCCCTAAACCCTACGAGGAGTGCTACGTTGCGCATGAGGGAGGAGACACATCCGCCCACCAGATGCAAGAGGGTCCAAAGGTGTCCAGGATGGAACCCTAGACCAAACCTTAAGCAATAGACCCTAGACCCTAGACCCTAAACCCTAAACCCTAAACCGTAAACCCCTAAACCCTAAACCCTAGACCCTAAACCCTAAACCCTAAACCCTAAACCCTAAACCCTAAACCCTAGACCCTAAACCCTAAACCCTAAACCCTAAACCCTAAACCTAGACCCAAACCCCGCCGTGAAGATTCTTTAGGTTTGCCCCCAAAGTACCCTAATATGGCTGTACTTGTGCTACTTGGACGCAGACTAGGCCCGTATTCCCTTTTATTGTGGCTGAGGTTTCCTTATAACCCCCTTCAAACCCAAGCAGTTCTTCACCCCCCACACCCCTTCCTGTAACCAGGGAGTGAGGGAATTGGGGGCCTATACATATATACCCTGTCAAGGAGTATATGTGGTACCTCAAACCCTAAACCCTAAACCCTAAACCCTAAACCCTAAACCTCATTCCCCCATACCCTACTAGCCAACAGTAAGACCCTAGATCGCAAGCACTTAAAGCCCGTAGCCTTTAGACGCTAAGCCCCTGGCCACCCTACCAAGTTTCAGGTGGGTCCTTGAAGCAAACCTAAACCCTAAACCCTAAATCCTAAACCCTGAATCCTAATCCCTAAACCCTAAACCCTAAACCCTAAACCCTAAACCCTAAACACTAAACCCTTGCCTCCAAGCTCCCCCCCCCCCCCAAGCCTTTCCCCAGTCCCGAGGTGTGCACGGGCATTGTCGATAGAAAGTGCGATCCTGTCGCCATCTGTCAGAAGGCTGTGGACCATGTCAAAGGCCGGTTGAGGGTTTGGGGCTTAGGGTTCAGGGTTTAGGCTTTAGGCTGTAGGGTTTAGGGTTTAGGGTTTAGGGTTAACCCAACTCCCCTGAAACACCATAAAAAGAAGGAACCGTCAGTGACAACAAAGAATATCTACTCAGAATGACGTCCATGGCCATCGTCAGAATAAGCACAAAAAATGATCCAAAACAGCAAATGATCCAAAACAGCACAGATTTTGCTCCCATGCTACCCCGTAAGCAACTGTTACTAGAGGCTTCAAGGGCCTTGCGAACTAGTTAACCTAAAGCCTATACCCAAAACCCCGAACCTCAGACCCCAAGCCAGCTCGTAAGTCTTACGAACCTTCAGGCTGTCCAAAGGAAGGCACCAAGAGCCCTTCGTTGGGCCATCGACTCCGGCCTTTTGTTCCCTTGAGGGTCCTTGTGCCTAAGTAGGGTTCAGGGTTTAGGTGGTTTAGGGTTTGGGAGGTGCTCAAGCACCAGTGTCCCTCTGCAAGATGGCGCCCGAGCGTAAGCACGCAAAGCTTCCTGGGACAAGTCGTGGAAACTCTTGGCTTTCTTCCGGCTGTCTCTGAGGACTTTAACCTTCTGGGTTTTGTAGAAACTACAATCAGGAGCCTAAGAGTTACCCTAAACCCTAAACCCTAAACCCTAAACCCTAAACCCTAAACTTCTAAAATGCTAAACCCTAAACCCCAAACCCTAAACCCCAGAAGTCAGCCAAAAGAACGGCATGGCATGCATTGATTGGTGAGCCGCGAAGAAGACTTCGCGCCGGCCGGCAGCACTCAGAATCGCAAGCACCCTTTACGCGAAAGTCTGAAGGCCCTAAACCCTAAACCCATAAAACCCATAAAACCCTTAAACCCTTAAACCTTTAAACCCTTAAACCCTTAAACAGTTAAACCCTTAAACCCTTAAACCCTAAACCCCAAAACCCGAAACCTTTCACCGTCGTCCCTGAAACTTTCGCCTCGAACCTCCCCTAAACCCTAAACTCCAAACCCTAAACCCTAAACCCTAAACCCTAAGCTCCGCCAGGCTTACAGGATGAGGATGAGTGCGTGAACTACGGCGGCCGGATTGCAAAGAAAAGCTCCCGGGAGTCCTTGTGCGACTTGTGGGTTCGGGGTTTAGGGTTTAGGGTTTAGGGTTTAGAGTTTAGGGTTTAGGGTTTAGGGGTTTCGGAGTTCAGGGTTTGGAGGGTTTAGGGTTTGGGGGTTTTGCGAGGTTGGGGGGGGGTTTGGGGGTTGGGGGGGGGGGGGGGGGGGGGCTTTGGGGCTTTTGGGGAGGGTGGTCCTAAACCCTAAACCCTAAACCCTAAAACCCTAAACCCAAAAAAAACGCATTTCGGGTTTCGGGATTTGTGGGTTTATGATTAATAGAGTTGGGTGTGCTCTTTTCAGAATGCGTCAAGTACGACGTCAGCATTGACTGACAGGGACGGAGATGGTAGTTTAAGGGTTTAGGGTTTAGGGTACCCACAACAAGGGACCATGTAGCTACCCTAGGACCTCAGATGGTATGGCGTGGCATGACTTGAGGGTCCTTGCCATCGGAGGTTCACAACTCTCTGGTGCTTTTCCCGCCCTCAGCCTTCTAGACTATACTCCGAACACTCTGAAACCTAAACCCTAAACCCTGCCCTTTTCTGAGTATAACTGGGTGAAAAGTACAGCTATGATTGGGTCATGAAGCACCATGAGCCTCCAAGCAACCCCTGAACCTTTATCGCCCTAAACCCTAAACCCTAAACCCCAAACCCCAAACCCCAAAAGGGCTTTGCGCTTGGCGCATGGGAAGCTGTTCTCTTCAGTGGCCTCAGTCTTCCATACGACACAACCTCCTTAACAACCCAGAACATCAACCTCTACCTCTCCAAAAAACTTGCAGGGTTTACGGCAAGCCGGCTTATGCAGGGCCCCCAACCCTAAAACACTAAAACCCTAAAACTCTAACCCCTAAACCCTAAACCCTAAACCCTAAACCCTAAACCCTAAACCCTAAACCCTAAACCCTAAACCCTAAACCCTAAACCCTAAACCCTAACTGAAGCCCAGGCGACGTCACCTTCGTCGTGGACGGCTACGACTGCACTGCCTCCCAAGGCCGCAATGGCCTGCAGTTCTTCTTAGGATTTGGGGTTCAGGGTTTAGGGTCTAGGGTTTAGGGTTTCGGGGTTTAGGGTTTAGGGTTTAGGATTTCGGGTTTAGGGTTTAAGTAGGGTTTAGGGTTCAGGGTTTAGGACGTAGGGTTTAGGGTTGAGGGTTCCGAGGGTTTACCCTTGTTTAGGGGGTAGGGTGTCTTTGGGTTTAGGGTTTAGGGCAGCGTTTAAGTAGGGTTTAGGGTTCAGGGTGGAGGGTTTAGGTTTAGGGTTCCGAGGGTTTAGGGTTTAGGGTTCCGAGAGTTTACACTTGGGTTTTGGGGTTTTTGGGTTTGGGTTTGGGGATTAGGGTTTAGGATTTAGCCAAGCTTGGCATGGTGTTGAAGAAAGGCTGGCTTAAGTGAGCGTACATGCTCCGAAACCCTAAACCCTAAACCCTAAGCCCTAAACCCTAAACCCTAAACCCTGAACGACGAGGTTGCAGGACATGGGAGTTGTTCAAAATCCCTATAAACCCTAAACCGACTTACCCCCTAAATATCCATGAGGTAGGTCCCCGGTTTGCTAGGGGTTCTCCTTTTAAGGGACTCATATGGCCCGTCCCTATACATGACTTTGGAACAGAACAACCCCATATACCCCAAGCCCTGAACCCCTGAAACCCTAGCCCCGCTTTTACACTCTATCGCACCTGCGGGGGGACAGCTCGCGCTGTCCTCAACCTTGTCACCGCGACGCATCCTGCCGTGCTGTGCTGTGACTGACGTCACGTACAAGCAACTCAACTGGACTGGGGCCTCTGGCTCTTGGCGTTGGCCGTCAAGCACCCGGGTCCGACGGACTTCCGCACACGCCGCTCGTCCCCGTTGCCTTCGGCGTGATCCCCAAGGAAGACGAGGCATGCCTGACGGCGCATCCGTGGATTGCCGAGCACGGCACCGGTCTGTCTGCCTGCTGCCCTTCACCGGGGAGCATCGCGTGCGCAGATGATGGCGAACCTGGCACCAAGCAGAACCTTCCAGCCCTCTTCGGCCTGGGTTCGAGTACTAGCTACAAGGAGGGGCCCCCGAGTTATAAGTAGAGTCATAAGAACCCCAAATTGGGTTATAAGGATCCTAACTTAGGTTATAAGTCCCTTGACTATAGTTACTTCAGTATGGGGGCCGCTCCTTGCAGGATCCAGGTTCCAGTTTTGGGTTTGGCCGTTTTGGGGTTTAGGGGCTTAGAGTTTTGGGAGCGCGCAAGGCTGTTCAATCGGGAGTGAAGTGTTGAGGGCTTAAGGCGTTTGGGGTTTAGGGTTTAGGGTTTAGGGAGGAGGCCTTAACCCCATGAAAGGTTTTGTAAGCCCGAAATACTAAGGCCGGAACTAACCAGGACAAACAGCTTGGCCCAAGACGGTCACCGTCAGTTGCACTGGTGGGTCTTTCAATGACTGCCATTAAGGTCATCAGTCCCTGCGAAAGAAGAGTCCACAGCAGGTAAGTAGGCACAAGCGCTTGCGACCCTAAACCCTAAACCCTAAACCCTAAAACCTAAATCCTAAACCCTAAGCCCTAAGCCCTAAACGCTAGATCGCAGAGGCGAATCAGGAGGCAAGGGATGCCCTGAACCGACACTGTGAACCCAAACCTACTTCTGTGAAGGTTTAGGGTTTAGGGTTTTGGGTTTTGGGTTTTGGGTTTTGGGTTTCGAGTTTAGATTCAGGGTTTACTGTTTATGTTTCGGGGTTACCTAGTACTGACCTGAGAAGATGACAGGTTTGCAACAAGCGTAGCCAGCCTATTTTTCTCAGCAACCTAAACCAACCCCTGAACCCTGAACCCTAAACCCTAAACCCTAAAATCCCTAAAAACCCTAAAGCCCGCTCCGATATACTGATGGGTGGCGTACAGATACCTTTCTTTTGTAGAAGCCATACGCCCCTAAAGCACGTTCGAACGCTAAAAAGCGAAACTCGGATCTGAACCCCAAGCCCTTGAAGCCTTTTGAGAATATGTAAGTGGTCTGTGGTTCAAAACTTCTAGTGTGTATGTGTGTATAAATATATCCTAAACCCCGCGAACCCTCTATAAACCCGATGAATTCCTAAATCATCCAAATGTAGATGGTCTAAGACATGCAGATGCAGATATGGAGGTTTACGAAAGTAAGGGAACCCTAGTATAGACCATAGAGTAGGATTCCCTTATCAGAAGGACCCCAGTAAGGTACCCCTAAGTTTGGAAACCCCCCCACATACAACCTGAGTCGCATGCCTCGATGGGATACTTGTAGGACTGAGCATGGCAAGTGCTTTCAAGGAGTCGGTCTTTGGCAACCGTCTGTTTTTAGGGTCCTTCTACCCTAATCCTTACTTCTCTAATGGCTGAACTTTATAAACTTTTTGGGTCGCCTTATTTAGTAGGAATAATAAAGGTGAACCGTTTTCCCCTTGGTCATTGGAGAAGTAAGCTTTAGGGTGCTTAAAACCCAATCCTCCTGGGCGGAGGAAAAATCGAGTTCTCCTTCTTGCCTAGCCGCTGGGCTGTTTGGAGGGGTCTGATTTGTTGAGTGCGTAGGATGTTTAGGGGCTAAAGGTGTGTTTAGGGTTTAGGGTTTAGGGTTTAGGGTTTAGGGTTTAGGGTTTAGGGTTTAGGGTTTAGGGGCTGAAGGTGTAGGGTTGCCTGCGCCCCCCAACTACCCTGTGATAAAGGGATTGATATTCCCTACTATGTTGGAAAAAGGGCAGTGGTGGTGCTGGGGTTCAGGGTTTCGAGTTTATTGTTTGGGGTTTAGGGTTTCGGTCTAGGTTTTTCAGGGTTCCGGGTGCCTGGCACCCTACTGTCCCCCTTTCAAAAACCCTCAAAGCCACCCGAGGATACCTGCTGCTCCTGACAGAGGAGCTCTTGAAGAACTGTGCCTATGCCACAGCGCCATGTCCAGCAACACTGATTCGTTGGCATGTTCCCCCTTATTCTAATTCGAACAGTCCTTGCGGCATCATCCCACAACCCGAAGTTCTAACCTTGTCTGCAGGAACCAACAACCCCACAAGATGAGGGTTTTGGGTGTTTTCGTTTAGGGCCTAGGGCTTAGGGCTTAGGGCCTAGGGCCTAGGGCTTAGGGCTTAGGGCTTGGGGTTAGGGGTTCGGGTTTCGGGTTTCGGGTTTGGGGTTTAGGGTTTAGGGTTTAGGGTCAGTTTTAGGGTGTAGCAGTTCAGCAAACCCGAACACCATCCGCCCATACCCTTAGTCCTTGAACCCCTGAACGTTGAACCGACTCCTACATCCTAAACCCTGAACCCTAAACCCTAAACCCTAAACCCTAAACCCTAAACCCTAAACCACCTTAAACCCCCACAGTCTGGTCTCTGGCAGCCTTTAGCTAGAGATTGCAGAGCAGACGTGGCAGGCTCCTGCGCCGATTCTACTTGGAGGTTCACGGCTACTTCTAATTTAGCTGGGGTTATAAAGTAGGGTGACTAGAGTTCTAAGCTCTAAGTGGTTAATACATTATTTAGGGTACTCAGAACCCTAATTTGAGCTACCCGTGAACCTTCAAGTGCACTTCGGGATCTTCGTATGGGGTTGAGGGTTTATAAGGGTTCTTATTGAGGTTCGGGGTTTGAGGTTGAGGGTTTAAAGTTTAGGGTTTATGGTGGTAGACCCTAAACCCAAAAGTAAACGCCTAAGGCCCAAGCCTTAGGTCATCAATCGGGCAGATGATGACAAAGGACTGGAAGCGTTTCCAGTCACCGTCACCGTCGGCTCCAATCAACAGCAGGCCGGGCGAACATACTCCTACTTCTACTTTTAGGAGGGCACTTCCTTGTAGGGAGGCCCTTCTTCACCCCCCGGCACTAAGATGAGCCCTTGGCGTATTGAGGGGGACTGCGGGTAAGTATCATAGGGTTATGTATAGAGAGATAGATGGATGGAGGGTAGATTGCCGGCGGCGCTAACTGTATAAGCTCCCCTTGATTCAAATACGGTGAACGCAAGCTCTGTGCCAAGCCAGACCCCTAGGCTTTAGGGGCTTCCAAGGCTTTGAGGGTCTAAGTGTCTGAGAGGTTCGGGGCTTAAGGTGTTTTTAGCCCTTTACATGTACCCCTAGTATAATCCCCTTATAATCCCCCAGGTTACTGGACAACTAAGTAGGGCTAGAGGTTTAGGGTTTAGGGTTTAGGGTTTAGGGTTTAGTTTAGGGTGGAAACCAGCGAGGTGGTGATCAAGATCAGCGATCGTGCCTTCGGCTGCAGCGATGGTTGCTGTTGTCTTTGAAGGCTCGAAATCTTAGTTTCATGGTAGCCTGTGCCCCTAAACCCTAAACCCTAAGTGGCTCTGGGTTCCCTTATGAAGTAGCCAGCCCCCAAAAGGGTGCCCTTACCAAGAAATAAGGTTGCTGGGCTACCCAGGTTTGCTCCCTTGTTCGGGATTCCTTTTGTTGTCCAAACCCGTTTATGATCACTCGTAAGGGGGCCCAAAACCCTGAACCCTGAACCCTAAACCCTAAACCCTAAACCCTAAACCCTAAACCCTAAACCCTAAACCCTATTCCTTACATTCCTTGAATTCCCTAGATTCCCCTTAAAAACACGAAATTCCCTCAGTTTTCGGCCTCCAGGAAGCCTAGTTCAACTACGGTAGCGCTTTGCTTAAAAGTCCTCATACCCAAGCCCGAAGCCGGTAGGGTTTAGGGTTTAGGGCTTAGGAGTTTAGGGTTCAGGGTTTAGGGCTTCGGGCTGAGGTGTAGGGCTTCGGGCTGAGGTCCTCCTAAACCCTAAACCCTAAACCCTAAACCCTAAACCCTAAACCCTAAACAAAGCTTGCAGGTGGCGGAGGCATCTCGGAGGGCTCTGCTGAGAAACTGCGCTCCGTTGTATATCGGGGAATTGTGGTTCAACGTTTAGGGGTTTTAGGGTTTAGGGTTTAGGGTTTAGGGTTTAGGGTTTTTGTCGGGGCTTAGCTTTCGGGTTTGGGGTTTTCGGGGTTTTCGCGTTCGGGGTTTCGAGTTTCAGGTTTAGGGTTTAGGTTTTTGGGGGTTTTAGTGTCAGGGATTTCGGGTTTCGGTTTTAGGGTTGTGCGGCCAAGGCAATAGGAAGAAGGACCCCAACAAGAGAGAATAACAAAAGACCGCCCCTCCTCCCCGCTCCCCTCCCCTCTGCACGAAGATGACGGCGTGGCGGTTTTAGGGTGCTTTAGGGTTTCGGATACCAACTTCCCTTTCCCACCATTCTTGTTCCTTCCTCCGAAGCAGCTAGGTAGGGCAGATCATTGCCTTGACCCCAAACACTGCACCCGCAACCCTAAACCCTAAACCCTAAACCCTGAAGCATCTCTTGGAGCCTGAAGCCCCCGAGAGAGCCACCTGCCAGCCCAACATCTGCACAACTCGAGGGGTTCAGGGTTAGGTTACCGATATCATTTCGTTGGTTATAGTTGGGTTCACAAAGTACCATGAATCCCAAAGTAGGTAGGATAATGAAGTAGGGTCACACTCATAAGAGTCCCATCTATGGCACTTTGTAATCTCCTGCCTTGTGTACCGTCTTATTAAGTCCTGATCCTCCAAGTAGACCCTGAACCCTCTACCTTCAACCCTGAGCTACTTGTTAGGTTGTCTGGTCCTCCAAGTAGACCCTAAACTAAATCTCAATCCTAAGCCCCAAACCCTGAGCCCTGAAATCTGAGCCAATGGGCTCTGGGAATCATACTCGGACCCCTGAGGATGTACCCCGAAGAGGTCCCCTTACTGTGCTCCGGATCCTTATATGGGTGGCTGTCAAAGTTATGATCCCTTTTGGGATTTAGGGTTTAGGGTTTAGATAGGGTTTCGGGTTATGGGTGACTGTCAAAATTATGATCCCTTTTGGGGTACACTAAACATCAGGTGCCGTATTATAATATGGGTCCAAAAAAGGACCATAATTTTGACATCCACCATATGGATCCCCAAACCCAAGTTGGAGGTTCGTGGTACTCAATGTCCAACTAGAACTCTCCTATAATCCACTTACAGAAAACCCCAAAAAAGCTGGAAACCTTTTTAAGGACAAACAGTGCTGATATTCCCTATACTATACTCTTAGGGATTGAGGCTATTGAGTTTCCAACTGTTTGGCCCAATAGGGTTATAATTGGGTTACAAGTGCAATTACTGTTTGGTCAGTACATGACCCTCCAAGTAATCCCTGAAATCTGATCCATTAACTGCCCGCCCTCTATACTATCCGCCTTAAATCACCTTAATTAGGCTGAATTATCCCTAAATAGCCTTTACTATGGGGGGGAACCTAGGGGGGTAGTATAGAGCGGGGCAGTAGGGAAACCCATGAATGAACTGGAAAGTAGAAAGAATTTGTAGACGAGGAATGAACTGGAAAGTCCGACTGAGGTGGTCGTACTCCTGGTCAAAGAGGATCTCGGGATTCGTGAAGCCCCTGAAGCAGCTGGCAGCTTTGCAGCAGTTGCCTGAGCCCTGCAAAGGGGGTTTAGTTTTGCCCTAAACCCTAAACCCTAAACCCTAAACCCTAAACCCTAAGCCCGGGGGCCCAAGGCTTCCTTCGATGATCCCCTGGAGGGCCTCAAGCAGCAGCGGCTGCTTGGCTCACAGGATTTAGGGTTTAGGGTTTAGGGTTTAGGGTTTATAGGGTCTAGGGTTTAGGGTTTAGGGTTTAGGGTTTAGGGTTTATTTTTTTTAGGGCTTGTGAGGGACGGCTACCTGCAGTTGAGGGTTTTTGGGGTTTAGGGTGGGGCGCGTTGAGGGCTCCGCTTTTTGGTTTAGGGTCCAGGGGTGCAGGGCACTAATTCCCCGGTTTGAGGTTTTGGGCCTCGCATGTAATGATCGCATCCCTTAAACCCGAAACCCTAACCCTAAACCCTAAACCCTAAACCCTAAACCCTAAACCCTAAACCCTAAACCCTAAACCGCCTAAACCCTAAACCCTAAACCCTAAACCCTACTGGCCAACAGGAAGTTCGGGGTGCATGTGTTTTTTAGGGTGTTTGGGTTCTACCAGGAGGGGCCCCCTAGTTATAAGTAGAGTTATAAGAGCCCTGAATTGGGTTAGAAGGATCCTAAAGTAGGTTGGAAGTCCCTTAACTACAGTTAGTATAGTAAGGGGCCTCTCCTTGTAGAGTTTAGGGTTTAGGGTTTAGGGTTTAGGGTTTTGGGTTTAGGGTTTAGGCTGTTGGTTTAACACCTTGGGCTTAGGGGTGAAGTTTGGGTCCGGGAGCTCCACGTCCACTAACTCAGGGCTTAGGCTACGGCTTAGGGTTTAGAGTTTAGGTTTTAGGGTTTAGGGTTTAGGGTTTAGGGTTTAGGTGTGGGATTATATAGGATTTTCGAAACGCACATTAGCTCCCTGGCTCTTCACTGCAACCTTCGTTTCGAGTTTACTTGGTTCTTTGATCAGGTAGTGGGGCCCTTTAGGGCCAGATGAGGAGTATGTACAGAGAATCTCCCTAAACCCCAAACCCTCAATCCGCCTGAATCTCAAATCTCAAACCCTAAACCCCAAACCCTGAACCCTAAACCCCAAACCCCAAACCCCAAACCCCAAACCCCAAACCCTTTACCCGACCTTATGGGCCTCCCTTGAACTCAGGCTGGGAATGGGTCTACCCTTGTGCCGGCTCTACACCAAGCACCCTTAGGGAGGGGATGTTGGGGTTTAGGGTTCAGAGTTTAGGGTTTAGGGCTCAGAGTTTGGGGTTTGTGGGTTTTGTGTCTACTTTGGGGTTGAGTGCTTGAAGGGCTGGGGTTGGGGGGGGTGGGGGGTTTTTGGGGTTTTGGGTTTTTTTGGGGTTTTGGGGTTTTGGGGTTTTGGGGTTTGGGGGTTTGGGGGTTTGGGGGTTTGGGGTTTCGGCTTTAGTTTGGGGTTCAGGGTTTAGGGGTTTCAGGGGTTTATGAATTGAGGAGGTGGGGTGGAGGGTTTAGTGTTTGGTTTGGCCGCGGAGAGGGAGGGGTGTTGGGGTTTGGGTTTTTTTTGCGTTTTGGTTTGCGTTTGCGTGTTGGGTTTTCAGGTGTATGGTGGGGTTCGTTCGAGTTGAGAGCCCTAAACCCTAAACCCTAGCAAACCCTAAACCCTAAACCCTAAACCCTGAAGGTACATGGGCGGCTCACTGCAGCTCATGTCTGTCCCTGGCGTCGGTTCGGTCCTCACTTGGGGGGGTTTTGAGTTTGGGTCTCCCAAACCACTTTAGGGTTTAGGGTTTAGGGTTTAGGGTTTAGGGTTTAGGGTTTTCACACCCCACCCAAGAACCCCCAGAACCCCCAAAGCCCGAAATGAAATCTGGGGAAGAGGGGAGGGGGGGGGGGGGGCGGGGAGTAGTTGATGTCGCAGGGTGTACCCTAAACCCGAAACCCTAAACCACGTGGGCCTGTGGTTTGTTGGGATGCTTGGGTTAAGAGTACGGGGCTTTCTTTAGGCAACCCTTCTGACCTAAGTCCTAAGCCCTCGGCCCTGTGTCTCAGACCAGGAGCCCGAACCCTGGAAGTGCGCACCCTTATAGGGTTTAGGGTTTAGGGTTCAAGGTTTAGGGTTTAGGGTTTAGGGTTTAGGGTTTAGGGTTTAGGGTCCTAATCCCGCCTCAGCCCGAAATTATGTATACAAGCTTTAGACCTGCCAAACAACCGCGAGCCCTAAACCCTAGACCCTAAACCCTAAACCCTAAATCCGAACTTAAACCCTAAACCCGAGGCGTTGACACGTACCTGGTCCTTTCGCGGATCGACCCGCTGAGCATTACTCCGACGTGTGAATCGCTCGTTTGAGGTTGAGGGACTAGAGTTCTCTAGCGAGCTGAGGTTGATGGTTTAGGGTTTAGGGTAAACCATGAACCCTCAACGAACCCTAAACGCTAAACCTTAAACCCTAAACCCTAAACACCCACACTAAGCTTCCTAGCGGGAGTTCGGGGTGTAGGGTGTCGGGCATTGTGAACACCTTTGCACAATTCGGCTGCCCTCGGCCGCAATCATGTGGGGGTCGGGAACCCTAAACCCTAAACCCTAAACCCTATAGAAGTGTACACCTTGTTTTCACTGGGACTCTATCATGTAGAGTCACCCCCCACGCAGCACGCAGCCTGCTCCTCCGCCCCCGGCTTCCTGCGCACATAGGTGCAGGGTTTAGGGTTTAGGGTTTAGGGTTTAGGGTTTAGGGTTTAGGGTTCAGGGTTTAGGGCTTAGGGCTTAGGGTTTAACATCCCTTGCGCACTGAACCCTGAACCCTAAATCCTGCACTGTAGACTTTTTAAGTTACGGCTTCAGCTTACTTATTTCGGTTTATGAGGGGCCACGTGCCTTTTAGTAGTTCCAATCAAGACTTGACAACTTGAACCCTATGTAGGGCTCGTTAGGGTGGGGGGGGGGGGGGGGGGGGGGGGGGGAGGTAGGGCAAACCCTAAACCTTAAACGTTAGAATCCGAAAGCCCAATCCCCCCAAGCCCACCCCAAACCAGCCCCTAAAACCCTGAGCCCACCCTAAACCCTAAGACCCTCGGAATGCTTTCTGATAGCAAGGGCTCTCACAAGTTTTAGGCTAAGCGCCGCCTGTGCCGCGTCTCGGAAGCTACCAACTGGAGCAAGTTGCCCGGGGATTGGCAGGCACAGCTCCTCAACCCCCAAAAATAGCCGCAAAAGCAAGCAGAGTTCAGAATTATTGAGGGTTAAAGGGTTAAACGATGCAACACAACCAGCCCAACAGCAAACAGCTTGTCGTTCAAGTGCGTAGTGGCTGCTCGGCATTGAGCTTGTTTTGTGTTGCTTTGTTTGTCTTTGCTTTGTTTTTGTTTTTGCTTTGTTTTTGTTCCGTGTGTGTGTGTGGTAGACCTCATATGCCCGAAACCCTAAACCCGACTCCTCAACCAAAAGTAGCTCTAAACGTTGGAGAGAGGCATGCCCACTGTAGCCCTTTAATGACGTAAACCCTTAAACGTCTTGGGGTGTTTATATGTCATAGGGTTTCCGTTGGCTGTGGGGTTCGGGCCGCCCAATACCCCTAAACCCTAAACCCTAAACCCTAAACCCTAAACCCTAAACCCTAAACCCTAAACCCGAAACCCGAAACCCGAAACCCCAAACCCGAAACCCGAAACCCCAAACCCTGACCATTCGGGGCCAAGTCTTTCCCACTGCCCGGGCTGCCTTTTACAAAGGTGCCTAGTGCTGATCTCGCCGTCCAGGGAGCGAGGGTTTAGGGTTTAGGGTTCAGGGTTTAGGGTTTAGGGTTTAGGGTTTAGGGTTTGGGGTTTGGGGTTTAGAGTTTAGGATATAGCGGACTACCAAGAATCTATGGTTGGAACTGTGGGCCACTTATGTGGCCGCTGACCCTTGTTAAAATAGGGATTCGAAGTGTGGGCTCTTCTTATGTGTAGCTGGCTGGTTCTTTGTAGGGAATGAGGGAATTAGGGTCCTATAATATCCCTTAAAGGGTATATATATATATGTATGTATCTATATATATATATATAGGGCCCTGATTCCCTCATACTCTGCAACCGGGGGGGGGGTAGTGTATATAAGGGGTCATAGAACAAGGGACCCAAACTTAAGGGCCCATGCTCGGAACCTTAGAAAGAGTCCCTGGGCAGGCTCGGTGTTCCCCACCTACAAGGGAGACACCCTAAACCCTAAACCCTAAACCCTAAACCCTAAACCCTAAACATCTGGAGGTCTAGATGGATAGATTGGGGCCGTAGATAGGAGTGGCCCTGAGAATGTGAGTTTGCGGTTACGGTTAAGGGCTTCGGGGAGTTCGATGGGGTTGTGGGAATTCCGTTTGTGCTTACGAGTCTTGGGCTTCGCTCAAGTGCCTAGGATGCGGGGGCGACGGAAGAAATTTCTGCATTTTAAACTCCAGCCCTAAGTCCTACATGATGAACTATAAGCGCTAAGGGTTTAGAGTTTAGGGTTTAGGGTTTAGAGTTTAGGGTTTAGGGTTTAGGGTTTAGGGCAAAGCCTTTGGACGCCAGGGTGAAAATTGCAAAAAGACGTGCTCAGAAGGGTTGGGGTTGGGGGCTCAGTGTGTTGCGTTGCATTGTTTAGGGTGTAGGGTTGGGATTTAGGGTTTAGGGTTTAGGGTTTAGGGTTTGGGGTTTGGGGTTTGGGGTTTGGGATTTGGGATTTGGGGGTTTGGATCGCTCGCTTCGTCTGGATGTTGAGATTCGGGAAATGGATGCCAAAGAGCATGGCACCAGAACTTTTTTTACGAAGCCCCAAGCTCCCAAACCCGCAGCGGCGCCTCCGAAGAACAGCCGCGCACCACGCAGGGACTGGCGTTACAGCTTGGGGTTTAGGGTTTAGGGTTTCGGGTTTAGGGTTTAGGGTTTAGGGTTTAGGGTTTAGGGTTTAGGATGCAGGGTGGGGTGTACTTGCAAATCTCCGTCAAACTGTTGGCCATGAGCCTGAAACCCTAAGACCTAAACCCGAAACCTCTAAAATCTATAACTCCGACGCTAAATCTCTAAATAACGCTTAGCCCTAAACCTCTAAATATTTAAATTGCCCGAAACAGCCCGAAGCCCAACAAATTCAAATCCGACAATGATAGGAATCCCTAAACAAAACCTTAACCCTAAACCCTAAAGAGCCCTAAAGAACCCTAAAGAACCCTATACCTTAAAGAACCCGAAAGAACCCTAAAGAACCCTAAAGAACCCTGAGCCCGGATCAAAGCTCAACGCCGCCAAGCCCTCAACACCCGAGCGCTAGAGCCCAAATCCTTGAACACCTCGAATTCCTACGTCCCTTCCTTTGTGTTTGGGGATTAGGGTTTCTGTTTTAGGGTTTAGGGTGTGGAAATGTTGACCCCCGAAAACCCCCAAAGCCCTAAACCCAGGCCCTGTAAGCCCTCCAAATAAGTATGCCCTGAACCCTCAGTGGACCTTACAAACCCTAAACCCTAAATCCTAAACCCTTGCAACCTTCAGGGTTTCGGGTGATTGCGGGCGAAGTTCAGCCCCAGAGCCCTAGACCTCAAAGCGCCCCAACCCCCCCATACCACAGATAGTTCAAATCCTTAGGGTTTGGGGTTTAGCGTTTAGGGTTTAGGGTTTAGGTCTTAGGGCTTTTCTATGGGAAGTTACATGATTTCTCAGTATGGTCCCTTACTTTCTTTAAAGGGGTCTGAAGTATGGGGTTGTAGGGCCCGTACTAAGGGACTATGTAACTACCCTGATAGTAAGGGTTTCGAGCCATCAAGCCTTAAACCCCTAAACCCTAAACCCTAAACCCTTTGATGTCGTCCGGGCGTTGGGCTCATGGGGCCGGGTCATTCGGGCCCATGGGTGTCGGTGTATTTAAGGGGTTTAGGGTTTAGGGTTTAGGGCTAAGGGTTTTCTGGGGCGCTTCGGGCTGTCAGGTTAGTCAGGTTTGAGCTTCAGGTTTCAGGTTTGAGCTGCGTTTCGTACCTCTGCCCCCAAAACCGGGTTTAGGGTATACACACCCCTAAGACCCAACGACATCAGAAGCCCCAACTTACCCGCTCAACCCTCAACCCTCAACCCTAAACTCTAGACCTTCAAACCCTAAACCCCAAACCCTAAACCCTAAACCCTAGCCCAAAACCTAAACCCTAGCCCAAAACCCTATAAACCCGAAACCCTAGCCCTAAACCCTATAAACCCTAAACCCTAGCCCTAAACCCTAAACCCTATAAACCCTAAACCCTAGCCCTAAACCCTAAACCCTAAACCCTAACCCCGGAAGGTGGCGCTCCGGCAGATTCTGACGCCCGTGGCCGCGGTGCATCGATACTTCGGTTCGGAAGTGGAGCCTCGTGGCAAGTTAGGGTTTAGGGTTTAGGGTTCAGGGTTCAGGGTTCAGGGTTTAGGGTTTAGGGTTTAGGGTATTAGGGGTACATTTTTGGTGTCCTTATTGTACGGGAATCCTAGGGTCTATCGTAAACCCCCCATTGCAGTGCTTGGGTTTAAAGTTTAATGAGTACTTGGAGGCTTGGAGGACCCTAAACCCTAAACCCTAAACCCTAAGCCCTAAACCCTAAACCCTCAACCCTAAACCCTAAACCCTAGACCCTAAACCCTAAACCCGATCACAACTGTTCTCATAACCCACTTGTAAGCCCCCTCAGTGGCCCAATGAGGTTATTGCTGGGTCAGAAGTACACTTACTAGGACCCAGAGTAGGCCCTTATTCCCTTTGTTTAGGGTTTAGGGCTTAGGGCCCCAAGCCCCAAAGTTTAAACCCCAAATCCGAAAACCTGAGCACCATAAACCCTAAACCCAAAACCCAAAACCCCACCACAAAAGTCTCCGAATCCCTACACCGGATGCCCTCGAGCAGTTGCAGGGCTCAGTTAGGCTTTCATTGGGCTGAAGAGGGTCGAGGGTTTAGGGTTTAGGGTTGAGGGTTTAGGTTTCACGGTCTAGGGTGCGCATGCGGGGTATCTAGGATTTTTCAAAGGCGGACTTGGGGCAGGTCTATAGGTTGGAGATTTTCCCTAAACCTGAAAAACCCTAAAACCAAAACCCTTAAGCGCACCCCCGAAACTCTAAATCCTAAAGTCGGGTTCGAGGGGGGGGGGGTAGCGGAGGGTGATCCGTACACCCTAAACCCTATAAACCCTAAACCCTAAACCCCTAGCCCCCGAACCCACAGGCACTGTACTTTGCGTGGATGAATCATTTCACGCTCTGGCTGCTGGCGCCTGCGGGCGTGGGCCTGGCGGCATTTTCCCGCATGCCGCCTAGCTTGAAGCTGGCCTCGAACCCTCAAATTTAGGAGTTTAGGGTTAGGGTTTAGGGTTTAGGGTTTAGGGTTTAGGGTTTAGGGTTTAGGGTTTAGGGTTTAGGGTTTAGGGTTTAGGGTTTAGGGTTTGGGGTTTGGGGTTTGGGGTTTGGGTTTTAGGGCTTGGGGTGCAGGGTGCATATCTTTTGTGGAGGGGTGTATAGAAGAAGACTTGGCCATGTAGCCCAGAGATGATGCTATAGCCTTGGGTTCCCTTGCGCCCCCCCCCCCCCCCTACAGTTGGGGTTTAGGGTTTACGGTTTAGGGTTAGGGTTTAGGGTTTAGGCTTGAGGGTATTTCTGAATTGTGGGGGTTTCTGGGCTCTCTTCGGAGCACTACCAACCCTAAACCCTACTTGGAGGTTCATGGCACTTAAAGACCCGATTAGAACTGTACTTATCACCCAGTTATAACCACCTTAGGGTACTTAAAGGAGTGGTTAGAAGTAGAGTTATAGTTGGGTTATTAGGTACCGTGAGCCTCCTAATCCCTAAACCCTAAACCCCACACATGCTGATTAAAGCATCAGCCGTCTCACTTATATTGATCGCATTGAATTCAAGTCCGTGTCAACCCCAAACCCCAAACCCCAAACCCCAAACCCAAAACCCCCAAAACCCCAAAACCCCTAAACCCCTAAACCCCTAAACCCTAAACCCCTAAACCCCTAAACCCCAAAACCCCAAAACCCCCTAAACCCCCTAAACCCCCTAAACCCCCTAAACCCTAAACCCTCAACCCTAAACCCTAAGCCCTAGCGAGGAGGCTCTTCGGCTACACTGTGGATGATGATCCTTACCTGCCCTTTCACTCCCTCTTCGTGGTCTTCTGGACCTTGGGCTGCAGGTTCAGGGTTTAGGGTTTAGGGTTTAGGGTGTAGGGTTCAGGGTTTAGGATTTAGGGTGCGGGTTCCAGGAATAACCCTCAACTCCAAGCCTGAGTAGTCACTCCGCTTTCTTTGCATCTTCTTCCATCACTCCGATCCCTGGCCCCCGCTATCAAGCCGGACCTCAAGCTTACAAAGCCCCTAGGGTTTAGGGTTTAGGGTTTATATGGTTTAGGGTTTAGGGTTTCCCTCAACCTGGAGCCCGGAGACGCTCTAAGGCGTACAGGGGTGCAGAAGGGATCTCTCAGTTAATTTTAAGGGTTTAGGGTTTAGAGTTTAGGGTTTAGGGTTTAGGGTCTCGGTTACATGATAGGGCTTCTCCTATAGCAACCCTGTATGAGTTATGCATATTTTCATTCTTGTTCATATTTTCATTCTTGTTGGCAAAGCGCAACGCAGAGGTTCTAGGAACCCTACACATAGCAGGGGCCGAAGATGGGGACGGTTCAGCGTGGAGTCACTGACGCACATTCGTTGTTCCTGGGCTTTCCTTCCCTCAAGCGGGGTATAATCTACTAGTTGTGGGTTTGGACATGCGCGGCAAAGTGCTACAAGCCCTAAACCCTAAACCCTAAACCCTAAACCCTAAACCCTTTTCATGGGCTGCTTGGGAGCTCGGCTCAGGTTTTGTTACCCTAAACCCTAAACCCTAAACCCTAAATCCCCCCTTGTGCCAGGAGTGCCTTCTTCCTCCGCAGTTGGGACAGACATTGTTCTGAGCTTGCCTGGCAGTGGAATGCGCCCTGGTTTTGAAAAGGCAGCTCGCTTGTTGGGGTTTAGGGTTTAGGGTCTAGGGTCTAGGGTCTAGGGTCTAGAGTTTTAGGGTTGAGGGTTGAGGGTTGAGGGTTGATTTGGAATACATTTTCTTAAAACCCTTGCCGAAAACATTCGTCGGGTCGCGTCTCGTGCACGAGGACATGCTGCGACTCCCATGACTCACTGACTCCATGAACCCTAAACCCTAAACCCTGTTGGGAGGATCCTGTAGAAACCCACTCAGCAGCAATGGGCGCACTCTTTCATCCGTCGGAGGCCCGGCGAAAGAAGACATCAACCTCTCGCATCGGTGGGGGTTTAGGGTTTAGGGTTTAGGGTTTTTGGTTTAGGGTGGTGGAGATGTTTGAACCCAATCCATGTGAGGGAGGGTTTAGGGTTTAGGGTTTAGGGTGTAGGGTTTAGGGTTGTTTAGGATCATAAGGGCCCCCGAATATAGACCCCAACTAGTAAGATAAGGACCCCAGTAAGGTAACCCTAAGATCGTAGGCCCCCCATGTCTTCTCTCAAGCGGTGTAGATCACCGCCTACTTGGAGGTTCATGGTACTTATAACCCAATTATCACTGTACTGCATAACCCACTTATAAACCCTTTAAGTGCCAACATGTGGTTCTCATTGGGGTATATAGTAATTACAGGCAATAATTACAGGTATATTTGGGTTACGAAGTACCATGAACCTCCAAGCCCTAAACCCTAAACTCTAGACCCTAAACCCTAAACCTTAAACCCTAAACCCTTGGCTATTGAGTACCATGAACCCCCAAGTAGTAGCGTTTCTGCTGCAACGAACCTGCGATCGCCGAGGTCCACGGAATCGAGTTCATGGCAGGGCTGAGGCGAAGGGTGCAGTGGAAGGTTCAGGTACAAGGAGGGGCCTCCTAGTTATAAGTGGAATTATAAGGATCCTAAAGTAGGTTACAAGTCCCTTATCTACAGTTAGTATAGTAAGGGGGCCGCTCTTTGTTAGGGAACGCCAAAATAGCCTACGTCTTATTAGGCGGAAAACTTGATACTGAGACCAGCTAAGGGCATGGTCTTGAAGTTGGGGTCAGGGCTCCAAAGCGCCCATGACTTTAAACCCACAACCTTAATGCCCGCTATGAACTCTTACAAACGCCAGAGACCTCATCCCCTCTCCAGATCTCCCCCCCCCCCCCCCCCCCCGGCATCCGCCCCCGCTGCCTTCAACAGTCAGTTGTCCCTGTGGTCTTTTGACATACTCTCATGATCTCATGCGAATATTTAGTACGAGGGCAGGGTCTTTGAGTGGATGAGATCAAACCCCCGATAAGCCTTAAGAAGGTTCGTTGGTAAGCCGTCCTACGCTTTAGCGTTTATCGTTTGGGACATACGCTTAGGTACCCGTGCCCCCAATTTGGGGTTCCTGAAGTGGGTGGGCTGTTTAGGGTTCAGGATTTCAGCCGCAAAATCTGGACCCAAACTGAACCCTCAACCCTGAACCCTAAACCCTAAACTCTAAACCCTAAACCCTAAACGGTAAACCCTAAACCCTAAACCCCAAACCCTAAACCCTAAACCCTAAACCCCTAAACCCTAAACCCTAAACCCAAAACCCTAAACCCAAAACCCAAAACCCAAAACCCAAAACCCAAAACCCAAAACCCAAAACCCAACCCAAAACCCGAAACCCAAACCCTAAACCCTAAACCCTACAACCTGATCGGTTAGTTTCGGTGAAGGAACCGTGGAGGGAGGTTCCGAGCTCCTCTGAGCTTGAATTGGGCGAGCCGGATCTCTCGCTTTGGAAGGGTGGCATTGCGACCAGCGCCCGAAGGAGGGACGGCTTCGAAGAACGCCTCGCAGAACACCCGTACTCGACCGGCACGTGAGCAGGAGGTCCGAGCAGGAACGCGTCATCGCCACATGTGACCCCGCGCCGGCCCACGAGCCAGTCAGGAGTTCCGCGACCCTCGGCGTGCGAGCAGAGGAAGCCGCACACGGCATCCTGTAGTGGCGATGATGAGGCGCGCACCCCCATGTGGTTCCCGCTTCTGGTCCTAAGAAGGATGCCGGTGTCCTCGGGGATGAAGCAATTTCGGCGCACGGCCGTAGAACAGCACATGAAGCAGGGTTTATATTTCTGTTTTTGGTGAGTGTATATAAGGTTCCTCTTTAATATGGGTGAGTGTATATACCTGGTGTCCTTTTGGGGGTACAAGAAATATATACCCTGCTGCACATCAGCACCACAAGCCAGGGCCGAGCGAAGTACTCAGACACCCACAATGCGGTCTCTCCAAGAGACTCGATTGTTGTTGACCCCCCCCCCCCAATTGTGTACACAAGGGTTACACTTTTTGGGATACTAGAATCCCCTATAGAACTGAAAGTGTACACTTTTTTGGGGCTTATGAACTCAGCAGCTAATAAACCCTAAACCCTAAACCTTAAACCTCAAACCCTAAACCCCAAACCCCAAACCCTAAACCCTACAAGCTTCGGTCACCCTGAAGGCCTGAAACCTTAAACCCTAAACCCTAAACCCTAAACCCGAAACCCTAAACCCTAAACCCTACAAGCTTCGGTCACCCTGAAGGCCTGAGGAGTATCGGCCCAGCTTTCGCGGCGAGCTGCGCCAGAGCCGCGCGACCGGCCAGCCGCAAAGGCCGGAGGGTTTAGCGTTTAGGGTTTAGGGTTTAGGGCTCGGGGTTTAGGGTTTAGGGTTTAGGGCTTCGGGTACAGGTGTTCTGTCGCTGCAGGTTCCTCGATAACACGAACGAGTTGCCTAAACCCTAAACCCTAAACCCCAACCTTAAACCCTAAACCCTAAACCCTAAGATGCGTTTGCTTGTTTTGTTTGTTTCGTTCACTCTTTGCATCGAACTGCGTGGGTTCTCTTTATAAGCTCTTGGGATGCCCGGAGTTTTGGGTTTCTTCGGCTTTAACCTTCAAAGGACCTGGCCCTAAACCCTAAACCCCTCAAGCCCTTTAACCCCTAAGCCCTAAAACGCCCTAAACCCTAGAACCCTGGAACCCTAAACCCCAAACCCAAGCCCTAAACCCTAAGAAACGCCCTAAAGGGCTGCTTGGCGAGGTACTATCCCTACACCAGCCGCATCATGGCCTACATCTTCTCGGCTTCTTGGCCGCAAGCCAGGGGTTCCTTGGCGATCCAGGTGCCCTCAACCCTAAACCCGAAACCCGAAACCCTGGACCCTGAACCCTGAACCCTTAACCCTAAACCCTAAACCCTAAACCCTAAACCCTAAACCCTAAACCCTTAACCCTTAACCCTAAACCCTAAACCCTAAACCCTAAACCCTAAACCCTAAACCCTAAACCCTAAACCCTAAACCCTAAACCCTAAACCCTAAACCCTAAACCCTAAACCCTAAACCTTCCTTTCTTCTTTTGTTCGCAGCTTACGTTTAGGGCTTTGGTTCTTGGTTTAGGGCTTCGGATCCCTGACCTTGGAAGAAAAGCTCTCGAGTATGGGCCTAAACGGTGAACACGAAAACCCTATAGGGATGGGGTTTAGGGTTTAGGGTTTAGGGTTTAGGGTTTAGGGTTTAGGGTTTAGGGTTTAGGGTTTAGGGTTTAGGGTTTAGGGTTTAGGGTTTAGGGTTTAGGGTTAGGGTTTAGGGTTTAGGGTTTAGGGTTTAGGGTTTAGGGTTTAGGGTTTAGGGTTTAGGGTTTAGGGTGTAGGGTAAGGGCTCCAGGTTTGATTAGGGCCAATAACAAAGGCCCTTGTAGCAGATTCAGGGTTTAGGGTTCAGCGTTTCCCTGAGGTTTTGGGTTTCGGGTTTGGGTTTTCTCTACATCTTTCAGGGTCGGGGTTTGTGGCCTAGGGTGGTAGAGGGCTTTGCTCTTTCTTTCGCCCTCGAGGAGCTTGTTTTGAGATGGTTGCTTCGGTTTTTTGTTGGCGGGCGAGAGTTAATAAACCCTAAACCCTAAACAGTAAACCCTAAACCCTAAACCCTAAACCCTAAACCACTGAGGCTGTGGTCACCTCTCTGATGCTGGTGTCACCTGTCTTGCTGGGCGTTGCAGCTGCTAAACCCTAAAACCTATTTAGTGGATTTCGTGCATTTCATTTACATATCCCCAATAAAATATTCTCTTCGTAATAATTCTTAGTGCGCGAAAATATAGTAAATTCATAGTGATCGCGCACATGTGAACGCACCGTGTGACAAGATGCATATTAAAAGACTCAATTTCATGCGGCATTATGTGCGTTCGTGGTTTCGTTCTCAAGTTCGCGCATTTATTAATGGAATTCGTGCAGTCGTTTCACTCTTTTACAATTCTATTCTTAAATCGCTTGCTTGTTCTCTAAACTTGTAATATTGAATTTAGTGCGCTTCACTAAACCCTATAATGGTAAATATAAGCCCGCCCACAACTATTTTTTGTTTCTCCATTTCTTAGGGGGACAGCTAGCCAAGCACCTTTAAACCCTGAACCCCTATACAAAACCCTTAACCCCTACCCTAAATCCTCAACCCTAAAAACCCTGACCTGCACCAAGTCTTCTAGCCAGCAAAACCCTAAACCCCTTCTTGGTGGTTCCTTTTTTCAATTTTAGGGCGGTTCTACTTGGGCATAAAGACAGTGGACGCCCCTAGTTGGGGTAGCTTGCCATATCGCGCAAGCCGGTGGTGCTTGAGATAGAGGCCTTCAGCTTGGTGAGGGGTTGGATTTCCTCTCTGTGTTCATGGGTTGACTGACCCCTGCACCCCAAACTCTAAACCCTGAACCCTGAACCCTAAGCCACTCGCAGGCACATGCCAAACTTATGTTGACTTGCAAGGAGCCTGGGTGCAGGGTTTGGGGTTCAGGGTTTAGGGTTTAGGGCTTTCTGGCCTAGAAGCCGCCCCTCAATGACATTGGCAGAGCCAGTGTAAGCATCAATATTCTCCGAAACGTCTCGCTGGATAAACAGACCCTCAACTAAACCCTAAACACCCTGAAACCTAAACCTCCTAAACCCCTACACTCCTAAACCCTTAGCTCCAAACGATCCTCTGCTTGCTGGGGGGGGGGGGGGGTGGGGGTGGGGGAACCCTCAAAGAATCCATAAACCCTCAACTCAACTATAAGACTATTAGCCCTAGATCCTAAAACCCGAAACCCCAAACCCTAAACCCTGAACCCTAAAACCCTAAAACCCTAAACCCTCAACCCTAAAACCCTGAATCCTATCCTATGCAAGGATGGCCTTCAGCGCCATGATCTGCTCCCTTAACCTGCAGGGCTACATGGACGCCCCGGCCACCTCCTTCGAGAAGGCTGACGCCCAACGGTTTGGGGTTTGGTGTTTGGGGCTTAGGATTCTGAGTTTATGGTTAGGGGTCCAGGGTCACAGGGGTTTAGGGATAGGCTCGGGTTTAGGGTTTCGGGTTTAGGGTTTGGGGCTTAGAGTTTAGAGCCTAAAAATGGGCTCCCTTTTGACTTGGGCCCCGTCGGGCTTATGCGCGCTTGCAGCATGGACAGGCAGAAGGCAGCTCCCGGGGGGGGGGGTGTGTCTTGACTCGGCATGAGGGTTGAAGGGCATCAAGCTCCAACAAGCCTGAACCCTCAACCCCAAACCCTATGCCCTAAAGCCTAAACCCTAAACCCTATACCCAAAACCCTAAACCCCAAACCCTTATAACCCAAATAAACGGATCCTAAGCAAATACCCTCTAAACCCTAAACCCTAAACCCTAAACCCTAAACCCTAAACCCTAAACCCTAAACCCTAAACCCTAAACCCTAAACCCTCCTCCCCATACCCGTCAACCCGTGGGCCCGAAGCCCTGATGGTCAAGGCTTTGTCATAGTGGGATAACTTTTTACATTTTTAAGGGTACTTAAACTCAATAAGAATAAAATTTTAAATTTGTATTACTATCCCAACTATGAACCAGAAGGCCCTTATTCCTTTTTTTAGGGTTTAGGGTTTAGGGCCACAAGGACCCAGCGAAGGCCCTTATCCCCCTTTTTTGTTAAGGTGGAGCTTCCCTCAGAACCCCCTTGGGTGTTACCCTGCTAACCCAATAAGTTCCGGTAAGCCCTGTAAGCCTACAAGCCCTAAACCCCAAACCCCAAGCCCCAAACCCCAAGCCCTAAACCCTAAAACCTAAACCCGAGCCCCCGATGAGGTCTTTTACATCGCACCTCTGGCGCGTCTGTCACACCCTGGTGCGATCTTCGATCCCCACCAGAAAGCCACTTTCCCGAGCTTAAGGTTTTGGTTTCTGTGCGCGAAGGCTTCCCCAAGTTTGGCTGGTGGAGTGTTTTTTTGTTTTTTGTTTCTCTTGCTATGCGCGTGAGAGATGTCGACTCTCTATTCAAACCCTATACCCTAATCCCCAAACCCTAAACCCCAAACCCCAAACCCCAAGCCTGAAGCCCTCAGCCCTTACTTCAGGGGTGTTGGACGCTCTGGGCTTGCCAAGAAGCCGAGTTCAGGCGCACCACGAAATCAAACCGCTGTGGCGCTCTTCTCTGGGGAGTACGTGTGCAGTAACGTCTTTCTGATGGCTTCCAGCGCCACAACGTGCAGGTGGCCAGACGCCGCAGACACGGGCGCTCAACGGGGGAAGTCTACTTTCTGGATGCAGACAGGCGACGGATGGTAGTCGCCTTGCTGTCTGCAAGACAGCGCGGTTTCTCAGCATCAGGAACTCCCAACTGAAGAAGTCGCCCCAAGAATGCACTTCACATTTCCTTGCATGTCCGGAACTTTCGAGGCACGAGGCGAGCTCAACCGGCGGTTTTTTCTTCCTAGTTTCTGAAGCTCTATTCATTATTCCTATCCTTCTTTGGGACATCTTTCCAAAAACAAATTCATCCAACTTCAGGGATGTGGCATGGAGAAGCTTTCTATCTTCCAGATCCTTGTGAATTCACGTTTGCCACTCATTTGATCTAATGCTCTTGTTTCTTTGGGAAATGCTTTGTTAATAGAACAAATCATCACAATATGTTATGTCTTCACTTTGTGTGATCATTCTATTTACCTTCTTTTTATCCGTTTGCAGATTAAAGAATCTCGAATTCTTCAGGTCTTGAGGATTCTACTGCGCGTGAGAGATGTTGACTCTCCATTCAGAGCCTGAACCCTAAACCCCAGAACCCACCCCCATACCCTAAACCCAAAACCCTGAACCCAAACCCTCAAACCCTCAACCCCAAACCCTAAACTAGGATGCCCAGTAGTACCCTTATTCCCTTTTTGGGGGGTTTAGGTTCCCTTATAAACCCCTTTAAGCAAAAAAGGGTACCCTTTTTAAGCCTAGGTTACTGGGCCCCTAGCAAACCCCAAACCCTCAGCTTCCTTCAGGGGGTTTTGGGTGCTCTGGGCTTCCCAAGAAGCTGAGTTCTGCTTGCAGGTTCAATGGTACTTGTTAACCAATTACAAGTGTACTTAGGGTTTTAGGGTTTCGGCTTTAGGGTTTAGGGTTTAGGGTTTAGGATTTAGGGTTTAGGGTTTAGGGTTTTATGACTGTACTTCTAACCATATTAGGGGCACTTCCGGGGCTTGCAAGTGGGTTATACTAACATCGAACAACACCTCCAAGTGGCGTCACCACGAAATCAAACCGCTGTGTCAACCTTGGGGTTTAGGGGTTTAGGGGTTTAGGGGTTGTTGGGTTGTTGGGTTTAGGGGTTTAGGGGTTTAGGGGTTTAGGAGTTTAGGAGTTTAGGGGTTTAGGGTTTTAGGGTTTAGGGTTTAGGGGTGTCGGGTTTAGGGTTTATAGAAGGGGGTTTAGGGGGTTTGGGAATTTCGGGGCTTGGGGGCTTAGGGTGTGTCTTTTAGTGTTACTAGGCAGTGCCTTGGGACATTTTGTATTTTCCCGTTTTGGGGTTGAGCAATATATGTTTTCAGCCGTTTTACTTATCCTACACCCTAAACCCTAAACCCTAAACCCTAAACCCCAAACCCCAAACCCTAAACCCTACACCCTGAACCCTTTCTCCGATTCTTCGGTGACCTAAACACAAAGGTCCAAGGCCTGAGAAACCGGAGCTAGGGTTCAGACATGGGTTTAGGGTTTAGGGTTTAGGGTTTAGGGTTTAGGGTTTAGGGTTTAGGGTTTAGGGTTTAGGGTTTAGGGTTTAGGGTTTAGGGCGTAGCCTACAAGAAGACAAGCGTGTGGATTTATGTTGTATTTGACTTATATACACCCCGAGCGTATACTAAACGTAGGCCTAATGATTATGGTTGAAAAGAGGGAGTATAGCAGCAAGATGCAGCAAGAATCTACCTCAACGAGTGTTCGCTAGAGTTGAAAGGGTTCGAAACATGAAACCCTAACCCCTAAACCCTAAACCCTAAACCCTAAACCCTAAACCCTAAACCCTAAACCCTGTAGGGCGCGGGGCTCTGAGCCCATCCAAAAAGAGACCCTACCCCCACACACCCCCCGCAAACCCTGACCTAACCCCGGAACCCGAACCCCAAAAGCCTGCAAGGCCCGGTTAGGGTTTAGGGTTTAGGGTTTAGGGTTTAGGGTTTAGGGTTTAGGGTTTAGGGTTTAGGGTTTAGGGTTTAGGGTTTAGGGTTTAGGGTTGTGGGTTTAGGGTTTAGGGTTTAGGGTTTAGGGTTTAGGGTTTAGGGTTTAGGGTTTAGGGTTTCAGGGTTTAGGGTTTAGGGTTTAGGGTTTAGGGTCTAGGGTTTAGGGTCTAGGGTTTAGGGTTTAGGGTTTAGGGTTTACTTGAGAAACAAAAACAAACACACCTCGGAGAAGAGCCCCAAGGAGTACTTCGGCATCATGTCGGTAGCCCCCATCGTGCTGCACGTCACCGCAGCTCTTCCAGCTTCAGGGATCAGGGGACTTTGGTAAGGGTGTTTATAGGGTTTAGGGTTTAGAGTTTAGGGTTTAGGGTTACTATACTTATAAGTGCTTATAAGCCCCATTAAGGTACTTACTAAGTGGTTTGCGGATCAGACCCTAAACCCTAAACCCAAAGCCTAAAGCCTAAAGCCTAAAGCCTAAAGCCTAAAGCCTAAAGCCCTAAACCCTAAACCCCTCAGAGCAGGGTAGGGGGGAAGCTGGACGGTGGGGCATCTGGCTTTCCAAGGCTGTTGAGCTGGTGTGCTCAGGTTGGGGTCCCCAACCTTCCCTCTTTCAAAGGGGGTCTACGATGATAATACCCCGATGATAAGGGGTTCCTACTAGTTGGGGATCTATATTCGGGGTCCCTTTACACTATCATATGACTACACGGCCGGGGTAAGCCTGGCAAGCCCTGCCCCCAAATTTGCGCACTCTCGCACTCTCGCAGGGCGAGCCTCTCCCGCTGCAGTGGGAAGCAGCCGCGCGAGGAAGACGGCGGCTACTGGGCATACGGCCTCCAGTTGCAGTCTGGCTACGTGCCCTTCCCGAAGAGGGTGAGCCCGAGGCCACCTCATGATCCAGGTGGAAACATAAAAAACATGGGCGCTGAGATCTCAGGGGCAGGAAGCCCTTGATAGCTCTTCCGAGGATGGCAGTGTGAATCTGATACAGAGTGGATGCAAGCACTTGCAGCATCTGCGGTGAGGGTCTAGGTTTTCATGCCTAGGTCCTGAGGGCTCCAGGGCTCCGGTCTCCTCTGCAATCACCCGAAAATCCAGCCCTAAGGGTCCATGTGCCTTATTATTATATACTTGGGCCCCAAAGTAACTATATAGGAAGTACTTTAAGGCCCAAGTGCTCCCTATTTAGGTACATGGACCCTTAGGGCAGGACTTGACTGTCAGAGTCATGTCACCTTCTTAGCACGAATCTTGACAGCATGCGCGAGGGTCATCCTAGATTGCGCTGCCCTAAGCCTAAACTCTTGCAATCCGCAGAAACCCTCAGTCTAAGCTTGGAACCATGGGCCCTTAAGCAGCATGGACCCTTACCCTTGCTTCTAAGAAGTATGGGCCCTCATTCTATAATTGTGTACATAAGGGTTATTTAGCAAGGGACCCCCTAAGCCCTAAGCCCTAAACCCTAAACCTTAAACCCTAAACCCTAAACCCTACACCCTACACCCTACACCCTAAACCCTATTCAGCCCAGGCCATCATGATCATGAACAGGCTGTACCGTTTCGTGGCCGAGTGGCTGACCGAGCTTGAGAACCACGAGCCTGGGCCCCCGGAGGGCGGTTGAGGGGGCCTCAGGGTTTAGGGTTTAGGGTTTAGGGTTTAGGGTTTAGGGTTTGGGGTTGAGGGTTTTGGGGTTGAGGGTTTAGGGTTTGGGGTTTGGGGTTTAGGGTTTGGGGTTTAGGGTTTGGGGTTGAGGGTTTAGGGTTGGGGAATGAGGGTTGAGGTTGAGGGCCTGGATGTCCAGGGAGGAGCTGGCCCTTGTTGCACGATCTCGATGCTAGTTGTGGGACATATAGCTGAAGCTGAGTGTCTACGACCCAACGTACCAGCCGCACTCACCCCTAATCCTGAAGTGCTTCCGTAGTGTAAAGCTTCTGTGCTTGTTTGGTTCTTGGGAGTTCGACTTTGCCACCGTAAGCCCTATGAAAGTATACTATAGCTTTTTCTCCCAGGGGGTTCCGGAAAAACCTGGACCATGGCTCACTCCTACCCCCAGGCGCTCCCCACACCGAAACACCAGAAGTGCAGTTCTCCAAATTGGGGTCCCTTTTCGAGACCCTAAACCCGAAACCCGAAACCCTAAACCCTAAACCCTACACCCTAAACCCTAAACCCTCCTTCTTTCGAGGGTGCCATGCTACATATAGGGCCCCCGAAAGGGGCCCTGATTTAGAAAGCTACCCAGCGCCTAGACAGCTTGGGCCCAGGGGTTGAAGGTTTAGGGTTTAGGGTTTGGGGTTTAGGGTTTAGGGTTTCGGGTTTAGGGTTTAGGGTTTAGCTGTTCGGGTTGAGGGTTTAGGCTGAAGCCACTCAGGCTCGTGACTGCCCATAACAGCTCGCTGATTGCGAAGAGGCACAGCAGGATTGAGGGTTGAGGGGTTTAGGGTTTAGGGTTTAGGGTTTAGGGTTTAGGGTTTAGGGTAACCCTAAGCTTCATAGACTCAGAAAACAGCTGAAAGCCTTGCTAACCAGTTCTCATGTAATGTTGGGGTTGCCCTTCTAGGGGTCCCTCCCTAAACCCTAAACCCTAAACCCTAAACCCTAAACCCTAAACCCTAAACCCTAAACCCTAAACCCTAAACCCTAAACCCTAAACCCTAAACCCTAAACCTATCCCTTAAGGAGGCGGCTTACCTGATCCCTAAAACCCCGAATCAAGAATGTCAGACTTGCACCCCTACAGGTTCCTCTTAATGTACTCCTGATATGGTTTAGGGTTTAGGGTTTAGGGTTTAGGGTTTAGGGTTTAGGGTTTAGGGTTTAGGGTTTAGGGTTTAGGGTTTAGGGTTTAGGTTTGGGGTTTTGGGTTTAGGCCCTCTACGACCCTAAGGATCTTTAGAAAGGGTCCCCAAAACCCAAGGGTACAGGGTACCTCACCTTCTTTCAAGGGTTCTGATGTCTGGGCACTTGGGCTGCATAGGGTATGAAAGGGGTAGGTGAAGGGGCCACGTAACTACCCGAAGTATCCCTAAGCCTTCATAGCCCTAAACCCTAAACCCTAAACCCTAAACCCTAAACCCTAAACCCTAAACCCTAAACCCTAAACCCTTGTGCAGGTTTGCTTTTGAGGCCTTCGACTGCTATGTCGCTCTGTTCTATGTGGGCTTCGTGCAGCAGGACACGTGAGAGACTGTCTTGGGGGTTTGGTTGCTCTGTTTATGGGTGCTGGGTTGGGGTTGTAGGGCGTGGGGTGTAGGCTTGGGGTTTGGGTTGAGGGTTTAGGGTTTAGGGTTTAGGGTTTGGGGTTTAGGGTTTAGGGTTTGGGGTTTAGGGTTTAGGGTTTAGGGTTTAGGGTTTAGGGGCAGGCCTTCGAGATTTTAGCTCAGGATTGTGTGGTCCCTTGAATGCAGGACTTCTAGGCTGCCCCAGCCCTCAGCGTTCGCTTTGGTGTGTGCGCGGCACACTGAAAAGGTTCCCGAGCCAGCCCCAAGTTTTTCCACGGTCCCCCTTGTGCTGCTTTGGGTGCTGCGTATAGGTAGCACTAAGCCTTTTTGGTTCTACAAAGCTCCATCAAACCCAACGGGGTACGGCTTTCCCCTGGAAGCCCTCAACCCTAGAGCCCCCTAAACCTTAGGCCTTAAACCCTAAACCCGGTTTCCCCAAAACCCAAAACCCAAAACCCTAAACCCTAAACCGTAAACCCTAAACCCTAAACCCTAAACCCTAATCCCTAAACCCTAAACCCTAAACCCTAAACCCTAAACCCTAAACCCTAAACCCTAAACCCTAAACCCTAAACCCTAAAACTAAACCCTAAACCCTAAACCCTAAACCCTAAACCCTAAACCCTAAACCCTAAACCCTAAACCCTAAACCCTAAACCCTAACCCTAAACCCTAAACCCTAAACCCTAAACCCTAAACCCTAAACCCTAACCCACCCTAAACACGAATTTCCCCAAAACCGGAAGGACATCCGAAAACTGCGACATGAGCTGATCTGCCTGTACAGCGTGGACAGCATACGAAGGGCCCCTCGACAACTCTAAACCCTAAACCCCAAACCCCAAACCCTAAACCCCAAACCCTAAACCCTAAACCCTAAACCCTAAACCCTAAACCCTAAACCCTAAACCATCCCTAGGATGTGTTGCCCAAGCCCTGAACTCTACCCCCTGCTGATAAACCCTAAACCCTAAACCCCTAAACCCTAAACCCTAAACCCTAAACCCTAAACCCTAAACCCTAAACCCCATGGACATGATTTGCAGATGGGCTTGGGATTGCCCTACTGGGGGGGGGGGGGGGGGGGGGAGGGTCGAAGAGCTGAAGCGAACCCGAAAACCTAAACTCCTAGTCCTTAATCCCTAACCCAAAGGGTCCATGTACCTCAATAGGGAATGCTTGGGCCTTAAAGTACTTCAACCTATATATGGACTTTGGGGCCCAAGTATATACTAATAAAGTCCATGGACCCTTAGGGTAAAATACCTACTAAAATGCGTATGTTTTTAGTTGTTGGGGTCTAGGGTTTAGGGTAGTGGGGGCTTCGGGTTTAGGGTTTATATTGAGGGTTTAGCCTTACCCCTAAACCCTAAACCCTAAACCCTAAACCCTAAACCCTAAACCCTAAACCCCGAACTCGGGGGGCTTAAGGAGATGTGGGAGGGGGTATGGTTTTAGGGTTAGGGGTTTAGGAGCTTAGGGTTTTAGGGGTTTAGGGTTTAGGGGCTTAGGGGCTTAGGGGTTTAGGGGTCCAGGGGTTTAGGGGTTTCGGGGCTTAGGGGCTTAGGGGCTTAGGGGTTTAGGGGCTTAGGGGCTTAGAGGTTTAGGGGCTTAGGGGTTTAGGGGTTTAGGGGTTTAGGGGTTTAGGGGTTAGGGGTTTAGGGGCTTAAGGGTTTAGGGCTCAGGGGAGGCTTTGTGGTTTGGAAGGTTCATGGTTGGGGACAACCGCTTGGATTCAGGATTCAGGGCATCAGGTCCTAAACTTTTTTTTGCAGCCTACCTGCAGCCTATATACCATACTAGAGACCATACCCAGGAGTTAAGGCAACTTCTCTTTCAAAGAGCATGCCGTCCTAAACCCTAAACCCGAAACCCTAAACCCTAAACCCTAAAGCCTAAAGCCTAAGCCCTAAACCCTGACACAACCTACACCCACCCAATCCCTGGCCCAGGTGTTCGTGGAGAGCATTCTTCCGCTTGTCGGGAGCCTACACTTCGGACGATGAGGTCAGTTTAGGGTTATTGTTCGCCTAGGTCGGGGCTGATGTGAAAAGAATATTTTCATAGGTCCTGACCCTGTAAAACTGCAGACTTCGATGTTCCGAGAGAGTCTACTTGAAGGTTCACGGGCGCTTCTATAGCTGCAGCGAGAAAGTAGGGTATTTGCGTGGACTGTTTACTCGGGCTTAGGGTTTCTAAACCCTAAACCCTGAACCCTAAGCCCCTTTAGCCCTACTGGTTGATGCCCATGAACCTTCAACTAGGGGCGTCCGATCCCGGAAAGACATTGGGGTTGAAGGCTTCGTAGGGGTTCTGGGCTCAAGGGGTTCGGGCTCCCTAGAGTAACCCTGGAAAGCCTCAACCCTAATCGTAGGTAGGAAAAGGGGGGACCCTTAAAAGGCAACCCCTTCTTAACCCTCTTCTGGCTCTCTTAAACAGGGACCTTATTCAGAGGGTCTAGATCCCCAAGGGTCCCCCTGATCCTACCCCCTACCTAAACCCTTCAGGAAAACCCCTAAATCCTAAAGCCAACGCTGTGAGGAGCAGCTTAAACCGACTGCACCCTGAACCATTTGAACCGTCAGCCTGACATTCGCGCCCGCTGCGGGCGAAATAATCTGAAACTGACAAATAGTTGGGGGTGGGGGGGGAGGGTGAGGGTCAGGATTCCTAAACCCTAAAACCTCAACCCTCAACCCTCATCCCAACCCCCAAGCCCTGTAGAGTTGGGTTTAGGGTTTCGGGTAACTGAAACCCTCAACCCTAAACCCTAAACCCTAAACCCTAAACCCTTAACCCTCAACCCTAAACCCTAAACCCTAAACCCTAAACCCTAAACCCTAAACCCTAAACCCTACAACCCTACAACCCTACAAACCCTAAACCTGAAACCCTCAAACCCCAAGCCCAGTTGCTGGACCGCATCAGCAGATTCCGCCTCGTCAGCCGAGTCGCCTGGCTCCGTGGGTTTATAGGGTTTAGGGTTTAGGGTTGAGGGTTGAGGGTTGAGGGTTGAGGGTTGAGGGTTGAGGCTTTAGGGTTAGGGTTTAGGGTTTTTAGGGTTAGGGTTTACAGGGTTTATAGGGTTTATAGGGTTTACAGGGTTTATAGGGTTTATAGGGTTTATAGGGGTTATAGGGTTTATAGGGTTTATAGGGTTTATAGGGTTTATAGGATTTATAGGGTTCATAGGGTTTATAGGGTTTATAGGGTTAAGGGTTGAGGGTTTTAGGACTCCCAGGTTTGGAGTTTGGGGGGGGGGGGGGCAGGTGTGTTAGGTTTTGGGGTTGGGGCTTGGAGTCTAGCGTTAGAGAAAGCTGGAGCGCCACTTGTTTGCTTGGGATGCAGGGTTTAGGATTTAGGGTTGAAACGCAGCAACCCTCTAGAATTGTTGTGCCCCGACCTAGCATTGTTGACCCGAGATGATGTCATTGACTGGCTCCGTGATCATGTGCCAGAATGTAGCTTGAACAGGCTCAGGCTGTCCCTGAGCCTACATGAAATAGCATTTCACTTAACAGCTCGTGATGCTCATTGCGTGAGTTTGTCCACTGCTACAAACTGGCTGGAGTGCAGGGATCCTACACCCTCAGCCCTGACTGACCAGGCTGCTGATTTGAAGAGGCGCGGCACCTGAATTTTGCTAGTCTGGGGTTTAGGGTTTAGGGCTTTGGGGGGCGGAGGGCGGGTTCACCAGCTAGCGCAACCTGGGATACTTAGCGTGAACCCTCATAGTGAGTCAGGAGTCAGAAGAGATCCTTTTGTCAGAGGGTTGTAAAGGACACTCCCAATCTCCTGAATCCTAAACCCTACAGCCTAAAGCCTAAACCATAAACCCGAAACCCTAGCCCTAAAACCTAAACCCGAAATCCTAAGCCACTTTCTCAAGATGCGCACACACAGACACACAGACACACAGACACACAGACACACAGACACACAGACACACAGACACACAGACACACAGACACACAGACACACAGACACACAGACACACAGACACACAGACACACAGACACACAGACACACAGACAAACAGACACACAGACAAACAGACACACAGACACACAGACACACAGACACACAGACACACAGACACACAGACACACAGACACACAGACACACAGACACACAGACACACAGACACACAGACACACAGACACACAGACACACAGACACACAGACACACAACACACAGACACACAGACACACAGACACACAGACACACCGACACACAGACACACAGACACACAGACACACAGACACACAGACACACAGACACACAGACACACAGACACACAGACACACAGACACACAGACACACAGACACACAGACACACAGACACACAGACACACAGGCACACAGACACAACACACACACACAGACACACACACACAGACACACACAGAGACACACACACACACACAGACGACACACACACACAACACACACAACACACACACACACACAACACACACACACACACACACACACACACACACACACACCACACACACACACACAGAACTACACCACACACACACACACAGACACACACGCACACACACACACACACAGAGACACACACACACAACACACACACACACAGACACACACACACACAGACACAGACACAGAGAGACACAGAGACACAGAGACACACAGAGACCACACAAAGAGACACAGAGACACAGAGACACACAGAGACCACACAAAGACACACAGAGACACACAGAGACACACAGAGACACACAGAGACACACACACACACACAGACACACACACACAGAGACACACAGAGACACACAGAGACACACAGAGACACACAGAGACACACAGAGACACACAGAGACACACACAGACACACATAGACACGCAGAGACACACAGAGACACACACAGAGACACACACACAGACACACACAGACACACAGAGACACGCAGAGACACACAGAGACACACACACACACACACACAGACGCGCACACACACACACACACACACACACACATACACTCACGCACATGCCTACTCACGCACATGCCTATTCACGCACATGCCTACGCATGCGCATGCCCATGTGCGCACGGAACGCACGCACGTTCACACTCGCATGCTCGCACACTCGCATGTGCACGCAGGTTCGCACGTTCCAGCCTATACGCACTCTTGTGCGCGCCTTTGCACGCCGATGCACGCACGCAGGCTCGTACACTCCCGCGCTTACCCACACTACGCACGCTCGCACGCCCGAACGCCTACGCACGCCTACGCACGCCTACAAACGCCTGCCTGCGCGCGCCTGTGCGCGCCTGTGCGCGCCCATGCACGACTACGCACGCCTACGCACGCCTAGGACGGCTGCGCACGCTCTCACACTCGCAGGCCTACGCACGCTCGCACGATCCACCGCTGCACGCTCGCACGGTCGCACACCTACGCACGCTCACGCGCTCAGGCACGCTCAGGCACGCTCACGCACGCTCGCGTATGCTCGCGTAAGCTCGCACACGCTCACGCACGGACGCTCGCGCACGCTTGCACGCTTGCGTGCTCGCGCGCTCGCACGCGCACACGCGTTCACTTCTCACCAGGAGTACAGCGCGGAAAGCTACGACTTGCTTCACAACAACTGCTGCCACTTCGCCGATGACCTCTGTTGCCGACTAGGACAGTGACATGCCTGTCAAGTTTTTAACGCTGTGGTCGTCGTGATTGTTGCTCCACCCACACCCCCATGCTCCAGTGCCCTCTTGATCTTCACAATTCCAGATGTGAGAACGAGAAGAGCGTAAGGAATAAACAGCAAACGAGCGTTGTGATTTGGGGGCTTTGGGCTTCGAAAGTACTTTCCGGGGTATGAACTGAGGTAGGTTGGGGTTCAGTGTTAGAGGCTTGCAATGTTTTCACTCTGTGATTAGCCCATGGTAGGAGTAAGACCCCCGAAACTAGAACCAAGCAGCAAGGCTCATCCATGAACCACATCGAAGCACCACTGTATGTCTCAGCATCATGCTTTCGGGTTATTGTGTGTTTACTCGTTCGAAGCCAGAGGCTGGAAATTGACAAGCTTCAGCCCCACCTCGCCACGAATTCAAGATCTCGAACATGTGGTGTGCATGAATTCAAGTCGTGGGCTTCAGGCTTGGGTTCAGCAGGCTTTAGCAAATATGAATGTCGTTCCACTGAACTGAACTACTTCGTTGCGGTGCCTGTTGGATGCCACCGTGGAGGTCGAGTCTCAGGTCACCACTAACCAAAGCATACACACTCGTCGATGAAGTCGTTGTTCACAGGGTTTGAACTGGCGTAAGTCATGTCTGAACTTTAAAGAACTATACTCACTCACTCACGCATCAGAGGATCCAGGTCCGCGCGTCTGTTCCTACACTAGACACATAAATAAGAGTACCTGGTACAGAGCATGGCGCGAGGGAAAAGCGCAAATTATTCTCAATCTTCTGTGGGCGCATGTGATCATGTCGACCGCTGCTGCGTAACAGCAAGGCTTCGAGCGGGAATGTTGCCGGCCATTGTATTTTCGTCCTGTACGTAGCTGGCTTTCAAGCGAGTGTAAGCCTCAGGAGCTTGTGGAGCAGGCTCGAAATCGCGGCCGTAACAAAGGTCCTCAACTGAAAGAGGGTGGAGTCCAGGAGTGTCATTGAGATCCAGAGGCTCGAGATCACTCTGCACAATCTTCGGCCGACACCAAAGAACTATACTAAGTATAGTTCTTTCAAGTTCAGAAACTCGAGCAGCTTCTCACAGGACCATATGCAAGGCACTCAGTCCTCCAGGTTCAGGTCCTAGCTAGCCACGTGCAGTCTACATTGGTGGACGACTCGCATGAGCAGGAGTGAAGCGCCCACCTTCCTGGCTCCTCCGTCTGGCACATGCCGGGGTGCCGGGCTCATCAACATGAGGATGTCTGCGTTTTCAGGGAACTTGTTCTA
Organism: Symbiodinium natans; assembly: GCA_905221605.1. Lineage (NCBI taxonomy): Eukaryota > Dinophyceae > Suessiales > Symbiodiniaceae > Symbiodinium > Symbiodinium natans. Next base: position 1,815,908 of record CAJNDS010000335.1, read on the forward strand.
CTTAGATTTGTTGGTTTGCAGCACTTTTGTAGCGCTTTGGCGTAAGGCAGCAGTGGATGACATGCTACCAGAACCTTTGCGAGATCTTCTGCCGTGGTGAGGACTCTTAATTCTTAATCTGCTTAAGCCCAAATCCCGAAGTTCGGCTCGAAATTCGGAAAGGCATGCTGGCGCATCTAGTCGCAAAGGGGTTGGCGCAGTTCCGCGCTCATCGCAAGTGTTGAGGTGTCATGGCGCAGCCGCATATAGAAGTAGCGTAGCCACCCCGAGCGACATCGAATGCGACTGGCAGAATTCGCTGCCTATCACTGCAGCCTGAGCACGGGTTCGAACCAAGACCAAGACCACAGAAAAAAACAGCCTACATCAGAAACGACCACCGTCTTGGTTCTTGCCTCGATATCTCTCTTTCGCTCCTGCTCCTCTGCCTCCCTCTCTCTCTCTCTCTTTCTGTCTCTTTCCGTCTGTCTCTCACTCTCTCTGACTCTCTCTCTCTCTCTCGCGCTCTCTCCCTCTTTCTCTTCCTCACTCTACTGGCCAGCAGTTGCGAGAATTCAGCAGCTGCGTAATCATGCATCGTGAATTGTACGGCGGAAGCCTGCCAGACTGATTTCTTGGAGAGCTGAGATAGCACGAGCTGCAACACAGTCGACCGGGTTCACTCTGACCGCATGCGTTGGGTGTATGCGCAAGTGCATGTCGCATGCTGTCGCTAACGGGTGCGTGTCGAACTTGTTGCGGTTGTACCAATTGCGTGGCTTTTGTGGCCAGCTGTTGGGGGTTCAAGGGCTTCAATGCGGCTCCAAGGGATCCAAGGGCGCACACCAGAGTTTGGGGTCGAGGGTCGAGCCATGTTGGAAGAAAGCTTCTCAGCCGTATGGCTCAGGGTCAGCTTGGTCATCCGGTTAGCGAAAACCCGTGACCTACATCTTCAAACAATGAAATCGAGCAATCCGTTGTTTTTGTTTTTGATGTTACTGGCATCTTTGCGGCTTGAGATCATAGCTGTTCATGTCCGTGCCGTGCCACGTTCTTGTACAAGCTGGAACCATGACATGAGCCACTACACATGCAAATGTTGAAGTGCGTTGTTCTAGTGTCTTCGCAAAACGACGGCGAGCTACGCTGTCTGTTCCCAGCGCTTTCATGTTTTCCGTGTGAGACATTGAGCCATGTTGAGCCACTTGAATTCAGTTCCTGGTCAGGTTGCGGGGGGCCATGCGGTTTAAGCCAATGCTTAGATCCGAGCTGTCATGGTCCGCAGCATCAACGCTGCGTTGGTGTTGCCCTGCAGAAAGTGCGATTTGCAAGCAAGATGAGGCGGGATGATGAAACATTTAAAAAGCATGTGACCGCTGAAAGAAGCATGCAAGGCAAGACTTTTTGCTTCTTCTTTGTAAGCAACGAGGAAGCGGGGGCAAGCCGAGATTGCAGGCTTGGTATGCTGCAGGGTCCAAAAGACTTCTGCGCTGCTTCCTGGTGGCAGGTTTAAGGTTTAGGTTGTGTGCATGTGAAAGGCTCAGCTGATGCTCTTGGCACAGACAAGCGGCCTCGAGGGCGCATTCTTCGGCTCGGCTCCCGGTGAGGTCGTTGAAAGCCCCTGTCGAGCCTTGTTTGCGAGTAGCGAACATTGAAAGAAGTATGCTGTTCCCAGTTTAAATAGGCAGCTATCAAGAAATTCTGCATTTGCCACGTTAGCGCAAGATAGTGCAAAGCAGCGACGGGTGTTTGGAGTAGACCAGTAAGATTTCTATGGCTTGAGACTCATGTGTGCGCTGCTGTCCATGGCTTGAAGCTCTCGGCGCACCTGAGGCCAGATCAAGCAGCCGCCATCAAACGAAGGAGATCTCACCAACCTGCTTTTTGCCGTTGATCAGGTTGCTCTGCCTTGCTCAGTCGTATGAGACACATTCGTGCAGGCAACAGCTCGACAAGAAGGCCGTGCGTCGACGCCTTGCGTTGTGGCGCTCAAGGACAGCTGGGGTGACATTGGCAACATCATGTGCAGAGCGTGCACGCGTCGCGCACATCCAAACACGCGCAATTCTTGTTGGAAGTAGCGGCGATGAGCAATGTTGGTTGAGCCCTGGCCAATCAGGGCATCCTCACTCAGCCGGGATGCCACTCGTGTCGCTCGAGCAACTGATGTGCATGTTGACTTTCGTCAGCGCTCCGTGCGTCGCCATGTCCTACACGACGAGCGGGAGCGCCTCGCAGCGGCAAAGCAGCTAAGCGGATAGCCTTATGCGGAGCTTCTTACAGACTAAGCTTGCACGCTGAATCGGCCGGCAAGGCTACTCTGCCTAGGGCCAAGGGCCCAGGCGATCAATCCTGTGCGGAGCCGCCGAACAAATCCCCAAAGCTGTGGACATGTCTGGATCATGGGGCAAAGAACCGAAGAACCGATCGTGACTCGATGGGATGCGATGGGCCTGCACACAAGGCTTCGGGCTTGCTCTGGCCTCAATCGCGAGCAGTGCGCCTCAGATGCTTGTCAAACTTTTCCTTGTCGGGAGACAAAAGCGACTGAGAATAAACAGTCAAGAAGAGTGGCCCCTTAGGCCTTAGGCACGTGCTGGTAAAGACTCCGTTTCGGACAATGCTGACATGTACCACTGCATTTGTGGCATGGAAGGGCCGGTTTGGCATCGCGAATCATCGCAATCGCGGTCAAATAATTTGCCTTCATTGTCCTCATGCTCCGGTTCCACGTTGTCATTTGTGCCTGCGTGTGTGAGGACCGTGGATGGCGCATGGTGTGGCCCACAGCTCCATATCACTTGGCAAGGTTTGGCGCGTTCATGCTGAAGGCAGACAGTCTACACCACTTTGGCTGGGGACGTGCTGAAGAAGGGTGCAAGGCGTCAACATCACTAATGAAGGAACATGATGCGTGCACTCTGCGTGCACTTGCGAGCAGGGCCTACAGAGCTGCCGCCGAAGATCAGCAGTACCTGAAGGATGCGGATTTTTCTGTGTGAGCTTGATTTGCTGTTCGCTGCAGAATGTTTTTCGTGTTCATGGCAGGCTTGCGGAATCGCGAGCAATCAGCCCGCTAACTCAGAAATTGAGTTTCCCGAGGAGCATGCAGAGCCTCTCATAGTTACGGCTTCTTTGCCCGCCAAGCTGCGCAGGAGATTCAGCCATATGCCAGCTGCAGAGGGCAGAGCCCGCTGGATGCCGACCCAGATTGTGTGTGCAGACTGCCATCCTCACATCTGACATGAGCATTGAACAGCATCGAACAGCATTGAACAGCATTAGCCACTGAATCGTGCAGGAGCTTTCTTATTGGTGCATCCCACGGTCGGTGCAGGCTCGGCAGTGGCCGGTGCTTTGACTTGCAGAGCCTCGCAAAGTCTTCTCCGTCTCAAGGTCAGCCTCTGCGAAGCGGGCATTCAGCACCTGCACAGGTGGCAAGCTGAATGCCTGAACTGCCCTCAGGCGAGGATGAGTTCTGCATATTTCTGCATCCAGTTGGAGCCGTGACCATGCGCAGGTCCTCCAAGGGCAGTCTCTTGTTTACGATCCCTCCTGAGCCGGTCTGCTGCGGGTGGTTGGATGCTTTTGACGAGATGCCCGGCAGATTCTTGCAGATTTCAGGTCGCTCCCACCAGCGCAGGAAAGTCTTTGGTATCTGAGGCATCATAAGGTCTTAAAGACTGTCAGATGAAGAGCGGCTGTATGTGGCTGTCTGAATCACAGCAAGAGGCTGCAGTTCTTGGGACTGGCATGAGATTCTGAGTTTTGGCAGGTCTTGATGCTGCGACAGCTTCTATTTCGTGGACGGCGGGCTCTTCTCGTTCTGCCGTTTGTGGCCACCTTACGGATCCTTACGGCAATGCGTCTTTGCAATGTTTGTCAGTGCCAGAGCACTGTTCCAGGAGAAGACTAGCGACACCCTGATAGTGTCATCAGCAGTGACATGAAGCGGGAAAGTGAATAGATTCTCGATTATGCTTGCTCACCCCGGTGTAAGGGAGGTTTCGTTCTAAGCAGCAGCCAAAATCAAAATGACGTCCTTCCGACAAACATTCGCCTCTAATCGAGGGTTGGGGACTGGGATGTGCCGGGGCTGTGCACGCTGAAACGTCATGAAACCTCTCTACTCAAGACACGCTGCCCGTGGCATCTATGCTGCCAGTCTGTGGTAAGCTTGCGCATGCTGTTTTCCTGGAGGTCTCAATCTGTGTAGAGAAGGTCCAGAAACTTCGTCAAAGCTTTGGGGCATGTGGCCCCAGACTAAGCAGATTCACCTAGAATTGATGCCTACTGTTGATTGCGGAGTGCAAGAATCCGATGTTTGCCTTTCGCAGGTCTTCGAGTAGAAGGTCTCTACTCAGCATCGGATGGCAAGTGTATGCCTGAGATGCTGTAGAGTACCCGGGATCGATGCATGTGGGGTGCTAGCCGTACAAACCTGTTCTGGTGTATCGTGGATGTGCACTCGAGGTGGCATGCTGGCGCGGATGTTGCTGTCTGCACTATTGAGAAAGCTAGTGCCTTGCTCAATCGCTTACTGGAGGCACCGCTTCAAGTGGCTTGTCATGGCGTGTCCAGACCTGGTTTGGCTCAAAGATGTCTCGTCATCTCGATCTGTCAGGAAGATGCACTTCTGCGAGACATCGGTGTAGCTTCCAGGTTGCAAAGGCAGCAAAGGCCAATGGTATATTTGTGACTTGGGTCGTGCCATGACGCAGACTCCTGCATCATGACATACTTTTGTCTCAGGGCGATAAAGGTAGGTTGGGTAGTAGGAGCAAGTACCCCAAGAGTTTGTTTAGCGCACGCAAAGTACCCACCCAAGCAATTTTCTGCAAGGTTGTCGTAGATGAGATGCACCTTCTTGGTGAGGCAACGCCTGGATCCTTTCTTGCTTGTCAGATTGTTCGTCATCTTCAACGTGCTAAATCTGTGACATTCTGTGACATTGTTGCGATGCTGGAGGAGCACCGGGGCTATCTGTTGGAGCTCATCTTGGTAAAAGCAAGGCTGAGTGCCGACATGGCCAAGGCCTTGAAGCACACGGAAGCAATGTTGAACAGTTGAGCACGCAATGCAATGCCTTTCAGCCGGCACGAGATGGCACGATATCAAGTTTTCAGACGTGTAGGCAAAGGCTGCGGACGCGGGTGGCGGCAGCCCCGCCTTGTTGAGCTCTATGTCAACTCGCTGTTCGCATATGCTCGCATCATCCAGTCGCTTGTCAGGTGCAGCACTTCAGATCATAGGCATGTCGGCAACGCTTCCGAACGTGCAGCTGCTGGCGGACAGGGTTTCCTACATGCTTGTACATAGATCTGTACATAGGGTCAACCCATGCCAACCCGGTCCCTGCGCCGTGTTCTCAAAGGACTGGCTGGGGGCCAGGCTCTATGTCAGCAACGACCGGCCAGTCCCGCTCAGCCTCTCAGTCGCTGTGAAGGGTCAGGTCTGGACCTTAGGCCTTGTAGGCCTTAGGCCGCCAGTATTTCCCTGGAATCTGCTCTGGTCGCTTCTGCTCACATTTCGCGCAACATGACTCTTCTCAAACTCATTCTAGGTCCTGCACCAGAACCGAGGAATACAGGTGCGCCTGACATGTTTGAAAAATCGAGTTTCCGTTGCTTTCCAGAGCGCTTCACCGCCCATGATGACATGCGAAAATCAGAATTCGTCTGCCCTTCTCGACCTCTTCGTTCACGACATCAGATGAATGTATGTTTCTCTCATCGATCGAGTGGACTTGCTACAGCAGGCAGCCAGGCCCGAGGCAAAGAACAGTCGGGACCCAGATGGACTGGTGCCCTTGGTTTCGGTGCGCTCCTCGACACCTGCGATAGATTCTTAGATTTGCAATGCCCTGGCAGCTTGTCGCTGCCAGTCACAGCCATACAGTATGTGAGTTATGCGAGTCGAAGTATGACGAAGTCACATGACAATTCACAGGAGTGCGTCTCAATGCAGCAGTCGGTCCTCGTCTTCTGTGCTACGAAGGCATGAGAACTTAGCGCTTTCCTGTGCGTTCGCGTGCTCTTCTCACTGCTTTCCACGTGTCGCACGGTGCTCTAAGCTTAGCACAGTCAGCACTCTGAAGTTTCGTGAGCCACATTAGAACCAGCAGTGCAGGAGAGGCTGGGGGGAGTTTGAGGGGAGTGTGGACCACAACTGCACTACAGCGCTTTTTGGACCGAAATCCGGAAAAGAATGAAGCGTATCATATGAGTTTGGGACGAAGCCTTTCAGCGTCTGGTGGCTGATTTCTTGCTCCTCCTTTTTTTAAAGATATTTTGTTATTGTTTTGCTCGTTCTTGCTTTTTCAGGCCTGGGGGGTTATGGGCTAGGGATGATGGACGAACCCTGACACACCGCGCAGTCGCAACCACGTGGTCTTCGGGCTGTCTGTGCGGCAGTTCATTGCCATCGTCAGAGCGAAGCCGGTCGTAGGTCGCGTTCTTCCTTTCTTCCCTTCTTCCCTTCTTCCCTTCTTCCCTTCTTCCCTTCTTCCCTTCTTCCCTTTTTCCCTTCTTCCCTTCTTCGCTTCTTCGCTTCTTCGCTTCTTCCCTTCTTCCCTTCTTCCCTTCTTCCCTTCTTCCCTTCTTCCCCTCTTCCCCTCCTCCCCTTCTTCCCTTCTTCCCTTCGTCCCTTCGTCCCTTCGTCCCTTCTTCCCTTCTTCCCTTCTTCCCTTCGTCCCTTCTTCCCTTCTTCCCTTCTTCCCTTCTTCCCTTCTTCCCTTCTTCCCTTCTTCCCTTCTTCCCTTCTTCCCTTCTTCCCTTCTTCCCTTCTTCCCTTCTTCCCTTCTTCCCTTCTTCCCTTCTTCCCTTCTTCCCTTCTTCCCTTCTTCCCTTCTTCCCTGCTTCCCTGCTTCCCTTCTTCCCTTCTTCCCTTCTTCCCTTCTTCCCTTCTTCCCTTCTTCCCTTCTTCCCTTCTTCCCTGCTTCCCTGCTTCCCTGCTTCCCTTCTTCCCTTCTTCCCTTCTTCCCTTCTTCCCTTCTTCCCTTCTTCCCTTCTTCCCTTCTTCCCTGCTTCCCTGCTTCCCTTCTTCCCTGCTTCCCTGCTTCCCTGCTTCCCTTCTTCCCTTCTTCCCTTCTTCCCTTCTTCCCTTCTTCCCTTCTTCCCTTCTTCCCTTCTTCCCTTCTTCCCTTCTTCCCTGCTTCCCTGCTCCCTGCTTCCCTTCTTCCCTTCTTCCCTTCTTCCCTTCTTCCCTTCTTCCCTTCTTCCCTTCTTCCCGGCTTCCCTTCTTCCCTGCTTCCCTTCTTCCCTTCTTCCCTTCTTCCCTTCTTCCCTTCTTCCCTTCTTCCCTTCTTCCCTTCTTCCCTTCTTCCCTTCTTCCCTTCTTCCCTTCTCCCCTTCTTCCCTTCTTCCCTTCTTCCCTTCTTCCCTTCTTCCCTTCTTCCCTTCTTCCCTTCTTCCCTTCTTCCCTTCTTCCCTGCTTCCCTGCTTCCCTTCTTCCCTTCTTCCCTTCTTCCCTTCTTCCCTTCTTCCCTTCTTCCCTTCTTCCCTTCTTCCCTTCTTCCCTTCTTCCTTTCTTCCTTTCTTTCTTCTGTTTTCTTCCTTTCTTCCTCCTGTTTTCCTCCTTTCTTCCTCCTGTTTTCCTCCTGTCTTCCTCCTTTTTTCATCATTTTTTCCTGCTTTCTTCCTCCTTTCTTCCTCCTTTCTTCTTCCTTTCTTTTTCTACTCTTCCTTTCTTCTTCCTTTCTTCTTCTTCCTTTCTTCTTCTTCCTTTCTTCTTCTTCCTTTCTTATTTTTCCTTTCTTCTTCTTCCTTTCTTCTTCTTCCTTTCTTCTTCCTTTTTTCTTTCCTTTTCTTCCTTTTTTGTTCATTTCTTACTTTTTTGTTACTTTCTTACTTTTTACTTATTTTTGCATTTCTTCCTTTCTTGTTCCTTTCTTGTTTCTTTCCTAGCTAGAAGGGCGGAAGCCCCCGTGAGGGTTGCGTGCCAGGCTGGGTCTGTCGACCCGTGTTCTGCCTGTGAGACGGTAGCTGCAGCACAGTGCAGGGCCCAATGGATCCCAGTTCTGAACCATTGGCCAACAAGCATCTTGCTTTCTGCTGCTGCTCCGGATGCAGCCCCCTATGGCTGTTCTTCACCCCAGCACATAGGCTCTGGCACCTGTACAAAATGTATCGTTGTTGTGTCGTTGTTGTATCGTTGCTGTATCGTTGTTGTATCGTTGTTGTGGTTGTCGTGGTTGTCGTGGCTGTCGTGGTTGTTGTGGTTACAGTGGTTGCAGTACGGGGCGGAGGCGACGTGGTGCTGAGGGTCCTTGTGGTGGTGGTTGTGACGGCAGTGCTAGTCAGTAATGGATGTTTAGGCACACAGGCCGTCGTGGAAGAGAAGTAAATGTGTGTAAATGTATTCCTTCTCCCGCTTGGATTGTGCCACGTCCCACATCGGTCCTATCTGCCTTCCGAGTATGCAATCCTGCGGAGTTCTGGGGACAGGGGGAGAAGCAGACCTATGCAGTCTCTCCCTGCTGGCACCTTTAAGACTCTAAGTGTGTAGTGCTGCATGCATTTCGGTACACTTCTCAGACTCACGCCGCTTTTGTGCAACTCGCTGTCCGCAGGATTGGTGCGAGAAAGCAGCTGCCTTGTTGGCTGATGAGATGCACTTTCAGCTCGAGGAGAACTCAGGTCCTGGCCTTGGAATGCGGTGTGCAAACCTGCTTTTGATAAAGTTGCACGGAACTCTTTCGCCAGGTCCCGCCATTGCCTGGGCCTTATCATCCGCACATGGCATCCTAGGCCCTAGGCCGGTGTTGTGTCTCGCCAGCGTGGAGTAAGCTCGTTTGTTTCACAGAGCGGTTGGAGTTCTGACTGCCCGTTCGGATTGCATTGATTGTTTTCCGCGTTTGGCTTTGGTGCTCTTCTCCCACCCGCGAATTGACACGTGTCCCTGCATTTCGTCGCTAAGCTTTCAGACGTCTCACGAACATGAGGCGTATTAATTTAGGATAGGCGTTGCCTTCAATGTTTCTTCCGACTCAAGGCATGGCAGCAAAGTCAAGATAAGAGGTTGTGAACTCAGACAGCGGTCTACTACCTACCTGCGCATCTTACAATCCATCTGTGCTGCTTGGCAAACACAAATTGAAGACAAACATCCAGGCTACAGCTCGTGGAAGAATTGAAACAGACGCCGGAGCCTGTTCAATCATTTGGCTTGGCTATGCTTGGCTGCGTAGCCCAGATCCCGGGTGTTCTTGGCAAAGGCATTCTGGCTTGTGTCCAGTCCTTGCCAAGACTGTGCCATGCACTCAGCTGTCAGAAGCACCACGCTGGGACTATGACAGGATCGTCCTTACAAGTGCATGTCCTGATATATTTTCATATATAATCAGTGCATAGCAGTGCATACCATTGCACACCAGTGCAAGCCAGGCTCCGTGGGGTTGCTTATCACCACGCAGGCACACAAGACGGCACTTAAGGCAGCCTGTAGGGTTTTGAAGCCGCCACGGCCGCCGCAGCCTTCTGTCAGGGCTTACAACGGACGAGCGCAGTCTGCTGGAGGCAGCTTACAGGAAGGGAATCTTACGCTGCATGGCTGCAAAGGGTCAGGAAACTTTGAGCATCGGGAAATCGTCTATCGGGTTTCTACGAAGCCTGCTTATCTTTGCGTCCGAGGTTGTCTTTGTGCCACGTCTACTCTGGCTGCAGGGGCCTGGAGCTGATAACAGAAGCAACCCCTCCAAGGTACTGCAAGCGTCTCGTTCGGCGCTTAACATGATGCTGCTCCGGTGATTTCTTCAAGCACAGGTCAATCTACCAGCTCGGCGAGTCATCATTCGATCCATGAAGGCTGTTTCTATGTCGCAAATTCGGACCAATGGGTATCTCATCTACATCTCATCTACTGTAGCTTGAACTTCTTGTCAGATGCAATCTGTTGCAACGCCTCTTGAAGCAGGCACTCACCGTCGAATCGTTCTTGCATGCAAGAATCATTCATGTTTTTCGCGGTTTTTTAGTTGCAAATGTATCCAGTGGCACGGTCGCTTTACTTTGCATCTGTGTGCATTCACGAATTCAACCCGCAACAGTCGCACCAAGACCCCCTCTTTGGAATCTCTACCGGTCGCTGATGCCCGAAGGAACTGCTGGTGGATGATCGGCTCCGATGCTATACCCCGCACGTACTGTCACTCAAGAAGTTACGTGCAAAGTCAGACCAGTACATGGCGCACTATCGTGACAGATAATTTGGTCCTTGCGCATCCGCTCCAGCACACCGCCGCCCATCCAAGCCCGTACTGAGAACGAAATTTGCCCCACCCTCCTTCAGGCAAGAATCTCAAAGGAAGGGTATGTACCCGTTGTCACTTTTTTTGTGGGCAGGTGGGACGAGATCCCCTAGATGCAGTTCGGTTCAGGCAAATGGCTGGGAACACCTCTCAGCTTGTACTTGGCTCATCAAGTAGATCCAGGGATCTGTTGCAGGTTTGGTCCCAATCCTTGTCTGCTCCTTTCCTTTTCCTAAGGCGTGCAGGTCGTGTCGGCTTCGATACAGAGGCTGGGTCCGACAGTCTATATGAACATCTCACCGTGCCCAATCCACGCCAGCAAGGGCGAATGCATTGTTATGGCCAAGTCGCTAAAAGAAGCAGACGAGGCTTGGAGTCATCTGTATGGCCTTGCTGTGAAGATGGTTTTCTGCTTGCCTGACAAAATACTGGCTCATGTCGAAATGCCTCGAGAGGCTCATGCGCTCTTCGCAGCCCAGCTACAGCCCTTGCGGCGACAAACTTAGGATGCTACCAAGCTGGGCAAGACTTGGACATGTATGGAGATGCGTGGACGAGCCCCGAGTACTGGATTCTAAGCCACCTGCACACCTGGAACCGGGTGGGTATGTGTGCATGTGTGAACTCGTGTGCCTTCGCATTTGTTCACTGATTCTCTTCAGCATCTCAGCGTGGAATCCCGATTTCCCTCTCGCGAACGAAGCTGCAAGTGCCGGCCCTGACAAATCCTGAAAAATCCTGAAATGCCACGTGGGCGCACCACCGTCGACGAGCCAGAAATGATAAGCAAGGGGCGAGGCACGTGGTCAAAACATCACAAAAAGGTTCACAAGCACCTACGAACACTTGCAACCTCTTAAAGCAAACATAGTTGATGCGGTCCCGCTTTGGTCCGCGGCGGTGCCTCCAGACTCAAGCATCGCCTGTACACGCCAAACGGATACTGTTCAGAGCTGAGCACAGCCGTAATCTGAGGATCTGATTAACAGGGCCCCGCCTCATTGCCCGGAAATAAAAGGAAAGGGTCGCACTCTTTCTTGGGCTGGTTGTTTTGTGGGGTTTCGGGAGGGGGGGGGGGTGTGGGCGGGTGGGCTTCAAGGGGTTGTCCTCTTGTTTCGTTTTCCGGTTCTGCAAGAATCCGAGGGCACGTGGGCAATTGCTTCCTTAGGCAACTGTGCTTATCGTCGTCGTGGGCTAGCCAGGCTGTCCATCCCTGTAGCCTTCAGCACTTTTTTTGGACCACTTCTTTACATCGTTTTTTTTTTTTTTTTGTGCATTTTGGTGGTTTTGGCCCCAGCACTTGAAAGTAGTCTTCCCGGAGGGTTTGGGCCAAAACAGATTTTCGTTAATTCAAGGGCTGTATTAGTCAGATCCTCGGATTAAGGGGAATGGCTAGTTGTGGGCCCCCTGGTGACTCGTCCTTTTTCTGAGCTTGCGCCCCCAGCTTCTACCCCGTTTTTTCACTCGCTCGCTCGCTCGCTCACACTCACTCACTCACTAACATAATTGATGTCGGGGCCGGCCAAGTTGACAACAGTACAAGGATGAGAATAACCCTGAGAAACTCAGAACCTACGCTGCGATAGTCATCATGATTGTGCTGTGTGCTCGGGAACCGCTGTAACGATGACAAGAGAAGTGCTCACGGAGCGCAAAGGTACTGAGCAATCGCTTGATGAACACACAAATGGGAGTACAGGCGCGTGGCACGTGGCCGTTGACGGTCATCAGGGGCTTGGTTATGGGATGGGTTGGGATGGGTTTTGGCCTGCTTATGACGTGCAGGGGGGCTTCTCTTGTGCTCTGTGGTTCCTGGCTTGATCTTGTTTCAGATGATGGTTTTGTTGTTCATCTGCAAGTCCCAAGTGGCTTACAAGACATCTTGAAGCAGAGGGAAACATTGTGACTTGCAGGGTCGCAAATTCAAGTCAGGTCGGCTTTGGGAAAGGAGCGCTTAGTTGCTTCCTCAGCACCTTTTCGCCGCTTCTTGTGACGGCTTGTGTGAAGCTTTTGCATCGCCGTCCAGCAGCCAGTGGACCAAGGTTAGGGCCGTGCTGGAGGCAGCCCTTTTGCACATTCGGTGTTTGGTGTGCAATCAGGTTGAAATCTGTTTGTTGTTGGAGGTAGTGAGCTTGGGGCTCATTCGCACGGTTGAAGAGATCGAAGTGCACTTTGCAAGGAGCCTCCTCTAGCAACTACTTCTAGCCTGCGCTCGGAATTGAGAGAATTCAGATTGGCAAGACGAGCAGAGTTGCACAGAGCCGTCAAACCTCTAATGCAGGAGACTCTTCCGTTTTTACGAAGAGCAGCTGGATTCCCAGCTTCAACCGCGGGCCGAGGATCTGCCCATATCTGCTGGCGGCTGCCCACGGCGGGTCATTATTTCCAGGCTCTCACTGCAGCAGAGCATCGGCAATCCAACTAGCAAATGCTGCGATGAGCCAAAAAGCAACCAAAGCCCGCCAAGAATCCAAGCAATCTCCTTACGCTGTCCCAGTCCATTGGCCCAGCGGAAATTCACGGCCCGAAATGGGCGGGACCCGTCTGCCCTCGACACCAATTGGCAATTCAGCATCTTTTCGGTAAAGCAGCACTTGCTGTTTCATACGATTGTTTATGACACGCCTGTCGCAACTCCAATCGTCGCGCGATTGAATCGGCCACCTAGCGCACGCCTTGTTTTTTCATGATCTTCTGCGCCCTGCGCTGAACAAAAGGCTTCGGACCAACACAAGCGAGCAGTAGTGATTAGTTCACACGTGCAGCAAATGGTCGCACAAGTTATGCTGCTTGAAGCATGCAACTTGTGCACCAAACCGAAGAGCTCATGTTTCAACAGCATTCCCGCTCCCCTCCTACCTTGAATTCCAGCCGCGCTTTTCATTTGGCTGCTAACTGTCCTGTGGCACTGGCACTCTGACGGCTGTACGCATGCTGTACTGTGCATTTTCTCTGTATACACTGTTACTCATGTTTATACAGTTCTACTATTTATACATCTTACTAGTAGCTACATCGCCTACATCGGCTGCGAGGCGTGGTGTAATGTGAGATGGAACCGTCCTCTGTGAGGTTCCGCAATGAGACCGCGAAGCCTGGAGCAAAGTTCTGAGTAAAGCGAATGGCAGGAGCAAATTGCCAAGACGCTTGTGGACTACCTCTTCGGTACTCGTTCCGCTCGTTTCCGTGAGTCAACGAGCCATGCAGAGACAAAGTCACGAAAGCTAGCCGCCGTGGGGCTAGCGGAGTATTTTCCCAACCGCAGGTGGAACCTGCAGGCATCTGCCTTCCACTGCTGAAGCTTCCGAGACACTTAAGATGAAAGGCTTAAGGCCTGAGGCCTTCAAGCTTTAGGCTTTAAGGGGGCCCTAGAGCGGCCAAAAGGCCTGCAACGAACCGATCAGACCTCAACTCGTCCGAGTGTCGGGCATGCCCGGGTCCAAACGTAAGTGTGACCTTTTGCAGCCTCCCGCTGCGGATTTTGGGGGTCTGTAAATAGAGAGCAGCATTCTTCTGGTTCTGGGTCTGCCTTGAATATTGAAGGCTCGAAGTGGGCGCAGGACTGTAGTATAACGATTATAACTTATAACGATTAAGAGGATTCCTTGGACCGAGGTCCCCGTCCAGTTTTTGCAGCGAGTGTGTGGTGGTGGCCTCAGCGGATGGCGGCATGCAGGGATGGGACATCAGGAAGGTGCATTTCCAATCGCGAGCTTGATCCTACATCCATCTCGTACCCTGTTTTGTCATGTCGCGCCTTACTTCCCGTCTATGCATCATCATGCATCGTTTGCCGGCAGAGTGCTGGCAGCACGAACTGCCTGCTGAACCGACTTTTGTCGGGCTGAGGGGGCTCAGGTTCCATCAACTTTGCTGCAAGATCTACGTTCTGCACTGTGCTCATTGAAGGCTCGAGATTGTTGCCTGTTCCGAGGCGAAGTGCATGAGTATGCATGAGAGTGCAAGAGCTTTGGGATGTGATCTATATGGTGATATTCTTCACGTAGTGAGTATGCTTTGTTTAGACTTTTCTTGCAGAAAGGCACAGAGGCTGATCGAGGTGGACGATGGCTTTGTGGACCGCTACTCAGTTCGAGCCATCTGCTGCAGAGGAAGTTGCGCAGCTTTGGGGGCGGCCGGGTATGACCCTGTGGCAAGGGCATCCGCCAAAGCAGCAGTGGCAACTTGCAGTGTGAAGGCCAGCGATGTGATACAGCATGCGCGTGTAGCTGTGCCGGATGTACATGTCAGGTGGGCCGTTCGCGCCACAGGCAGAAGATCGGAGTGACTTACTTGACTTGGACGGCCGACCATTTGCACAGGCCACGATTCGCTCAACTCCGCTGGGCAATGGCGTCGTACATTCTGCCCTGCGACCTGAAGAGGTGCTTCTGCAGTCTGGGCAATTCATTCAATGCAATTCGCTGCTTTTGAATGACAAACTTGCTGCAGCCAGCACAGACTCCTGCAGCTCAAAACAGGCCCTGAGCGTCTTTGCAGACCTTCAGACAGCTCGGAAATGCCTTTGTCCGGAGCTACTTTTGCATGCGACCAAGAGACGCTCTTTCGGACATGCTCTCTCTAAGGTTTGGACAACGATCTCCATCTGATTTTTCTCGCGACTCCTGCAACAGCTGCGACCATGGAGCCAGTGGAAACCTGAGCAGACATATTCGGGGGTGTGAGGGCTTGCGCTGGGTGCACCTCCTCAACCACACTCAATTGTTGCCCCCCTGCTTCTTCGATCTGTGCTCAGCTTCAGCGCCTCAGCATGTGGTGGATGTCGCAGTGCTTTCACTACACCTTTCGCCTGGTCATTAGGTCATTTCGGGTGCTAAAAAAAGGTATGGAACCTAAGTAGCGACAGTCTAGACCCCAACTTCGGCCTAGAGTCGCGCCAGACATTGCAGATGCAGTGAGCCATGTGAGCTTGCATGCTTTTTGAGGACTGGGGGAGGTACCTCAGCTACTATGAGAGACTTCAACCAAGGGATCGAGCCGCAAGCCCAGCTGAAAAGAGGCCGGCGAGACGAGGACATCTTAGAGTCTCAGTAATCTTGGCAGGCCGTTTCTGATGCAGTTGGAGTCTCGCACCATTTTCTGCTGAAGCAGGCTGGCCGCGCACACACGCACACCCGCACGCACACACGCACGCACGCACGCACGCACGCGCACACACACACACATGTCACTATTCCATCTACAGTGTCTCCACGTACAGTAGATGTCTGCGAAACCCTGTGCGCGTAAGCCTGCGCAGTTGGTGCTGGTGCCTACGAGGTTTCTTCGCAGAGCCCATGCAACGATATTGCATACGCCTTGCAGGGCTGCTCCTCCGGTCCGGAGGAGCATCATGAGACGTTTACGGCATGCCCCAGAAACACCGTGAGTCCGTGAAACGTCGTGAAACACGAGGGAAGCAAAAACAGGAAGCTTCACGAACCTGTGAACCCTTCGGGCCCAAAAAATGTTCTTGGAATCAAGACAGCTGCTTTGCCTGGCTCTCATGAAATCGCATTTTCTAAAGCGCACAAAGAAATCGGGAAATAGCGAGTGGGGTGGGACAGGGAGTGGACATCAGCTTCCCCATTCGTGTTTATTGCACGTGTCGCTGAGGCGAATCCCATGCATGTCAAGATATGTCAAGCCCCATCACGAGAAAATTTGCTCGAGAAAATTTGCGAGCGTTTTGAGATGACGATGATGATGTTGATAATGTTGATGATGTTGATGATGTTGATGCTGATTCGAAAAACAGCTATGTGAAATCAAACAATCCCACCAACGAGCTGGATCATTCGCCTGGCTTCCTAGCGTGCGACCGCGTGCGATCATTGGCATCTTGACTACAAGCAGAGCAGCAGAGCAGCTTGCATCTGCAAAGTTACCTCTGTTCTTTGCTGTGAGCGAATGTGTAAATCAAATCTACACGGAGCGCGCAGGCCTCCATCTGACTTTTGCGAGCAAAGTTGCAACCATGTCCAGAGCCCATATCCTCCATCCACAAATCAATAGGAGTGTTGCCTGCAGGCTGCGTGCGCAAAATCACGGCTAGAGGTATGTTCTGCAGTAGTTGCGGCATGCACTCCAGATTGGATTGCAGTTTGAGAAGGTTCCCGATGTGGGATTGAGTCATTATTGGCCCATGTTTGCTTTGTCAGCTGAGTTTGTGAACTGCTTTCCCTTGCAGTCCATGGGGCACCGTGGACCGCTTCCTGGGCCCAGCAGTGGTGATTGGCGCCAGGAAGCCGCAAAGCTGCTGTGCCACTACTTAGCTACGCTGCAGAGCTTTGCTTGTAAGTCTTTTCACATGGGAACTTTCACCTCTGGAATCCTTCGGGCTGAACATGGCTCTGCTCAGAAGGAGCGGGAGCGCGTAACAGCTCTGTAAGCCCCTCAGCGAATCTCAGCGAAAGTTTTTCTTCCATTTTCGATTCAAAGCTCGAATCAGGCACCGACGCTTTTGGGCAGCTCTGGCCTTGCGAGAGCTGGCTGCGGAGAGCTCTCCCGCTCGTGCTGGCCTCTGCTTGGATATGCCTGGCTTTTTCCTCGCGTGGTTTGCTAGCCTTTCATTTGATGTTTCGTTAATTCGTTAAGCGTTGCGCAGTGGCAAAGGAGTTGCCCGTGCTTTTGCGGCTTCTAGAGGCTCTTTGCCTTGGTCTTAGCTGCCTTAGTCCAGCGCTTCTCTTCAGCGCTGCGGTCAACCCTGTCCAGGCAGGCGCTCCAGGGACTGGCGGCCACCTACTGCGGAATGGCCCCCAGCCCCCACAGCGATCCACAGGGAGTTTCATTGTACTTCGGTGCCATGCAGTGCCCATCCTGACTCCAGGTACGCCAGTTATGCGAAAGGGTTCATTGGCACGACATGGTGCCCCGCGCTTCCCATGCAACATGCTGCACACACACACACAAGCATGCGACATTCTGTTCGCAGACCTTTCGGGAGGCGGCGCTGTTTGACTGCCTGATGCCGCGGCTGAGCTTTGGGGCCGCAGCAGAGGTGGCAAAGAGACACGGGATGACACCGGGATGACACGGGGCTTTCAGAGGTAGCGGATGGTAGAGGTATGTAGAGGTCTTCGATGGCCTTTTGCCACTGAAGGCGCTGCCCTTGTGTCGCATCCCTGGAGTGGGGTCCTTAGTACGCTTAAGAATGGCAGCTTTGAAACCCTGCACTTCGGGGGCTCGAACTTTTTGGAAGCAATCCTAGGGCAATATGACAGAGACGGAAAGGGTCGAGAGTGCTCTTGAAGAAACTCTGCAAGGAAGGACCGGTAGCACGCTGCAAGGCTGTTGCCGGCTGTTGCCCGGCTGTTGCCTGAAGTGTGAAGATTGGACAGAACAGTGTTTGCAGATTGTCCCAGAAAGCCTCTTCAACGCGGCTTCGCATCCAAGTCGCGCACTTTACTTGGAGCTTCTGGAGCATATGGACTGTTCAGAGCCCAGGTCCATTCTGCAAGGGCAAGGGCGCTTCTTCAGGCATTTTCGAGGGAATCCGGGCTGTGAGTGCGATTGCGAATGGGCAAGTCGGGAAGTGCATCGGCAAATGCATCGGCAGGTTGGCCTGTCCAAGGTAGAAGAGGTTGCTTGTGTCTCAGTTGTGTCTGAGCAGTCTTTGGCGCTACGATTTGTTGCGAGCAACACCTGCAACTCGTGATTGTGCGCCGCGCTTGAAAAGCCGTGAAGACGTGGTAGACAGCAAGAGTCAGCAAGAGTGCTCCGAGGCACAGTCCCCGATCTCGATGATCGAGTCCGCGCTCAAAAAACTTTGCCAGCTTGACTCTGGTCCCCAGCTTAGTTTATGGGGGAACCCCTTGCATGCGCGGCATTGCGGCATTGGCTTTGTTGCAGGGAAGTGAGGAAGTGAGAAGTGAAATCGGAAAAGCTAATCAAAGCCAGAAGTCCGAGGTGCCGGAGGTGCCCAGCAAGAGGCGTGTCTCCAGGCTGTACACCAGGCTGCAGCCCGGATACTCCATGGAGCGCCAGGGGCCCCAGGGCTCCACGCTTGGAAAGCAGCTCGTTGTCATGTCCCTAGGTCCCCGCTTTGTCTGTTGCTCTGAAAGTGCGCCTCTTGCGAAGACCCCTTCCGAAGGCAGCAGCACGTCAACGCGGAGCTGCAGCGCATGCAGGCATCTTCATGTGCTTGCAGGTTGAAACAACCGAAGTACAGTATTCGTAGTACAATGGACAGCTCATGGCTTTATAACATTGTGGGAACTCTGGTTGTTTGTCTGTCGGTTTGTCTTCGCGCCACCCTCAGCTCAGAAATAGGCATGGGGCACCTGTGGCTTTGGTACTTACCTGGGCACATCCCGACGGGTGGGCTGTTGGATGCCACCCACACAGAGAAGATGGCCAGATTGTAGATGGTGGTTGCAATGGGAACCATTCATCCATCATACTACTTATGCATGTTGGGTCAACCTCATTCTTTTTTGCTTCCTTTTGCCTATTGTGAGCAAGGCAGGCAAGGAACCGGGTTGATGTCATTGTCGGAGCGTTGCGCACTCTTGGATTTCTTTGGATTGCACAGGATGAGACACAGGAGGCTCGAGCACGTTGGCTCCTCAGTGCACTGTCACCGACTATCAGTAACATCTTGGCATGCGTGGCAGATGTGGCGATAATGTCATACGTTGCCCCGAGGCTTTTGCCGAAAACATGGCCGCCCTGGCCGCCCTGGGTCCTTGACCTGAGACTTCATAGTCCGTCAGGCCGACATGAGGTTGAGTGCATCAGTCCGGGTTTTTGCGGGCGAAGATGCATATGTACAGAGGCAGAACGTGGTGGGAGTAGGGTCGAAACTAGGTGGACTGCCGGGGAATGGGCAGACAGCCTGGCGAGAAAACAAAAAACATGCTCCATAGAGTGTGCTGCGAGAAGAAAGCCACCGATTTCAGATCCAGCTTGGCACGCTTGTCCGCATCATTGTGCAATGCTGCGCGTTGTGGACCATGGCGGGAAGGGGCAAAAGGGGGTTTTGCACCCACGGACGCCACAGCCATGAGGTGTCATCGTTGTCATTTAAATTTACACCTTCTCGTTGCCCTGTCTCTGCTGTTCTTTCCTCTCAGTTCTTCGAATTCTTCGGCCCTGCAGAGGCAACATGGCGTGGCGAGGCCGCCTGGAGCAGAGTCTCACACCGACCACTCTCAGACTCAGTCGTCGCGGACGGCACGGACATTGCAAGAGAATGACGTGCCTTCCATGTCTGCACCCCAATTGACATCCCACTTGTCCAGTCTTCTTGACGGTCTTTCCATGTCTGCACACGTTCGAATTCACTGAAGGCCGTCGAAGCATGTTGCGAATCAGGAGGCCTTGTGATCCTTGTGCAGCTGCCACGAATATCGAAGAACACGGGGGCCCAAGGGTGGGCCACACAGTCTCACGTCTCACGAGCCGAAAGGCATCCAAGGCAACATTCCGCGAGCTGGGCCCTCAAGTGAAAGGTATCGGTATCAGACCGTCTCAGTGCACTGGTACCTGCTGCCCTAGCCTACTGGCCTGCCAGCCTACTAGCCTTCTTGACCCATGCAGGGTTCAGCTCCGACACGGTAAGAGGAACTGATCCCACTCAATGGCACGTTAGCGACAGCTAGTGCCGTGTTGTGTTTGCATCATAAGTAGGTCACAATCGCAGCAAATCACAGTGAGTCACAGCTGTCTCGATGCCTAAGGCAACGGATCGGTCTAAGCGTGGGAGATTCTTTCACTGGCTTTGGTGGGCTCATGCCCGGGCCCTGACCATGGGGAACTCGAGCAATCTCGGAAGAGAACACTTGTGTGAGCTCTGTGAGCTCTGTGAGCTCTGTGAGCTCTGTGAGCTCTGTGAGCTCTGTGAGCTCTGTGAGCTCTGTGTGAGCTCTGTGTGAGCTCTGTGTGAGCTCTTGGGTTGTTGGTCAGGTCCGGAGATGGCATCCGAGGCAACGGGGTGCTGTCGCGAGGGTTCTAGGCGCTGACACAAAAGCGGAGGTCAGGTGACACAAAATCCGCCCAGCAGCCAAGCTCAACAACAAAGACACACTTTCGTTTCGGGAG
Source organism: Symbiodinium natans (assembly GCA_905221605.1). NCBI lineage: Eukaryota > Dinophyceae > Suessiales > Symbiodiniaceae > Symbiodinium > Symbiodinium natans. The sequence continues at coordinate 1,836,174 of CAJNDS010000335.1, forward strand.
CATGCGCCGGGATAACCTGCAACACAGCAAATGTGTAGTGCAAACCCCTACCCCTACACACCAAGCCAAAGACAGCCACAAGCATCAGAAACCCAAGCGGCTGCACAGGGTTTTACTTGTATCACCTTCTGTTCAATCCACCTTGACCATCCGTATGCGATTCATTTCGGCTTTTTACCACCATCTCACGTAATAATGCTCGACCATTAGTGACATAGGCAGAAAGTCTAAGACATGTGTCATCTTTTGGCATCCCTAGTTGCGCGACAATGGTAATTTGGGCGTAAGTTTCCGGTCGTTTGGGTAGCAAGTGCGGGGATGCGGCCACCCCGACTGATGTGGTCTGGCTCCGGTCGGCAAAAGCATGCAAACTCCGTGCCTATCTGAATCCCACGCTACGTCTCCAACATCGTTCCCAAGGTCGATTTCCACACTTGACTTGGAACTTAACCCAGGGAAGTGCAAGGTTGTTGTCGCCACTGAGCGTCGCCACTGTGCTTCCTTCTTGCATCGCCTACTCTGCGAAGGTCGCTCCGGAGTGTGCAGCGATTCCCTTCGAATGCCTTCGACAGTGATGGGACCTGTTTGTAACACCTATATGCGCCGGCTGTTCGGCGCTATGGTGAACCTCTGCAAATACCCAACATGAGTCAACCAGACAACGTTCCTTTCAGCTGATACGACAGGAAGCTTGATCCGACACAAGGTTGACGATGGGCCGACTCATCTCTTACTCAAGATGTTTTAGGGAAACACATGTCATTAAGTGCAGATTGCCTTCTTTGCGATGGAATTGACCGTGTCGGCGACCACTCCCGTTCCCGTCCCCTCTGCGGGCTCTCGATCTGGGCTGTCTGCTTCCAGCGAAGCCGAGTCTTCCTCTTCCGGATCAGACTGAGGCCGGTTGGTCCTTTGACGCTTGTGCCGCCCACCGCCCACCGAGCCTTGCCGCCTGCGCACCCGCTCCAGCCAAACGGCTCGAGGCTATCATGAGGCCTGCACATGCAGTTGCACACTGCCAAGCATTGTCAGAACCAAAGGCCTGAGAACAAATGCGGTAGGGTTCATATATATATATATATATGCTACCCCCCCCCAGGAGAATCTACCTTTTCAGGTAATCTTGGATCTTGGATGGGTTTAGGGTTTAAGGTTTAGGGTTTAGGGTTGAGTGATGGTACCCCCCCCCCCAATCTTATGGTTCGAGGCGTACCGTCCTTCCTTCTCCATTATCTGTAATTGATATACAGTACATATACCCTATATACATACATGATGTGGGCACTTATCCTACTTTGTCTTTGCTTTTCCTAGCCCTATGGGATTTAAAGTTCAAGAGTTTAAGCCTCAAACCCTATAGGGTTACAAGGTTCTGTTACTGTAGGGTTTAGCGGGTTTAGGGTTTAAGGATTCTAAACGTGAGCCCTGTAAGGCTTCAGGGTTTGTCGTTGAAACAGTAAAGGGGTTAAAACCCTACAAGGTTTCGGGTTACGATTTTTAAATTCCTAAGTCTTAAACCACAAAAGGGTAAACCATGTAGGGTTTAAACCCTATAAGGGCTAGCCCCGATAGGGTTCTAGAGATACACCCTGAATAACCCTAAAGCTTTACATCCTATAGGGTTTAAATATTTCAACCTAAACCCTAAACCTTTAAACCTATAGAGTTTAAAGGCCACCTATTCGGTTTAAATACCTAACCCTATAGGGACTCTATAGGGTTTAAGGTTCAAGCCTTTAGGGTTACAGATTGAATGCCCAAGCCTTAGGTTTTAATCACTAGATCTTGCACCTGTAAAATCCTATGGGGCTTGCAGATTGTAATGCCTAAACCTCAAGGCTAAATTCCTAAACTTCATTCGCCTTCAAAACCTAAGGTCTGGGCATTTATACTTTTAGCGCCTTTAGGGTTAAGACCTTGGAACCTTCATAGGGTTTTAGGGTTCTGACCCTAAAGGGTTTAGGGTGAGGTTGAAATGTCTAAACCTTAAACACTTAAGGTTTAAACTCTATGGGCTTAGGTTTGAATGCATGAGTCTTAATTCAACCCTGAACTTTTACACCTTAAACCTATAGGGTTTAAAGGTTAAGGGCTTAGGTTCAATTGCCGGTTAAATGCCTGAATCTTAAACCTGTAGGGTTTAAAAGTTAAGGGTTTTGGTTTAATTTCCGGCTTAGATTTGAAATCCTTAAATCTTACACCCTAAACCTTTAAACCTTAACCCTATAGGGTTTAAAGGTTAAGGGTTAAGTTTAGTTGCTTAACCTTGAAACCCCATAGGGTTTAAAGGTGTAGGGTTTAAGGTGTAGCCCTAGATCCTATAGGTTTAAGGCATAGCGATTAAAACCCTAAACCTGTAGGGTGTCGGGGCTTCTCTTAAATCCTTAAAGCCTTAAAGCCTTAACCCCGATAGGGTTTTAGAGACAAGCCCAGCCCAAACAACCCTTAACCTTAAGAAAAAAACCCTGGAGCTGGAGCGGGAGCGGAGCGGAGCGGAGGGAGGGGGGGGGGGGGGGGGGGGGGGGGGGGGGGGTTGGGGGGGGTACCACAGGTCCCGAGCCAAGTTGGAAGAACCCCCCCGCCCCCCCCCCCCCTCCCCCCCCCCCACCTAAGCAACCCGACTGCCTATAAGCAACCCAACTGCTTCTAAGCAACACACCTAAAACAAAAGACAAACTCTTATACCTCATCCTCTGGATATGGAAATCTGAAACTCTCATCATGTAGAGATTGAAATGCGAATCTTGTTGAAGATGAGAGGGTAAGAATCTATACGAAAGCGTTAGAGGTATCTTCAACCCGATACGAAAAAGCTACAGGTGTCTTAAACCCCCACCCTTTGGAGGTAGATTCTCCAGGGGGGGGGTACCATATATATATATATATATATGTATGTAGGACCTTTATGCGTTATTTGACGGTCCTGCTTCGCCTTCCAAAACTTTAAGGATTTTAAGGAATTTAGGGGTTTTCCAAATTTTAAAAGGACCACAAAATCCTTAAAATTTTGAAAGCCCGGACCTTTCAAAATTTTAAGGATTTTAAGGAATTTAAGGCCTTTTAAATTTCTTAAAATCCTTAAAATCCTTAAAATTTTGAAAGAAAATTAAATTATTTTCCGGAAAGAGGCAGGCCCATTTAAAATTTTAGAAATCCTTAAAATCCTTAAAATCCTTAAAAATTTGAAAGCCCGGGCCTTGCAAAATTTTAAGGATTTTAAGGAATTTAACGCCTTTTAAATTTCTTAAAATCCTTAAAATCCTTAAAATCCTTAAAATTTTGAAAGAAAATTAAATTATTTTCCGGAAAGAGGCAGGCCCATTTAAAATTTTAAAAATCCTTAAAACCCTTAAAAATTTTGAAAGGTTGGGGCTTTCAAAACTTTAAGGATTTTAAGGAATGTAAGGCCTTTTAAATTTCTTAAAATCCTTAAAATCCTTAAAATTTTGAAAGAAAATTCAATTATTTTCCGGAAAGAGGCAGGCCCATTTAAAATTTTAAAAATCCTTAAAATCCTTAAAATCCTTAAAATTTTGAAAGGTTGGGGCTTTCAAAATTTTAAGGATTTTAAGGAATTTAGCGCCTTTTAAATTTCTTAAAATCCTTAAAATCCTTAAAATTTTGAAAGAAAATTAAATTATTTTCCGGAAAGAGGCAGGCCCATTTAAAACTTTAAATATCCTTAAAATCCTTAAAATCCTTAAAATTTTGAAAGGTTGGGGCTTTCAAAATTTTAATGATTTTAAGGAATTTAAGGCCTTTTAAATTTCTTAAAATCCTTAAAATCCTTAAAATCCTTGAAATTTTGAAAGAAAATTAAATTATTTTCCGGAAAGAGGCAGGCCCATTTAAAATTTTAAAAATCCTTAAAATCCTTAAAATCCTTAAAATTTTGAAAGAAAACTAAATTATTTTCCGGAAAGAGGCAGGCCCATTTAAAATTTTAAAAATCTTAAAAATCCTTAAAATCCTTAAAATTTTGAAAGCCCAGGCCTTTCAAAATTTTAAGGATTTTAAGGAATTTAAGGCCTTTTAAATTTCTTAAATTCCTAAAATCCTTAAAACCCTTAAAATTTTGAAAGAAAATTAAAATATTTTCCGGAAAGAGGCAGGCCCATTTAAATTTTAAAAATCCTTAAAATCCTTAAAATCCTTAAAATTTTGAAAGCCCGGGGCTTTCAAAATTTTAAGGATTTTAAGGAATTTAAGGCCTTTTAAATCTCTTAAAACCCTTAAAATTTTGAAAGAAAATTAAATTATTTTCCGGAAAGAGGCAGGCCCATTTAAATTTTAAAAATCCTTAAAATCCTTAAAATTCCTAAAATTTTGAAAGCCCGGGCCTTTCAAAATTTTAAGGATTTTAAGGAATTTAAGGCCTTTTAAAATTTCTTAAACAAATCCTTAAAAATCCTTAAAAATCGCCTTAAACTATTTTAAAGAAAATTAAATATTCCGGAAAGAAGGCAGGCCCATTTAAAATTTTAAAAATCCTGAAAACCTGAAAATCCTTCAAAATTTTGAAAAGGTTGGGGCTTTTCAACGTTTAAGGATTTTAAGGAATTTAAACCCCTTTTAAATTTCTCTTAAAATCCTTAAAATCCTTAAAACCTTAAAATTTTGAAAAGAAAATTAATTATTTTTCCGGAAAGGGGCCAGGCCCATTTACAAAAATTTTAAAAATCCTTAAAATCCTTAAAATTTTGAAAGCCCGGGCCTTTCAAAATTTTAAGGATTTTAAGGAATTTAAGGCCTTTTAAATTTCTTAAAATCCTTAAAATCCTTAAAATCCTTAAAATTTTGAAAGAAAATTAAATTATTTTCCGGAAAGAGGCAGGCCCATTTAAAATTTTAAAAATCCTTAAAATCCTGAAAATCCTTCAAATTTTGAAAGGTTGGGGCTTTCAAAAGTTTAAGGATTTTAAGGAATTTAAGGCCTTTTAAATTTCTTAAAATCCTTAAAATCCTTAAAATCCTTAAAATTTTGAAAGAAAATTCAATTATTTTCCGGAAAGAGGCAGGCCCATTTAAAAATTTAAAAATCCTTAAAATCCTTAAAATCCTTAAAATTTTGAAAGGTTGGGGCTTTCAAAATTTCAGGAATTTAGCGCCTTTTAAATTTCTCAAAATCCTTAAAATCCTTAAAATTTTGAAATAAAATTAAAATATATTCCGGAAAGAGTCAGGCCCATTTAAAATTTTAAAAACCCTTAAAATCCTTAAAATCCTTAAAATTTTGAAAGCCCCAACCTTTCAAAATTTTAAGGATTTTAAGGGTTTCAAGGATTTTTAAAATTTTAAATGGGCCTGCCTCTTTCCGGAAAATAATTTAATTTTCTTTCAAAACTTTCAGGATTTTAAGGTTTTTAAGAAATTTAAAAGGCCTTAGATTCCTTAAAATCCTTAAAATTTTGAAAGGCCCGGGCTTTCAAAATTTTTTTAAGGATTTTAAGGATTTTTAAAATTTTAAATGGGCCTGCCTCTTTCCGGAAAATGATTTAATTTTCTTTCAAAATTTTAAGGATTTTAAGGATTTTAAGGATTTTAAGAAATTTAAAAGGCCTTAAATTCCTTAAAATCCTTAAAATTTTGAAAGGCCCGGGCTTTCAAAATTTTAAAGATTTTAAGGATTTTAAGGATTTTTAAAAATTTAAATGTTGCCTGCCTTTTCCGGAAATAATTTTAATTTTCTTCTTTCAAATTTGTAAGGATTTTAAGATTTGTAAGAAATTTCAAATGCCCCTTAACCTTAAAAATCCTTAACACTTTTGAAAGCCCCACCTTCAAATTTTAAGGATTTTAAGGATTTTAAGGATTTTTTAAAATTTTAAATGGGCCTGCCTCTTTCCGGAAAATGATTTAATTTTCTTTCAAAATTTTAAGGATTTTAAGGATTTTAAGAAATTTAAAAGGCCTTAAATTCCTTAAAATCCTTAAAAATTTGAAAGCCCCAACCTTTCAAAATTTTAAGGATTTTAAGGATTTTAAGGATTTTTAAAATTTTAAATGGGCCTGCCTCTTTCCGGAAAATAATTTAATTTTCTTTCAAAATTTCAAGGATTTTAAGGATTTTAAAGGATGTTTTAAGAACTTAACATGCCTTAAATGTTCCTTAAAATCCTTAAAAATTTTGAAAAAGCCCGCAAACTTTAAAATTTTTAAGGATTTTAAGGATTTCAAGGATTTTTAAAATTTTAAATGGGCCTGCCTCTTTCCGGAAAATACTTTAATTTTCTTTCAAAATTTTAAGGATTTTAAGGATTTTAAGGATTTTAAGAAATTTAAAAGGCGTTAAATTCCTTAAAATCCTTAAATTTTTGAAAGCCCCAACCTTTCAAAATTTTAAGGATTTTAAGGATTTTAAGGATTTTTAAAATTTTAAATGGGCCTGCCTCTTTCCGGAAAATAATTTAATTTTCTTTCAAATTTAGGATTTTAAGGATTTTTAAAATTTTAAATGGGCCTGCCTCTTTCCGGAAAATAACTTAATTTTCTTTCAAAATTTTAAGGATTTTATGGATTTTAAGAAATTTAAAAGGCCTTAAATTCCTTAAAATCCTTAAAATTTTGAAAGGTCCGGGCTTTCAAAATTTTAAGGATTTTGTGGTCCTTTTAAAATTTTGGAAAACCCCTAAATTCCTTAAAATCCTTAAAGTTTTGGAAGGCGAAGCAGGACCGTCAAATAACGCATAAAGGTCCTACATACTTTAGGGGTTTCCTTAATTAGGTACATGGACCCTTCGGGGTGTTTAGGGTGCTGACGAGGACCTGCCGGGCACCCTTCGAAGGGAATCCGACCACCGCCTCATGCCTGGTGCGCCGCGACCCGGGGAAGGGGAAGGGAAGGTGGGGTTTAGGGTTTAGGGTTTGGGGTTTAGGGTTTAGGGTTTAGGGTTTAGGGTTTAGGGTCTAGGGTCTAGGGTTTAGGGTTTAGGGTTTAGGACTAGGACCCAGAGTCGGCCTTTAGTGGTAGGGTTTAGGCCCCCCAATAGGGGGTACGATAATCCCTCTTAAGGACTGTTAGAAAAAGGGGGAACATCCCAAGCTTTGCCCCCAAACATTAAACTCTAAACCCTAAACCCTAGACCCTAGACCCTGACCCTAAACCCTAAACCCTAAACCCTAAACCCTAAACCCAAAACCCTCCCTTAAGAGCCCTCGAATCTTAGGGCGAAATTTGAGCTTTGTGGCTGGTCTCGGCTCTGTAGCCGCAGCCATGAGACCTCCCGCGCCTGGAGGGCTCTTCGTGTGCTGGCTGCTCGGAGCAATGCTGTTTAGGGTTTAGGGTTTAGGGTTTAGGGTTTAGGGTTAAGGTTTAAGGTAGTCAAAATCCATGAGGCTCCGGCAGTTGCCTAGTTGCTTTCGGAGGCAAAGAACAGTGCTGCCGCCCGTCGTGATCGCCACATCCTTACAAAGGGAGCGAGCGAAAAAGAGGAACAGACAAGATCCCTCTTGAGAGGCGATGTATGACTGCTGAGGGAAATCCTGGTGGCGAAGACTCGTCTTGAGGTACCGCAGGGGTCCTAGTACCCAACGCCATCAAACCAAGTGCGATCGAAAGTGCAGGTAAGTGTAAAGAAGTAAGTATGTGCGTGTGCAAACCAACAACACCGAGGGCTCTACTCACCCTAAACTCTAAACCCTAAACCCTAAGAACTACCACTATTTGCTACAGAACCCCCCGCCCCCCCCCGCCAAAAGAAAGAGCAAAGACAAGACAATGATCCCTACACTGCCCTTACAAGGAGGAACATGGTTGAGTTTTTGTTTTTTTTTGGGGGGGGTTCTTAAGCCCATAGTAGACTAGGATCAAAGTACTGCTACAAACTGTAGCCGTATATGAAGCAGGCTTTTGGTTGTTACTAGTTTCCCCAAAAGGACACCCAACATTTGCTCTCACCGGCGTTTATCCGGAACCGTGATGTACACTCACCAAATTGCTAGACACATCGTTGCCCTTTTAGGGTTTTTGGTGTAGGGCCAGCTTCCACTAGACACAAGAGTAACCTAGGAATAAAAGGGGTACCCTTCTTGGTACTTCTGATTGTTTTTTTTTTTTGGGGGGGGGGGCTATAGACTGCCCTTCTTTGAAGCCCTTTCAACACCAGCAGGTGGCCCTTTTTTCTTCCTAGGCTACCCCTGGAAACCCTCAAAACCCTCAACTCACTTCGGCCTCAGCCGCTACTTAAGATGGGAGTCCGTCGACCTCTTCCACAACAAGTCGTAGTAGGGTTTAGGGTTTAGGGCTTGGGCTTAGGGTCCCAAATCCTAAGCCCCAAGCTCTAAAAACCCTAGATGCACCACATCCTGAAATGTCCGAGCCGGGAGTTTCCTCACTTGCCTAGCACAAGTCTCCCCAAGCCCCGGTTTTCAGAACAACCCTAAACCCTAAACCAGGGCCGACTCACACCCCAAAAGCCACTGCAGCTTAGGCAGAGTTTAGGGTTCAGGGTTTGCGGTTTAAACTTGGGATGTCCTTAATAATGAGGACTGCCGGTTTAGGGTTTAGGGTTTAAGGTTTAGGGTTCAGGGTTCAGGGTTCAGGGTTCAGGGTTTAGGGTTTAGGGTTTAGGGAGGGGGAACATCCCAAATTCAAGCCCTGAATGTTCAGCGTTGGGCTTCTGGCGCATCTTTTTGCCTCCATCAACAGGCCTCGAACACCGACCCCAACGGCCTCCTCTTCCGGTCGCCGATCTGCTCCTCGGCATGGGTTTAGGGTTTAGGGTTTGGCTCTTTTTTCACCCTAACCCTAAACCCTAAACCCTAGACCCTAGACCCTAGACCCTAAACCCTAAACCCTACCTTTATGGGGGAGAAGGGATGCCAGCAAAACATCAGCGAGTTTAGGCTAAACCCTCCCTAAGAGCCCAATTCCCCTTAGTCAAGGAATGCACCTTAAATCATATTAAGGGTCCCTATTTAGATTGAGGAATATTCCCTAATCAAAGGAGATTGGGGCGTTAGGGCTACTTGCAGGTTCATGGGTGACCTGGGGGGCTTATAAGTACAGTTGAACCTCCAACTACTGCCTCAAAACAGCACATAACTAAATGCTTCAGAGCAAGTGCCACCCACAATCACGCAGAGATTCTGATTTGAGGATCCCGTCAATCTCGGGTACAGATAGCTGCAGCATGCTGCAGCAGGGACTTGCAAAACGAGCACACCGCAGGAATGCACCATGCCTTGGGCAGTTATTTGCCAGGGGCCCTGTGTTTCCAAGTGGCGACATGTCGAATTCATACGACACGGTGTCCAGGTCTGCTGAGCCATGGACGGTGCTCAAGCCTCGCTTTGCTCTTGTTGGGTCCGCCAGAAGCTCCGGAAGATTTCCGGCCTCCACGCAAGCGCATCATCCAACGACGTTGAAGACGATGAGGAGAGAGAACGTGCAGCTCTGCGCCAGGAAAACGTTCCTGGAGTATCGCCAGGTGGCACATTGCAAAATGCGCAGCCGCAGCGTGCCAAAAAAATATGCGACCGTGCAAAAAGACCGAGAGAGTCAATGGCATGGCGCATGGCAACATGGGGGAGAATGCTGGCGACCAGCTCAATCATCTTGCCGACTATCCTCCCATAGATGATGCTTATGAGCCATTCTTAGCCCCGGAAATGATTGCGGCAGAGCGTCTGTGGAGGCGCGAGGTGATCGGCTTGATGGCATGGCGCCAGGTGCCTGCCAAGCCTCGTTACTGTCGAAACGTTTCGACAGTAATGAGGCTTGGCAGGTACCTGGAGCCACAAGGCATGCTGCGTGAGTGTGGCTTGAGAGAAGTGCATCAGACTGTCAGGGATTGTTCCTGCTGGATTCTATGGCTTCTACAGCTCCGACATCCGAGCAAAGTCAGCATCGCGTTCTCCTTTTTGGGCAATCTGACTTGCGCAGCATTCTGCTTTCCAGCATTTCCCACCTGCCTTTCTGTTTGACGTTGCAGGTTTTGGGAAGTTCCAGTTCTTCACTTTGCTGCCTAACGCAGTACTAATTACCAATTGCTCAAGAACGCCAACAAAATCCAAAGGAGTTTTCCTTCCAAGGGTAAAAAAGGGATTTTGTTTTGACGGGGGGGGGGGGGGTTTTTAAGTCGCAAGGCATGCTGGCTGGGTTTGGCTTGAG
>CAJNDS010000336.1:0-192500 GCA_905221605.1 Symbiodinium natans
AAGCTTTGACCGCATAATTTGTCGGTTCCCGAAATAACCCGGGGTGTTGATTCCAGAACCGGGTTCTTCGTGCGCCGGGGTGCCGCCAAGGGCTTGCTTCGGCGTGATTGACTTGAGCTAGGAGAGCCTCCGGCGCTTGCCGGTGCTCACACTCGAGCCATCAGCTTCCGACAGCAAGCGCACAATCCCAAAGCAGCCACGCCTGGAGGCCACCTTCAGAGCTGTCTCACCTGCCTTGTTCACCAAGTCCTTGTTGGCGCCGGCCTCCAGCAGCAAGCGTGCAACTTCGACATGTCCGTCTCCAGATGCACATATCAGAGCTGTAACACCGGACATGTCCGCCAAGTCCTTGTCGGCATTGGTCCTTAAGAGCAACCGCACGACCTCAACATGGCCCATGAGCGCTGACATCATGAGAGCTGTAAGCCCTCTTCTGTTGGCCAAGTCAATGTCGGCGCCGGCCTGCAGCAGCAGGCGTGCGACTTCGACGTGGCCCTGGGCGGATGCCACAGTCAAAGCCGTAAAACCCATAGAGTTGTCTTCTTTCAGATCTTTCTCGGCCCCCCCTTCGAGAAGCAGAGCGGCAACTTCAACATGGCCTTTCCGGGACGCCTGCACCAGAGCCGCTCTGCCGCGCACATCGAGCAAGTTCGGGTTGTGGGGAAGGTGCAGCATGGCCTCCACCTGAAAAGCTTGTATATAGGCTTGGGGATGATGGTTCACTCAATTTGAGGTTTCATGGGAATAGCTATAGTATGCAGTACCGTGGTCCATCTGGTCGACAACTCTCCTTCGCACCCTTCCCCACTTCTGAGGGCGGCGCGGGTAAGAAGTATTGTAACTATACTTATTTATGGGTATGGTAACTATACTTTTGACCCTTATCGAGGGTACATATTGTATGAATCCAAGAAGAGTCCCACTACAGTTGAGAAGAAGTTCGCGCCTCGGCGGCAGAGTCCCAGACTGCAGCTTCAACAAAGTCCTCCGCTTGCCTTCCTGAAACGTCGGCGAAGGGCAGCAGCACCAGTTTCAGGTCCATGGGGGAGTCCAGCTCATCAGCATCCTCCAGCCCACTACCGTCGAGAAGGAGCCTCTGCCGGAAGCGTGCCGGCACGCCTGGCAGCTGGCTCAAGCGCTGCTTCAAGGACCTCGCATCGCGCACCTCCCCGACGGCAATACTCGCCACCTCCTCCCCTGACAGCTTCGTTACGCGCAGCATGCTGCCAGAGCAATTCGCAACGAGGGCAGCTGCCGCAATGGCGTGCCCCGACGGACTCGCCGGCACTTTTCAGGGGTGCTCTGTGCCGATCTAGCTGCTGCACGGAAGACTACATGACTACACGTCTCGTGAACATATTCTTCCTTGGCAAGCTCTTCCCAGGGTGCATGTCTCTCACATGTGGTCACCCTTTACCATGCAAATTTCAGCATGTCCAAGAGAGGCTGCAAGGAAACTTAGGTCCCTGGCGTGGCCAATCCACGCCTGACTGCGTGGGACCAAAATGTCGCAGCACACAAGCTTCCCTGGAATATGAGCTTACGCACACAAACAATTTTATAAATACATATGTCAGTATATATATATATATATATAGATAGATATAGATATAGATATAGATATAGATATAGATATAGATATAGATATAGATATAGATATAGATATAGATATACCAAAAAACCTTAGCCCATTAACTCTCAACCCTATAAACCCTACGTGAGATAAAGATAGAGAGAGAGAGAGAGAGAGAGAGAGAGAGAGAGAGAGAGAGAGAGAGAGAGAGAGAGAGAGAGAGAGAGAGAGAGAGAGAGAGAGAGAGAGGGAGAGAGAGGGAGAGAGGGAGAGGGAGAGGGAGAGGGAGAGAGAGAGAGGGAGAGGGAGAGAGAGAGAGAGAGGAGGGGGGCTTATGAACCCGAAGCCGACTCCGCGTCCCGGAGTATCAAGCCCTACAATAAAGACTCTCAGCGCCCCAGCGCGTTGAGCCCGGAAATCCAACCCTGTCCCCACACTGAGTCCCCTTGACACACTCCCCCCCCCCTTCCCGGCACGGCCTCGTGGGTTTGGGGTTTAGGGTTTAGGGTTTAGGGTTTAGGGTTTAGAGTTTGGGGCTTAGAGTTGAGGGTGTAGGTTTTCGGGATGCTTACGGCGTGACCTCCAGGGACGCCGCGTGCGCTTGCGACGCAGCAAGCTTTGCCCCAAGCGACTCGGTTACCTGATACTTGCTCCATTTACTGCTATTTGCTTAAGAACCCCCCCCTCCGAACAGAAAACAATAGTAATATATAGGTATTAAAAACAACAAACAATAGTAATATATAGGTATTAAAAACAAAAGGTAAAGAAGCCCAAGCCTATAGGCTATAACTGTAGGCCTACGCGTAGAGCCTACGGTAGCCCCTTTTTCACTACTTGAACCCCAAAGTCCAACCCCAAACAGTAAAAACCCTAAACCCTAAACCCTAAACCCACTGCAAGCCTTTTTTGGCTGCTTTCCACGCGTCAGAAAACGGGGGGATCGGTCTCAGCATGTCTAAGAGCGCGCTTTGCTCGATAGAATTGTGCTCATGAGATTGGCTTTGCTGGAGCACCAAGAATTGGTTGGGGCCCTGGTGGTCCCTTCGCTGTACAAATACGCAGCAAGACGTACTGAAGAGCAGGGTGCTACTGGCAAGATTTTTGCCCGCCTTTGGCGGAAACTACTCATCACCCAGTAAATATGAATCCAGGAAACCTTTGACGACCTGGGTCAAGTGTGGCAACAGACGCTTCTTGACCGTGGTGTTGACCTTCTCAAAACCTTACTTCTCCAATAACCAAGGGGAAAAAAGGGTTAAGCTTGATTCTTCCTACTAAATGAGGAAACCCAAAAAGTTTGAAGTTCAGCTGTTGGAGACCTCCCAAGCTCTCATTGATCAGAGTCTTGATCACCTCTTCATCACTAGGCACTGTAGCTCTTGCATTGGCCACATTGATGCTCTGGAAGTTGTTCTTCAACATTACCTACTCTGAACTTGGAACCCTAATAAAAACTTATAATCTGAGCTCTTTCTTCGGAATTACACTACCCAAAAACATAGAAACACCAACTTAAAAAAAACTTAAAATAGAAAAACTCCCAGGAATCCCTGAGTTACCAGGACATTATCCTCCTGGCGGAGCTCATCCGTCAGTTTGCTGGCAGCGCAATCCGGGAGCACGACGTCGGGTTCAATGCTCTGCTCGACGGAGACGTAGGTCTCAAAAATGCACCATAGACCTAGTTCATGGTTGGGATCATATGAAAAATCGAAACCAATAATTCCTTATTGGGTTTAAGTACCCTTAAACCATGTAAAATGGTACCCAACTATGACAAAGAGACGGCTGATGTAAACGGGGCTGAGATAGTCATCCAAGAGGATGATCATCTTCCCAATGGAAGATAGGTTGGACTCGAAAACCGTCTTGAGCTGCGCAGTACTTGTGGCCGCAGCAATTCTGTACTGATTGTTGCAAAAGAAGCACATCCACAGAAAAACGTTGGCAGCTTTGGCGTCCGACTGTCGGCACCAATTTCTGAGGGCTCCAATTACATGCTGCGGGGTGTATCGCCAGCACCACGACACAAAGTGGGTGGCCCTTCGCCGGTACCTGACCCTAAACCCTAAACCCTAAACCCTAAACCCTAAACCCTAAACCGCCTGGATCACGGGTCGGGAGCTTGGAGTCCTCGAGAGAGGGGGGTTCATGGCGGGTCGGTGAGGGAACCTTAGGGACACTTAGAGAGCCTTAGGGAGTACCCTATAATCAGAAACCCTAAACTAAATCCTGACCCTAAACACTACAATCCCAAAGCCCAAGCCGCAACAAAAAACCTGAATCCTGAGCCCTCGTCCAAGGGTTGCAAAACTGCCAGGGCAACTGCAGTCTAAGGCTACAAGTTGGGATGTTCCCCCTTTACTAGCAGTCCTGAATCAGGATTATAGTAGGGGCTACTAAACCCTGTTAGTATCAGGGGAGCATCCCAAGTACTTCGGATCCCTATAAATAAGGACAACGGGCCGACGAGGGGCCCATGGTTCCCAAGCTTAGAAGTATGGGCCCCTAGTATGGGTTTAGGGTTTCGGGTTTAGGCTTTAGGCTTTAGGGTTTAGGGGGGCATCTTCTGGGCATACAAGGATCCCAAAATTGAGGGCCCCTAGTTCTAACCCAAGATTGGGTGGGCGGAGATGCACTTATGGCTGGGATCCGCAGTAACCTAGGAATGAATGAGGCGCTCTCTCTGCGAGTTAAGTATGGGGCAAATTAACAAGGGCCCTAGGAACCCAAGAGGGGAAAAGGAGCCCATTGGGAGATCTAGGGGCATTGTGGAACACCTGTGCTGTTTTGGATGATTTCGAGACAAATAAGGAGAACCAAAGGATATTTAGGTCTTGGGGTTTCTCAAACAAGTAATTGTGACTCCCCTTTTTGGGGATCCCTGTTGTAACCCTGCATTATTTCTTGTGCATACGTTGAGAAACATCAGTTGAAGGAAGTTGAACCACCCACTGTTGACGGCGTCTTGAACGCATGTGATATTCAGCTACAGTCGTCGTTCAAGGCAAAATTTTCTACAGCACAGACCCTGATACGTCTGATCCACAGCATCCACGCCAGCGCAACCTTGCCCATGGTCTCTGGGACAAGTGATCTTGGCACCTAGCCCGGTCTCTCTGTCAAACATGACCACGGAAATGTCCACGAAACCTGGGAGGGGAGGGGAAGGGTTTGGGGCTGAAGTAGAGCAAGGAGATACTCAACTCCGCTTCTAGGATGGCCCTTACAGCCCACAAAAAATCACACCTAAAGATGAGCCTCTTAAACCCAATAAGGAAAAGTTACAAGATATCTCAAGAGCCTACCTGGGTTTAGAACACTGGCCCAGAAACTCGTTGAGGGCGCAGCATCACCAAAGCCAAGACCTCTCGGGGCCGTCTCAGCGACGTAGGGAAGGAAGGGTTCCAGGAGGTACGCGGCGGAAATCCCAGCTTTTTCGGACTCCTGTTTCCTTGGCTGGCCTTAAGTAAGACTTAGTAGCCCAGGAACCATCTTAGAGTCAGGGTACCGCCAGGGTAGCCTTTTTGTTGGTTGGTTTCTTTAATTGTAAGGGAACCCAGAACTAAAAGCAAGTAAAGGGCACCACTGGGCTACCAAGAGGATCCAAGAAGACTCCTGTGCAAAACACAGCCCACTTGCTAGGGATTTTTGTGTATACCTCAAGTCACGAACGAGTGTCAAGACCTCACGGGCAGCTGCAAGTCTGGGGGTCCATGTCTGTTGAAACAATTCCAGCTGTATCTGATACTGGTCCAAAATCATTCTTGCACCCTCGGGAGCAAACCGGTGATCGGCGACAAAATCTTTGCAGACAACCAGTTTCTCCGCAGCCGCGGGAATGAGAAAGATCCTCCCATCGAATGCACACATAGATTCGAATTTCTCATCTTGGTTAGGATCCGTGGCGCCAGAGATGTCGATGCCAGATCCCATGCAAAAAACAGGGTCATAGAAAAACATCTTCCCTGCGTTGTGTGGGGCTAAGTATATCTTCCCTCCGCTTACGCACATCGCCCGAAACTTAGCGCTTGCCGACGGGATTGCCGCATCGGAGATGTCAACCGCCATCCCCCTGCACGTCGCCGCGTCGTATACAAACATCTGCGGAGCGCAACCCGGTGCTAGATAGATCCTATCGCCCACTGCGCAGAATGAGCGAAACTTGCCCTGTAGGCCAGGGCTCGCTGCGGCGGAGACATCGACACCGGTCCCAGAACCGGTGCTGGGGTCGTAGATGAACATTTCCGGTGCATTCCGAGGTACCAGGTAGATCTTACCCGCAGCGGCTCCGATATCACGGAACTTGGAAGGCATGCTCGAGTCGACCGCAGCGGAAATATCAACAGCTTTGCCCGTCCCAGCACGTGCGTCGTAGACGTACATTTTTTCAGCGTCGTGCGGAGCAAGGTACACCATGCCATCAGCCGCGCACATGGAGTAGAACTTGCTTGTCTCAGCAGATCCAACAGCAGCTGACACGTCAATGCCAGTGCATGTGCGGGTGCACGGGTCATACTCAAGCATCTTCCCAGCATTGAAGGGAGCAAGATAAATCTTTCCGCATGCCTCGCAGACGGAGCTAAACTTTTTGGGCTCCGTAGGGTCAGCTGCCTCTGAGATATCGATAGCAGTGCTTCGGCCAGTGGCCACATCATATTCCTTGGTAGCCCAGTAACTATATCAAACTAAGGGTACCTTTTTTGGGGTTGGTTACTGTCATAAGGGACCCTAAACCCTAAACCCTAAACCCTAAACCTTAAACCCTAAACCCGAAACCCTAAACCTACCAAGATTCGAGCATCTTCTGAGCAGCGCTCCAGGGTGCGAGATAGACCCTCCCATCTGCTTTGCAGATGGAGTGGAACTTCCCAGATGTGCCAGTTGCGTCTCCCAGCGCCTCCGAAACCTGGGGGACCAAATGAACCCCAAAATCGGGGTTTAGGGTTTAGGGTTTAGGGCTTAGGGTTTAGGGTTTTGGGGTTCGGGGGTCATATACCCCATACTACTATAATTCCTATTAAGGTCTATGAACCATAAACCCTTTCAGGGCTCATGTCGTCCCCAGGGAACCTGAACGCTTGTGACCTCTTCCGTTGCTGCGTCATAGACGCACATCTGCTTTGCATTGTAGGGCGCCATGACGATCTTTCCATGCACCTCGCAAGCAGCGGAGAACTTCTTCTTTGTCTCGCCTTTGGCGTTGGTGGGGATGCCTTGGTAGCTCAGGAACCATCTTGTGATAAGGGTTTAGGGTTTTTGGTTTAGGGTTTCGAGGGCACCCTTTTTTGGGTTGGTTACTTTTACGGGAACCTTGAACCCACAAAAAGGGAACAAAGGGGCACCACTGGGCCTACCAAGATGCCCTTGACTAAGCCCTAAACCCTAAACCCTAAACCCTAAACCCTGAACCCTGAACCCTGAACCCTACACCCTAGAACCCTAAATGGCTACCAAGATGCCCTTGACTTCCCCAAGCTGGGGTGCTGATGCACCGCTTCCCATGGCTCTGATGTTCCCGCGAAGAAGATCGCATGGGCACCGATTACTTTGGGTTCAGCACTCCTGATGGTTAGGGTTTAGGGTTTAGGGTTTAGGGTTTAGAGTTTAGGGTTTAGGATTTAGGGTTTAGGGTTTAGGGATTAGGGTTAGGGCTTAGGGCTTAGGGCTTAGGGCTTAGGGCTTAGGGCTTAGGGCTTAGGGCTTAGGGCTTAGGGCTTAGGGTTTAGGGTTTAGGGTTTAGGGTTTAGGGTTTAGGGTTTAGGGTTTAGGGTTTAGGGTTTAGGGTTTAGGGTTTTTAGCATTACCCTCATACTCATAGTGGGGGTCGCAGGGGGGTGGAGCCAACCTTTCAGGGCTGTGCTAAGCATGGGTGCAAGATCGGCGATCTGAATCAATGAGTGTCGTCAACCACAAGCCCTAAACCCTAAACCCTAAACCCTAAACCCTAAACCCTAAACCCTAAACCCTAAACCCCAAACCAATTTGTGTTGCAAACATTTTCTAAGGGTTCCAGCGCTTCTGAGTGCCAAGACGAGCGCGCAGAATCTATAGGGGTCTTCGGGTCTAGGGTTAGGGGTTAGGGTTTAGGGTTTAGGGTTTAGGGGTTAGGGTTTAGGGTTTAGGGTTTAGGGTTTAGGGTTTAGGGTTTAGGGTTTGGGGTTTAGGGTTTAGGGTTTAGGGTTTAGGGTTTAGGGTTTAGGGTTTAGGGTTAGGGTTTGGGGTTTAGGGCTTAGGGCTTATGGCTTAGGCTTAGGGTGTAGGGTTTAGGAATGACGAGGCCCAATTATTTAGCAATTTTCCCTCAAACCGCCCAAAAAAGTCATAACAGAAAGTACCACGGGGCTCCCAAATATTTGAGTTCAATGGGCCCTCGATGAGGTCCCCCATCTTCTGGTTCTTTCGGGGCCAAGGCGCTCATATGGGGAGGTTACGAATACAGGGGACCCCAAAATAGACCCCAAATAGTCGGATTCCCTCAGAAGAAGGACCCCAGAAAGGTACCCCTAATTTCGGAAATGCGCCCTTGCGCAGTCTCTCGGTGCTGTGCCCGGGTACGGTCCAGTTCTCCAGCCTGAATCCCAAGACCGGTACCCCCCGTAAGCTCACAAGCCCTAAATCAACTCCTCAGTCTGCAAGCTCGAAACCCTAAACCCAACAGACCCTACATGCCATGAACCCTAAGCCCTAACCCCTAACACTCCAATCTTTACTAGCACCCCAAAGTCCAACCCTAAACCCTAAACCCTAATCACTGCAAGCCTTTCTTTTAGCTTTCCACGCGTCAGAAAACGGGGATCGGTCTAAGCGCGCGCTCGCAGCGTCTCAGGGACATCCGCACACGCTGTGCCATTGCCTGCAACTTCGGGTGGTCAGGGTTTAGGGTTTAGGGTTTAGGGTTTAGGGTTTAGGGTTTAGGGTTTAGGGTTTAGGGTTTAGGGTTTAGGGTTTAGGGTTTCGGGTTTAGGGTTTAGGGTTTCGGGTTTAGGGTCAGGTCTTAGGGTTTTCAGTATTTATGTGAGTGCGCAGGATCTTGGAGGCCTGGGTTGATCACGACGGTGTATGGTCATATGATTCTGGAAGGCCTGAGTAGACCCTCACTCTTATTCCACTATATAACCCCTGGAAGGGTTTAGGGTTTAGGGTTTAGGGTTTAGGGTTTAGGGTTTAGGGTTTAGGGTTTAGGGTTTAGGCTTCAGGGTTTAGGGTTTAGGGCTTAGGGTTTAGGATTCCCCAATTCAAGCACCATATATACCTTGTATAGTCCCTATTTTCCTAAGTAACCCCTAACTCCCAAATAACCCCTAACGTCCCTTAGAAGAGTCCCTTCCGTTAATCCCTTGAGAGTAGACTGCTTCACCTCTTGCTCTCTGGGGGCTTCGGGTTTGTATGGGTATCCTTTTTGCGGGTCCCTTTTTTCAGGTGATTCTCATCTGCTTGGGGTATAAACGGGGTACCCCTATGTTGTTGCTCTATCTATCTTTCCGAGATAGCTTGGTAGTCGTAACAAATAGTAAGCATAGTAAGAGTAGCAGTCTTTGCAAGAATACCAACAGCAGTAGGTAGCACTTCTCTTTGTAGCTAGAAGTGAATGCTGCCATGTGCGTCCTAACACTATGCACTCCAGAGCCATGTTTGCATGATGTGCAGGCTGTGTCATGTAGCTGCCTGCTTTCATTGACTATTGACTATTGAACTATGAACCCCCAAAGGGGGTTTAGGGTTTAGGGTTTAGGGTTTAGAGTTTAGGGTTTAGGGTTTAGGGTTTAGGGTATGGGGCTTGGGGCTCAGGCGGTGTCAACTTAGGGGTTAGGTTGGGGTTTAGGGTTCAGCGTATTGGGAACAGTCTGTCCTTGGGCCCCAAAGTCACGAAACCCGAACCCCTAAACCCTAAACCCTAACTAAACCCTAAACCCTAAACAGGCCGAGCTTAGTATGATTACAAAGGGGCCGTAAGGGAATATTATTAGCAATTCTTCCGACCCCTGGCCTGCCCCCAAGCTCCGAATTCACAAACAACAGCCATAAACGCATGGGTCAAAACTTTGAACAAATTCGTTGAAAACGTTTCGTTGGAAACTTTTACTTGCGTTGTCCTAAACCCTAAACCCTAAACCGTAAACCGTAAACCCTAAACCCTAAACCCTAAACCCTAAACCCTAAACCCTAAACCCTAAACCCTAAACCCTAAACCCTAAACCCTAAACCCTAAACCCTAAACCCTAAACCCTAACCCTAAACCCTGAACCCTAAACCCTAGACCGCGAAACCCAGGTTTTTTGGGTTGCGGGCCTCATCCTTGCACTCGACCTCCCGCGTCGGAAAGTTGACGGAGACCCGGTTCCCGTCCACCTGTCGGAACCCTAAACCCTAAACCCGAAACCCTAAACCCTAAACCCTAAATCCTAAACCCTAAACCCTAAACCCTAGACCCTAGACCCTAAACCCTAAACACTAATCCGAAACACCCCTAAATCTTAAGCCCTAAAACGTATAAAACCCAAAACCTTGTAAACCCCAAGCCTTATGACCCCTAGCCTTCTAAACCCTAAGTCTTAAACCCTAAACCCTAAACCCGTGCAGTTTAGGGTTTAGGGTTTAGGGTTTAGGGTTTAGGGTTTAGGGTTTAGGGTTTAGGGTTTAGGGTTTAGGGTCCAGCCATCTCAGGCCATCTCCTCCTCCCCCTCCCGTCAGCTTGGCGACCATCTGGATCAGCTGAACCAAAGAGGTTTAGGGTTTAGGGTTTAGGGTTTAGGGTTTAGGGTTTAGGGTTTAGGGTTTAGGGTTTAGGGTTTAGGGTTTAGGGTTTATGGTTCAGGGTTTAGGGTTCAGGGTTCAGGGCAGCATGAGCTGTTCATTTTCAAGTCCAGGGTTGCTTGCTTCCCCGACCCTTTGTCCGTCGTATCCGAATCTCGGTTCATTCGACACATGCAGCAGGCACCGCCCCAGGCCTAGGAAAGCTCGAAATGCATCAACTTCACTCAAAACGTGGCCTGTCTCATGCCTCTCAATGGCGGCCGCGCCGTCCTGCATTGCCTAGTGGAAAATCTAAAAAAATGGTGACCTCCAAGTGCTTCACTGTCCTGCTGTTGGTCTCGCCAGGGCCTGAGGATCTCACCGTCACCACGCAGAGGGTAGCAGGCAAACCGACGGCAAAGAAAGGCCCCCCAAAAGGCGAACCCCCAAAAGGCCCCCCAAAAACAAACCCCCCCCCCCCCCCCCCCCAAAAAAAAAAAAAAAACACCGCGAGGGCCTCCAAAAAGAACCCCCAAAAAGGCCGGCCAAGAGGTCACCCAAAAAACACCCCAAAAGAGCTCCCCCAAAAAGGCCCCCCAAAAGGCTGCTTCACAAATGGCCCTCCCAGGCACCCCCCCTCCCCCCTCCCCCCAACAAAAAAAAAAACAAAATGACAAAGCCCAGGCTCTAAAATCAAAACAGTTTGGTCAACATGTTTCGCTCAAAACCCGAACCGTAACCCCTGTAGGCTCAACGGTATAGCCATCCCAGAAGTCCAAATACCTGCAGCCCAAAAACCCCTAGGCCAGCAACCCCCCCAATTAGGTGGTTTGGGGTTTTGGGGTTTTGGGGTTTGGGGTTTAGGGTTTAGGGTTGAGGGTTCAGGGTTTAGGGTTCAGGGTTCAGGGTTCAGGGTTTAGGGTTTAGGGTTTAAGGACATTCTCCCCGAGCCTCGAAGGCAACTGCCTGAGCCTTTTCCTGCACAATCGGACGCATGAGGGTTTAGAATCTAGGGTTCAAGGGTGGGTTTAGGGTTTAGGGTTTAGGGTTTAGGGTTTAGGGTTTAGGGTTTAGGGTTTAGGGTTTAGGGTTTAGGGTACGTGATCACAGGGCTCTAAACCCTAAATCCCTAAACTTTGGGGTTCAGTGTTCAAAGGTTTGTAGGCTGCAGGTGGTTCGGCTAAGGGTTAGGGGCTTGTGAGCCTTAGGAAATTCAAGGTTTAGGGCTTAGGGTTTAGGGTCAAGGTTTAGGGCAATCTGGTGGGGGGAATTTCCAACCTGGGATTCGTCAGGTCGTGTGTTAGGGTCTAGGGTTAGGGGCTTACCCTAAAACCTGAACCCTAAACCCTATAAAGGTTTAGGGCTTTAGGGTTTAGGGGTTGGGGTTCATCTTACCTTGTAGGAATTAAAGTTGACCCCCCGGTTTCGATTGGCCCCCATGGAACTGCACTGCAGGTCCAGAACCCTGGGAGGATCCAACAAGTACGGCCCTCAACTAGTACCACTATCGGGTTTAGGGTTTAGGGTTCAGGGTTCAGGGTTTAGGGTTTAGGGTTTAGGGTATAGGGTATCGGGTCATTCTGAGGAACCTTTAGCCCTAAACCCGAAACCCTGAACGCTGAACCCAAAACCCTAAGACGAAAGCCAAAACCCAAGCCCTAAGCCCTAAGCCCCAAAAGCCCTAAGCCCTACTAAACCCGAAACCCTAAACCCTAAACCCTAAACCCTAAACCCTAAACCCTAAGCCCTACACTTTTTGGATCTCCCCAGCGGGTCTGCAGGCTCAGGATCGGGCGTCGACGGTCAGGCGGCCGAACTCTTGCTGGAGGTAGGTGCACAGGACCTTCGAATTCGGGTTTAGGGTTTAGGGTTTAGGGTTTAGGGTTTAGGGTTTAGGGTTGAGGGTTGAGGGTTGAGGGTTGAGGGTTGAGGGTTGAGGGTTGAGGGTTGAGGGTTGAGGGTTGAGGGTTGAGGGTTCTGGGTTCTCTTGAAAGTTACCAAGGGTACTCCCTCTATAATTGTTAATCCTTCCCTTGTGGGCCTCCTTTATGAAATACTCGAGTAACCCCCCACCCCCATATCCCTGTTACAATTGTTTCGGCGCTTGTATTGCCACACAACCACCCCAAGCCCTGACTCCCGATGCTTGTAGGATTCAGGGCTTTTGGGGTTTAGGGTTTAGGGCTTCGGGATTTTGAGTTCAGGGCCCTTGGGGTTTAGGGTTTAGGGCTGTTGGGGTTTAGGGTTTCGGACTTTTTGGGGTTGAGGGTTTAGGGCAGGGCTTTAAGGGGTTGTTTAGGGTTTAGGGTTTAGGGGTTTTTGGGGGTTTAGGGGGCTTGTTGAATGGTGGGCCCCCTTTGAGTACCCTGAATGTAGAGGATGAACTACTGTCATGGGGTGCCAAAAAGGGATCGTATTGTCAGAACTGGCCATGTGTACAAGTAAAAAGTTAGGAATCAAGTTTCAGGGCTCTAAACCCTGAACCTTGAACCCTTGAACAACCGTTCCAGAGATTTCGAAGAGAAAAGCGGGTCCCTTAGGGTTTAGGGTTTAGGGTTTAGGGTTTAGGGTTTAGGGTTTAGGGTTTAGGGTTTAGGGTTTACCACCGAGTTGGGAAGTTGAAGCGAACTGTATTCTGGCCCCTTCCGGTAAGGCCTGAGCCACCAGCCCCCCAAACCCCAAAGCCCTAAAACCCCACAACCCTAACCCGAAAGGCCCTAAACCCTAAACCCTAAACCCTAAACCCTAAACTCTAAACTCCAAACCCAAAACTCTAAACCCTAAACCCGAAAGACTTCTTCTGGGTGTGACCTGGTTCCGGTCCAAGCCCCCTCAACCTGAAACCCCTCGACTCTCAACTGCAAGGCCCCTCGACCCCCCAAACTACCCTAGGGTTTAGGGTTTAGGGTTTAGGGTTTAGGGTATAGGGTTTAGGGTTTAGGGTTTAGGGTTTGGGGTCTAGGGTAGGTCCTACATCTAAGTTCTTCTGCCCTCCCTGTCAGCATCTGCAAACATCATCTTGTCTAGGCACCTGGGATGTGGCGTGTAGCGACCTCTAGAACTCCTAAACCCTAAGCCCGAAACCCTTAGGGGTTTAGGGTTTAGGGTTTTAGGGTTACACCCCAAGCCCTCAACCCCAAACCTTTCAACCTTGAACCCTAAACCTTCGTCCCCCGGATTCGAAGGCCCCGCAGTAAGTTCTAAAAAAGGAAAAATAGACCCAGGAGTAACCTAGGAATGAAAAGGGGACCCTGTTTGGTTATAAGGGAACCCCGACCCTAAAAACGAAACAACAAGGGCCTACTCCGGGTCCTAGAAAACTGTCGGACCTGGAAGATGCGCTGCTCTTCCTTCTGGACATCCGTGCCCTTGAGGGCCTTGGGACGGCTCAGGGATTCCGAGAGGGGTGTCGGTTTAGGGTTTAGGGTTTAGGGTTTAGGGTTTAGGGTTTAGGGTTTAGGGTCTAGGCTTTAGGCTTTAGGGTTTAGGCTTTAGGGTTTAGGGTTTAGGCTATAGGGTTTGCCTCATGTTATGGAATCCAAGAGGTGGGTGGGTAGATATTCGATACCAGAGTAGCGAGCTTGACTAGTGAATGCTTGGACTTGAGATGCTCGAAACTCCCCAAAACGGTCCCCGAAACTTTCCCCGAACCTGAGTCCTGAATAATTTCAATAAACCCTAAACCCTAAACCCTGAACCCTAAACCCTAAACCCTCAACCCTAAACCCTAAACCATAGACCCAAAAGCCCTGAACCCTGGGAGCCCTTCTTCAAGGCACAGGGTGAAAGCTGGGTTGCAGGTTGGCTCCGGGCTGGAGGTCTTGCGGGGAAACCCGACACCCTAAAACCCAAAACCTCAGGTTTAGGGTTTAGGGTTTAGGGTTTAGGGTTTAGGGCTTAGGGTTTAGGGTTTAGGGTTTAGGGTTTAGGGTTTAGGTCAAGCCTAAACCCTAAACCTTCAGAGCTAGGGTTCAGTCCAGAGTCAGGGGGAGAGGGGTTTGAGTCTTATGGGCCGCATGACGCATCTTTTCCCTTTTCATTCCGCAGGCTTCACTGGACCAAAGGAACCCTAAAAGGGGTTTAGGGTTTAGGGTTTAGGGTTTAGGGTTTAGGGTTTAGGGTTTAGGGTCATACTACCCGAACAGGAATTAGAGCAGTAGAGGGTCTTTAATGTCTTTGACTTAGGGTTCATATCCTAGTCGGAGTTATCGTCGTAAAGGGTATTAAGGGCCCCCAAGTTGAGGGTTTTCAACCCTGCATCCTAAACCCTAAACCCTAAACCCTAAACCCTAAACCCTAAACCCTAAACCCTAAACCCTAAACCCTAAACCCTAGACCCTAGACCCTAGACCCTAAACCCTACCCTAAACCCTAAACCCTAAACCCTAAACACTAAACCCTAAACCCTAGACCCTAAACCCTAAACCCTAAACCCTAAACCCGAAACCCTACGTTTCCTTTGGTCCAAACAGCAGGGGGGCCTCAGGCAAGCCTCCGGCGCTTGCGGGAAGTCCTCCTCGACCCAGGAGCCGACAGAAGTCGCTGGATGTCTATATTGCCGCACCTGGGTTCAGCTTTAGGGTCTAGGGTTTAGGGTTTAGGGTTTAGGGTTTAGCCCCTTGGAAACATGTCTATAGGTAGCTTTTAATAAAAAAATCTATATGTAGGTGCCCTTACAGACCCTCAGAGAAGGAAAATACAAAACCATATCCCAAAAGCCAGCCCTAGGGGTTTAGGGTTTAGGGTTTAGGGGTTTTAGGGTTTAGGGTTTAGGCGCTAGGTGCCTGGAGGCCAGTGTCAGCGCTGTCTCGCCGTCGTTCTTGGGCAAGCCCGTGTCAGCGCCGGCCTCGAAGAGCAGGCGCACGACTTCAACAGAGCCTGAGCGAACTGCCTGCATGAGGGGCGTAAGCCCAAAGTTGTTGGCGAAGTCCTTGTCGGCACCCGACTCTAGTAGCAAGCATACCACGTCCGCATGCCCGTGCGCGGTTGCCAAGAGCAGCGGCGCATCACCATTGCTGTCCCCCAAGTCCTTGCTGGCGCCGGCCTTTAGCAGCAACCGCGCGACTTCAGCATGGCCCCGGAGAGCTGCAAGTATCAGAGCCGTACGCCCTCTGTTGTTCGCCAAGTCAAGGTTGGCCTCGGCTTCTACCAGCAGCCGTGCAACTTGGACATGTAGTTTTGAAGACGACAATGACAGAAGCAAGGCCGTGTCACCTCTGCTGTCTGCCAAGTCTTTCTTGGCGCCGGCCTCTAGCAGCAAGCGCACGACTTCAACGTGACCTTGGCGTGCTGCTTGCATAAGAGCCGTAAGCCCGGTGTTGTTGGCCAAGTCTTTGTCAGCACCGGCCTCCACCAGCACTCGCGCAACTTCGACATCTTCAAAATCAGCAGCCAGCATCAGGTGTATCGCCGTCCACGTCGGCCAAGTCCATGCTGGCCCCCGCCTGCAGCAGCAAGTGCACGACTTCAATGCCTCTATCAGAGGCCATCATCAGAGGTGTAAGGCCCGAGTTGTTCGCCAAGTCTTTGTTGGCCCCGGCCTCCAGCAGCCCTAAACCCTAAACTCTAAACCCTAAACCCTGAACCCTGAACCCTAAACCCTAAATCCTAAGCCCTAACTAAACCCCAAACCCTAAGTCCTAAACCCGCCAAGTCTTTGTTGGCCCCGGCCTCCAGCAGCAAGCGTGCAACTTCCAGATGTCCATTGCGCGATCCCGCGATCAACGCCGTGTAGCCGTGGCTGTCTGCACTATCCTCGGCTGGCCCCTAGGGTTTAGGGTTTAGGGTTAAGGGTTAAGGGTTAAGGGTTAAGGGTTAAGGGTTTAGGGTTTAGGGTTTAGCGTTTAGGGTTTAGGGTTCAGGGTTTAGGGTTTAGGGGAATCTTCGGGTAGTTACATGGCACCTGAGGCCCTTGAAAGGGCACAAGAAAGTAGGGGACCATATCAAGGGACCGTAGAACAACCCTCAGCATATAAAGCCCTCTGAAAAAAGCAATCCTGAAGATAAGCCTCTCTAAGCCCAATGAGGAAGGAACATACAAGATCCCAATTGGGCCTACCTAGTCTACCAAGTTCCTCGCGCTAGACCCTAAACCCTAAACCCTAAACCCGAAACCCTAAACCAGCCTAGAATCTTTGCTGGCGCCAGCCTCCAGCAGCAAAGCGGCCACCTCAACGTGGCCTTCAAGAGACGCATGCACCTTGGTAGCCCAGCATATTAAGGGTTTAGGGTTTAGGGTCGTCTAGGGTTTAGGGTTTAGGGTTTAGGGTTTAGGGTTTAGGGTTTAGGGTATAGGGTTTAGGGTTTAGGGTTTAACCACTCCTAAGAGTTTAACTTTTAGGCTCCCTATTGTAGTTTCTACAAAACCCAAAGGGTTAAAGTCCCAAGATCCAACCAGACGAAAGCCAAGTACAGGCGCCTTAATAATTAGAACAGGGTTTCGGGGTTATTGTAGTCAAGTTCTAAAGGGACCAGAAGGAAATACTATGTGTAAATTCTTCCGACCCCTATAACACCTGTGTTTGGGTTGGTTGCTTTATAAGACTATTTCCCAATATAGGGGTACCCCTCATATACCCCCAAAATGCTACAAGCCTTATTGTAGGAACCCACAAAAGGGTAGTCCTGTATTATTATCGGAAACCCCCATACTCCGGAGCTCTTTTGGATTTGCAGGTCTACATCGTATGCCCTATAGAAACCCTAAACCCTAAACCCTAAACCTATCATAATCCCCATAACCCACCTTACCAACCCTGCTCACCAAGTCAAAAGGGCTTCCAAGTAAGGGAGCCTCAAGGGCCAAACCCTAAACCCTAAACCCTAAACCCTAAACCCTAAACCCTAAAAACGGGCAAAAGGGTCCCACTGGGCTACCGAAGGAACCAGGGCTGTGAAGCCCTCCGTGTCGAGCAAGTTCGGGTCTTGCGGAAGTTGCAGCATCGCCTCGACCTGACAGGGCTCCGAAGACTTTGGGGTTGAATAGGGTTTAGGGTTTAGGGTTTAGGGTTTAGGGTTTAGGGTTTAGGGTTTAGGGTTTAGGGTTTAGGGTTTAGGGTTCGGGTTTAGGCGGTTTAGGGGGGGCTAGCTTCAGGTATCTTTTGAGCTGCTCAGGAGAACACGCCACACCGGACGCACTTGAGAAAAAGTCGCGCGCTCACCTCGGCTGCAGAGCCCCGTTGTGCAGCGGCCGTGAGTTCGTTCACCTTCGCCTTTTTGCTTAGGGTTTAGGGTTTAGGGTTTAGGGTGTAGGGTGTAGATTTTACCTTGCGCCCCGGGCTTGGGGACCCTGTTTCAGGGATCCTCTGCAGGAATAGAAGGGCCATATTGGGAGCATATAGATGGAAGGGGTACATCCTTATATGGGTGAGTGTGACTCACTTAGCCTTTGGTCCAGTAGAACCATACTCTAACAAGGGTACCCTTTTAGGGGTTGGTTACTTTCATAAAGGGAACGCCAGAACCCCAAAAGTACAAAAGGAAGGGCTTCAGGGTTTAGGGTTGAGGGTTTAGGGTTTTAGGGTTTAGGGTTTAGGGTTTAGGGTTTAGGGTTTAGGGTTTAGGGTTTAGGGTTTAGGGTTTAGGGTTTAGGGTTTAGGGTTTAGGGTTTAGGGTTTAGGGTTAGGGTTTAGGGTTTAGGGTTTAGGGTTTAGGGTTTAGGGTTTAGGGTTTAGGGTTTAGGGTTTAGAGTTTAGGGTTTAGGCTCTAAGGTTTAGGGTTTAGGGCTTAGGGTCTAGGGTTTAGGGTTTAGGGCTACCAAGTCGCTTGCGAACTTTCGGCGAAGGTCAGCAGCACCAGCTGCAGGTCCAGGGGCGAGTCCAGCGGAGCAGCGTCCTCCAGCCCAATGCCGTTGTGAAGGAGCCTCTGCCTGAAGAGAACCTAAGGAAACCCCTGAGAAGTGCACAGGGTTCAGGGTTGTTGGGGTTTTAGGGTATGGGGTTAACAGGAGCTATAGCTGTCTAGGGTAGTAACGATCCCCAATTTTGGGGGGGCTCATATTTGGTCCCCTTAAACCCTAAACCCCAAACCCCAAACCCCAAACCCTAAACCCTAAACCCTAAACCCTAAACCCTAAACCCTCCCCACGGTGCCGGAATCGCGGAGGCAGACAGTGCAGCTGGTTCAAGCGGCGCTTCAGGGACCGAACATCGCTCACCTCCCCCGCAGCGACGCCCGCCACCTCCTCCCCCGAGAGCTTCGTTACGCGCAGCATCTTACCAGCAACGCTAAAGGGACGAATCTAAGGGACCTTCGGGGTTTAGGGTTTAGGGTTTAGGGTTTAGGGTTTAGGGTTTCGCGCAGCATTCTATGATACCTACAGCTTTAAAAAGTTATACTTACTAAAACCTATGATGCCTTACAGCTTTGTAAGGGTGATACCTACGAAATAAGAAGGGCATTTAACTACTAATCTGTGGGTAAAGATAGGGTCCCAGGTGTGTTGGTTCGCTAGAAATGTGGAGCCGAGAATGCCAAACCATGCGCCAACCCTAAGCCCTAAACCCTAAACCCTAAACGAAATGGCCACTTCTCTACGGGATGGTCCTTTCGGGGGTCCTTACTTGGAGGTTCAGGATACTTCTTAGCCAACTATAACTGTACTTATAACCCACTTATAAGCCCCTAAACCCGAAACCCTAAACCCGAACCCTAAACCCTAAACCCTAATATGGTGATAAGTACAGTGATAAGTGGCTAATAAATACCATGCACCTCCAAGTATTACAAGGCGGGCCCCTCTTCTTTGGGGCACCCCCCAAACCCTAAACCCTAAACCCTAAACCCTAAACCCTAAACCCTAAAAACTCAATTTAGGTGATAGGGTTCTGAAGGGAGCGGAGGCGAAAATAAAGCAACACATGCAACGCAGGATGGGGTTAGGTACCATGTAACCCCCATTACTCCCCACGACTTCCTCAGGCTCCCTACGCTTCCGGTTTGGGTTTAGGGTTTAGGGTTTAGGGTTTAGGGTTTAGGGTTCAGGGTTTGGGGTTTAGGGTTTTGGGTTATACCTACCCCCCATGAACCCCCTTAAGCCCCAAACCCTAAAACCCTAAACCCTAAACGGCCTAAACCCTAAACCCCCCGCTTTTAAAGGACCCTATAAGTAATGAAATTCCGGCATTGATGCTTCAGGGCACTCGGGCCTAAACCGTAAAGCCTGATGCCCCAACGGCCTACCTTCAACCCGAAACCCTAAACCCGAAACCCTAATCCCCAAACCCAAACCCCAAACCCCAAACCCGAAACCCGAAACCCGAAACCCCAAACCCTAAACCCTAAACCCCAAACCCCAAACCCTAAACCCTAAACCCTCCTAAACCCTCAACCCTGAGCCCTGCATGCAACTCTCAAAGCTCCCCGCGGTGAGCATCGAGGGGCTTCTGGTGAGCTCCATGGCGGTCAGCGACACCTGGGACTTCGCAAGCCTATTGGAGGGGTTTAGGGTTTAGGGTCTAGAGTTTAGGGTTTGTATAGGGTTTGTGTTTCGGGTTGAGGGTTTAGGGCTTAACTAGAAGTATATACCTGGTAGGTTCTATATGCGTATACGTGTGGCTTACAGGAGGCCTTGTGATCAGCGTCGAAAGCAGCGGTCTGTTTTAGTAGCAGGTCAGGAGTAGGAGGTTGCAGGAGAAGGGTTTAGGGTTTAGGGTTAGGGTTTAGGGTTTCGGGTTTAGGGTTTTAGGGTTTAGGGTTAGGGTTTCGGGTTTTGGGTTTAGGTGTTTATGTAAGTACCTTACTGGTTCTTGTCATATTCCATATCCTAGAACCTGCATCCTAAACCCAAAGCCCTCAGCTCTCAGCCCTAAATCCTACTAAACGTACGACCCGTTAAACGCCGTGGCAGATTCGAAGAGGGTCGTCGATCGAAAACGTAGTGTTGTGTTCAGATGCTACTATGCTTTATTCCAGGTTCAATACCCTGAAGTAGCAAAACCTTGAAACTGACCGCCCCAAAACCCTACCTAAACCCTCAACCCTCAACCCTAAACCCTAAACCCTAAAACCCAAAGCACTATAAGGTTGCCTTAAACATCTACGGATCTTAATGACCCCGAACCCCGAACCCCTAACCCCTAAACCTACTGTTTGATTAAGAAGCCCCCAACAATGAACATCATAATGAGCCCTACATTACCTTTATCAGGAAGAGTCGCTTGTGCATTTTGGGGGGGTTCTAAAGCAATTCGTAGAAACCCTGCACTACTCGACCCAGGAGCAACCAAGGGCCTATTCCGGGTCCACCCTAAACCCTAAACCCCAAACCCCAAACCCCAAAACCCCAAAACCCCAAAACCCCAAAACCCCAAAACCCCAAAACCCCAAAACCCCAAAACCCCAAAACCCCAAAACCCCACAACCCCAAAACCCCAAAACCCCAAAACCCCAAAACCCCACAACCCCAAAACCCCAAAACCCCAAAACCCCACAACCCCACAACCCCAAAACCCCAAAACCCCAAAACCCCAAAACCCCAAAACCCCAAAACCCCAAAACCCCAAACCCTAAACCCTAAACCCTAAACCCTAGACTAAGTGGAAGCAACTCCACACTGCGAGGTCGGCGCGGAGTCGGCAATCATGTCGCTCACCGGGGAGCTGTCCCAAGTGATGCAAAGCACCTGCCGGGGCTCAAGGGCCCTAAACCCTAAACCCTAAACCCTAAACCCTAAACCCTAAACCCTAAACCCTAAACCCTTAACCCTTAAGCCCAAACCCTAAACCCCCAAACCCTAAACCCTAAATTCTATCCAGTCAGGACTCATGGAGGGAGAGTTTCGAAGGGACCCTTCTAAGGTCCGAGAGGCTGTTTGAAGGGGCCTGAGAGCTGGGAGCTCAGGGTTTATGGTTTAGGGTTAGGGCTACTCGGGCATGACAACGAACACCCTCAACCCTAAACCCCAAACCCTTAACCCGAAACCACGCTTTCAAATCTTTGTAAACCTTCAGCCAAACAGTGGCATAGGCGTGCCCAATTCGTGGGCAGAGCCCCCTTCAAGGGCCCCGGGCTTAAGGGTTCAGGGCCCTAGGGTTTAACCCGGAGGCCCAAACAAATTAAATAATAAGGACGCTGGTTTGCGATTACCAAATGATCGGGCACTTCACTGCGTGCCACGCACCAACTTTCGCGATGTTGATGCGGATCCAGGGCGGTCCTTAATCGTGACCGGCTTGTCCTCGGGCTCCTTCTGCTCCGTCAATGCCAGTGCGCCACAGCAATGGCTCGACTAAAGACATCCCGGGCTGGGGCTGCTGAACCCTAAACCTAAACCTTCGATCCCTAGACACCTAAGCCCCAAAATCCCGAAACCTCTAAACCTCTAAACCCGTAAACCCGTAAACCCGTAAACCCGTAAACACCTAAACCCCTAAACCCCTAAACCCCTAAACCCCTGAACCCCTAAACCCCTAAACCCCTAAACCCCTAAACCCCTAAACCCCTAAACCCTAAACCCGAAACCCTAAACCTCAATATCCCTAAACCAAAAAACCCTGAACCCTAAAACCCCAAAACCCTAAACCTGAATATCCCTAAACCCCGAATCCTAAAATCCCTAAAGCCTAAACCTCAAATATCCCTAAAACCTAAACCCCAAAACCTCGAAACCCTAAACATTAATACCCCTAAACCCCTAAACCCTAAACCTCAACATCCCTAAACCCTAAACCCTAAACCCTAAAGCCACCAAAACAAACCCCTAAAAACAAGCAGCCAACCTGGTTCTCCAGCGACACGTGGACGCAGCTGCACACGTAGAGGTCGCCATCTGCCACGTCCACCTGTGGGGTCTTAAGGGCTAAGGAGGTTTAGGGTTTAAGGTTTTAGGGGGTTGAGGGGGTTTAGGGTTTTTTGGGGGGTTTAGGGGGTTTAGGGTTTAGGGTTGATATGTGGTTATGTGCTTATAGACTTAAAGGCTTGTAGGGTTGTAGGGTTTAAGCCTTCCAGGGTTTTCAGGTTGTAGGGGTATGGAGTTCTAGAGGTTCAGGGTTTCGGGGAGGCTTTGAGGTCGAGGGTGTAGGGCTTGTAGGGTTTGGGGTCTTACGGGATCAGGGGTTCAGGGTTTAGGGTTTAGAGTTGAGGGCTGCGTCCGCTCTCGGAAAGCAACCCTCAACAGGTCATTTCACCCAAAGATCCTCAACAGCAGAGCCCCCGCCCAAAAAAAGCCGTGGCCACATCACCAATGAAGTCAAGATCTGTGGGGTTCGGGTTTCGGGTGTTGGGTTTAGGGTTGAGGGTTTGGGCCCTTTAAAACATCTCTGAACCCTGTAAACCCTCTAAACCAACCTCGAGAGCATCCCTAAACCCTAAACCCTAACCCTAAACCCTAAACCCTAAATCCTAAACCCTAAACCCTAAAACCCTAAAACCCTCAACCCTCAACCCTAAACCCTAAAACCCTAAAACCCTAAAACCCTAAAACCCTAAAACCCTAAACCCTAAACCCTAAACCCTAAAACCTAAAACCCTAAACCCTAAACCCTAAACCCTAAACTTCCTAGGCCAAACACACAAAGGAAGCCGAGAGCCTTCGGCTGTTGTGTCCGGGGGAACGCGGATCGGGCTTGCGGCTTGCGATTGACAGGTCTGGGGTTTAGGGTTTAGGGTTTAGGGTTTAGGGTTTAGGGTTTAGGGTTTAGGGTTTAGGGTTTAGGGTTTAGGGTTTAGGGTTTAGGGTTTAGGGTTTAGGGTTTAGGTTAGGGTTTAGGGTTTAGGGTTTAGGGTTTAGGGTTTAGGGTTTAGGGTTTAGGGTTTAGGGTTTAGGGTTTAGGGTTTAGGGTTTAGGGTTTAGGGGTTAGGGGTTAGGGGTTAGGGCTTAGGTTTTTGTTTTAGGGTTGAGGGGCTTCAGGTTTATTGCGGGGGTTTTGCACGCAGCACAGACTACAGGTTCCTTGTTGGGCTTCTTCCACTCGGCAGGACGAGCATTGAACGTGCAAAGCGCTCGCGAAAGGGAGCATGACGCGCCAGACGTGGGGCATAGCTTGGTTTCAAAGCTTGGGTAGAAAGTAGAAAACCACCCTGAACCCTAAACCCTAAGCCCTAAACTCTAAACCAAACCCCCAAACCCCCAAACACCCTAAACCAAACTCCGAGACCCACTCGAAACCGTAAACCAAGCCCCTAACCCCCAAACCAGAAATCATAAACCCCAGTACTAGCCACATAGGCATTCTCCAAACAAGGGGGGTGCCCCTAACAAACCCCAAGTTTACTCTACTCCTGTTAGGGTGCACCCTATCTTCGAAAACCCCGCATCTGGAATCCTAAGCCTTAAAACCTCAACTTTGAAGTCTGATCCCTAAAACCCCTAAAACCCCTAAAACCCCTAAAACACCAAAACCCTAAAACCCCTAAACCCCCTAAACCCCTAAAACCCTAAAACCCTAAAACCCTAAAACCCGAAAACCCTAAAACCCTACAACCCTGAAACCCCAAGCCCGTAAACCCTGAACCCTTTAAACCCCAAACTAACCCGAAGCCCGAAACCCAGGCCGGCCTCGTCGTAGATTTCCATCAGGGCACGACCTCATATCATGCAAGCCACTGGTTTGAGTTTTAGGGTTTAGGGTTTAGGGTTTAGGGTTTAGGGTTTAGGGTTTAGGGTTTAGGGTTTAGGGTTTAGGGTTTAGGGTTTAGGGTTTAGGGTTTAGGGTTTAGGGTTTAGAGTTCTAGGGTTTAGGGTTGTCAGCAAACGAAGATGAAGCCTAAGAACTCCTTCTTGTAGCCTTTCTCCAAGCAGCGTAGGATGACCCCAAAACCCTAAAGCCTAAACCCTAAGCCCTTTCTAAGCCAGACTTCTTGGCTGCACTTAGGAGGGTAGCTATAAACTAAACTTTTAGCTACCTCATTCAGAAACCCAATAAACCCCAAAAAGCTAAGGATCTAAAGTTACAGTAAAGCACCACAAAGACTTGCTCGACTGAAGAATCTCGGCGCTGCGCCCAAGGTGGAGAGGCTGTGGGGGAACTGGAAGCGCTGGCACTGCTCCACCTGAGGTGCGGGGGGTTTAGGTCGGGTTTAGGGCTTCGAGTTTACAGGGGTTATAGGGAAACGGGCTTAGAGTTTAGGATTTAGGGTGAGGCTTCAATTTCTGGGTGGCTCAGGGGTTTAGGTTTTTGTGTTGAGGGTGCAGGTTGAAGTGGATAGGGCTGTAGCGCTTTAGGGTCTCAGTGGCTTTCTGTGCAGTTTCTGAAGGTTCCAAGAACGCTAGAAGCGAAGGAAGCCCCTAAACCCTAGGCCCTAAACCTAAACCCTAAACCCTAAACCCTAACCCCCAAACACCTGGCGCTCCGTCTCTTGTGGTAAAACCCTCTATGCTGCAAGACTTTCCAAACCATTGGCGAAAACGCAACAGCATGCTTCGGTATGGGATTAGGGTTTCAGGGTTCAGGGTTTAAGGTTGAGGGGTTTGGGGTGTTATGTGTCATGTGGCTACTATGAACTGCGAGCAGCAGGTCTCTTTTTGGCCGCTGTTGTTGGCCAACTTCCTTGTCGGTGCCGGACTGCGCAAAGCAGCAAAACCGCTACTTCATCATGGACTTGTCGTGCTTTCGCTGTCGAGCATGTCTTTGTCGACGCCGGCCTCTGCCAGCAAACACATGATGTGACGTTGGCCAGCAGACTCTGCAATGTTCAGGGCTGTGCGGCCTTGCTTGTTGGCCAACTGCGGATCAGCGCCGCCCTGCAGCAGAATAGTCACAACCTCAACGTGGCCGCTTTTAGCTGCGAGCCTGGGTAGCCCAGTAGCCCTTTTGCAATAAGGGCACCCTTGTTTGGGTTGGCGATTTTATAACGGAAGCCAGAACCAAAAGGAAGGGAAAAGGGTTAGTGGTATCAAGTACCTCAATAGGAATTACCCTAAACCCTAAACCCTGAACCCTACACCCTAAACCCTGAACCCTAAACCCTAAACCCTAAACCCTAAACCCGAAACCCTAAACCCTGAACAGGGAAAAGGGTACCACTGGGCTGCCGCGGAGCATGAGGGCAGTGTCGCCACTGTAGTCGGCGACGTCCTTGTCGGCGCCGGCCTCTACCAGCAAATGCAGGATGTCCACCTGGTTCCTAGGAAGGCGGCCAAAAAAACCCTCTGAGAAAGATTCAGGGTTTTGGGGTTTAGGGCTTAGGGCTTAGGGATATCGACAACATCCTCTTAAAACCCGACAGGGGAACCTGGCTCCTAGGATGGCTGCCAAAACCCTCTGAAAAATACTCAGGGTTTAGGGTTTAGGGTTTAGGGTTTAGGTTTTAGGGTTTAGGGTTCAGGGATATCAACCTGGTTCCTAGGATGGCCCCTCAACCCCTCTGAAGAATACACCCCTCTGAAGAATATTCCAGGGTTTAGGGTTTAGTAAGGGTTTAGGGTTTAGGGTTTAGGGTTTAGGGTTTAGGGTTTAGGTTTTAGGGTTTAGGGTTTAGGGTTTAGGAAGATAATCCTCTTGAACACAATGAGGGAAAGTGTAAAACGTCCCAGGGCCTACCTAGGTTCATGCTGGCTGCAAGCATCAACGCTGTGAGCCGATGAGAGTCGATCAAGTCCTTGCGGGCGCCAGCCTCCACCAGCAGACGCGCAATTTGAACATGGCCTTTCCTTGGCTGCACTTAGTAAGGTAGCTATAAAATAGAATTTTTTGGCTGCCTTATGAAGAAGCCCAATAAAACCAAAAAGGCTAAGCATCTAAAGTTACAGTAAAGCACCACAAAGTTTCTGAGCCGCAAACATCAGGGCTGTGCGACGAAACATGTTGGCCAAGTCCATGTCAGCGCCTGCCTCCACCAGCAGTCCGGCGATTTCAGCATGGCCCGCTTCAGCTGCGATGGTCAGGGCTGTCGAGCCACCCACCCCAGACAAGTTCATGTCGGCGCCGGCCTCCACCAGCAACCGTGCGACATCAACGTGGCCGTCTCCTTAGTTGCTGAGTTCATAAGCCCCCCCAAAAAGTGTACACTTCCAGTTCTACAGGAGACTACAGTATCCCCAAAAGTGCATAAAGTGTACTGTGTCCCGCTGCTAAGTCTCTAGTTGCCAGCATGAGGGCTGTGTACCGGCTGTAGGGTGAGGTGGTGGCGTCCTTGTTGGCGCCGGCCTCCAGCAGCAAGCGCACGACTTCAAGGTGGCCAGACTCAGACGCACACAACCTGGGTTACCCGGTTTAGGGTTAGGGTTTAGGGTTTAGGGCTTAGGGCCTAGGGTTTGCTAAAAGGGCTTTATAGGGGGACCTAACCCACCCGAAAAAAAAGGGAATAAGGGCACTACTGGGCAGCCTAGCGTCAGTGGTGGCGGAGAAGTGGTGGCCCAATCCTTACTTCTCCAATAACCCAGGGGAAAAAAGGTTAAACTTTATTTTTCCTACTACAAAAGGAAACCCAACAAGTTTAAAGTTCAACTATTGGCCAAGTAAGAATCAGGGTGGAGGGGCAGCTGTAGAAGTGACTCGACCTTCCGAGACTTTCAATGACTACTACTGGGACGAAACGATGCCTATGGTTTTAGAAGGGTGATACCCACTCAAAATAGGGTTTAGGGTTTAGGGTTTAGGGTTTAGGATACCTACAACATTAAGGGTCATACCTACGAAATAGGGAGTACTTACATAATTATTAAACTGTAAGGAAATAGAGTCCCAGGTAGGGGCCTTGGGGTTCGAAGATTGGTCCTCCCAACTGCTATGGTTGATTTGGAACACCCGCCTCTGGCACTGAGCCATCCCCGGCGGCGGTGATGAGCTCCTCGCGTTGTGTCAGGGAGGCGCCGGAGAAAGGACAGAGAACAAGCTCCAGGTCCAGGGACGAGTCCAGCTTGTCGGCATCATCCATCATGGAGCCCTGGCAAAGGAGCCTCTGCCTAAAGCGCGGGGGGAGACCATGCAGCTGGTGCAACCGTCGCTTCAACTCCTGCACAGTACTCACCTCCTCCACAGGGATGCTTGTGACCTCCTCGCCGGAGAGCATGCGGATGTGCAGCATCGCCCCAAAAGGCTCCGAGAGCTCTCAAGTTAAGGGTGTTTGGGCAAACAAAGAAATCTAAGGGCTTTTGGACTCCAAGAATTCTTATTTGACGGTTTTCAGGAGCCGAAAGGTCCTAGTCAGAGGAACCAGCTGTTGAGCGCAAGGTCTGGCACGTCAAAGAGAGCCGGCAAGGCTGCAAATCAAGCTTCAATGCTCCCGAATGTTAAGGAGTTGGGCCTCATGATGAGTTCCATGCCCAATTGCTTTCGTTTGGGTTCAGGGATTTTTGGTTTTTTGAGGTCTTTTGGGGGTTTAGGTTTCAGGGCTTAGGGTTTAGGCATGGGTTCCCCTGCTATCCCCCTCTATACTACCCCCTCCCCGCGGGGCCCCCGCCCAGGTTCCCCGTAATTAAGGCTATCTATGGCGAATTAAGGCTATTTAAGGGGGAACCTAGGGGGGGGGGTAGCATCGAGGGGGGGTAGTTGGGAAACCCATTGACTTTCGGGCGCTTGCGTCAGTCGGAGCATCACGATAGCAGAGCATGATGTGTCAGCAGTCGGCAAGTCTGGCCATAAGCCCTAGATGCCCGGTAAACCCTACAAACAGAGCGCATAATTTCCACACCTCAAACCCTCCCTCTATTTTCCCTAAACCCCTGACTGCTCAAAGAGTTTTCCCTTTTCTGGGGAATGGGGACCTAAACCCTAAACCCTAAAGCCTAAACCCTAAACCCTGAACCCTAAACCCTGAACCCTGAACCCTAAACCCTAAACCCTAAAAGGGTTTAGGGTGCATGTGGAACCCAAGGTTCAAGGACCTCAAAAGCCCAGATTCTTCTTGCATCCCGATGTCTTGGGTTCGAGGCAAGGAGCTTTGAGGGGGGTTTAGGGTTTAGGGTTTAGGGTTTTAGGGTTTAGGGTTTAGGGTCTAGGGTTTAGGGCCTAGGGTTTAGCAAGACAACGACCCCACAACTCTTGTGGCTCTAGAGAGCCCGTGTTTGAACCTCAAGCCCCATTACTAGACCCACGGCCTGGAAACTCTACATGAAGTAGGGTGTATATTTCTTGTACCCCCAAAAGGACACCCAATATACACACTCACCAATATTAGGAAGGAACCTTATATACACTCACCAGTAAAAGAAATAATATAAACCTGCTTCACATGAAACCCTGAAACATCTGAAGACCTCAGCCGTGGAAACCCCTAGCGTGTAACTCCGAACCCCATAAACCCTAGAACCCCCTTGAAAATAACCCTAAACCCTAAACCCTAAACCCTAAACCCTAAACCCTAAACCCTAAAACCCGTAACTAAACAACAACGACAACAACAGACCCGAAGCCTTTGCAGTGCTACGAGCCCGGCCTGGCAGGCCGCAAGAGACGTGAAGGAACTGAGCTCCTGGTTTAGGGTTTCGGGCTTGGGGTTTTGGGTTTAAGGTTTAGGGTTTAGGGTTTAGGGTTTAGGTACCCCGTATAATCCAGTAAAGGGGTCTACTTAGGCGGATAGGGTGTACGAAGAAGCTAAGAAGCAGCAAGTCTCAGGGTTTAACGTTTCGGGCCTCAGGGGGTGTAGGGTTTTTTTGGGGTATAGGGTTGAGGGTTTTGGGGTTTGGGGCGACTTTTCAGGGGGATGCTTTTTGGTTCAATTTGGGGCGTCTAGGGTTTTGGAGCTTTAGAGGTTTCGGGGGCACGGGGGCTTGGGGGGTTGAGGGTTGAACTTGCTTTCCCCCTCTCCAGTTTGGGCTGCACCTCAAGAACCCCCAATACCCTAAGCCTTAAACCCTAAAACCTAAACCCTAAACCCTAAACCCCAAACCCTAAACCCTAAACCCTAAACCCTAAACCCTAAACCCTAAACCCTAAACCCTAAACCCTTTTAGTTCCCGCACTCCCCACTTGGCATGTTCTCCCTTATACTAACGGTCCTTCATGGGAACTCTAGTACCCCGTGTTTTTAATGCCTTTTAAGGACTGTTAGTACAAGGGGCAACATCCCAAGCCTAAACCCTAAACCCTAAACCCTAAACCCTAAACCCTAAACCCTAAACCCTAAACCCTAAGCCCTAAGCCCTAAGCCCTAAGCCCTAAACCCCTGAACCCCTAAACCCCTAACCCCTAAGCCCTAAGCCCTAAGCCCTAAACCCCAAACCCTAAACCCTAAACCCTACACCCCACTAAAAGTACCAGCACAAGGAAAACTTCTGCAGTGTTCACTCCTCGGGTCTGAGCAGCGTGCGTGTGCCTGTGCGAAAGTGAAAGGGTTTAGGGTTTAGGGTTTGGGGTTTGGGGTTTAGGGTTTAGGGTTTAGGGTTTAGGGTTTGGGGTTTGGGGTTTAGGGTTTAGGGCTTAGGGTTTAGGGTTTGGGGTTTGGGGTTTAGGGTTTAGGGTTTAGGGTTTAGGGGGCCTTGCCTGTCGTTCCCTGCAAACGCGGCGGGTTTGGAGGGGGGGGGGGGGGGTTGGGCGGGAGAGGTGTAAGCCAGGCTGCGAAGTAGCAATTTCACCACTGTCCCCACTTCCATCACTGGCTTCCGGAGGACCCAGTTTTTGAGTCCCAAGGTCACCATGTGCACCAAAGGAAAAACCGGAAACAAGACACTCCTAGGCAGTAACTTTTTGTTTGGCGCCCCTTCCTGGGCCTTAAAGTTCCTCCTATGTAGGGACTTTGAAACCCAAGTATACAATAAGGATCGGATTCGGATTACCCCATGAGAACGTCAGGAACGGCCGCCATGTCTGCTCGCGTGCGTGGCGCGGGAAGGCAAGCTACGCTACTTTTTTTTGCCAAACTCGGCTCACATGGCCAAGCGAGGGCTCACGTTAGCCCTATAAGCCCTAAACCCCACAACCCTTGAACCCTTAAACCCTTAAGCCCTTAGAGCCGAAAGTCTGAAGTCTAACCCGAACACCCTAAACCCTAAACCCTAAACCCTAAACCCTAAACCCTAAGCACTAAACCCAAGTCCTTATATCTCCGGAGTCCACCTAGGAAGATGCTGAAAGCCCGTCAGGGCTCTTCCGGCTTGGGATTTAGGGTTTTAGGGTTTAGGGTTTAGAACTCTTAATACAAAGGGGCATGCTCCCAAGAGTTCAAGTACATCTCCCGATTTCAGGGGCATTGAGACAACCCACATTCTTCCAATTCAGTGGGCATCTGTTGGGTATCTGATACCATACGGACGTCGCATACAGGATACCCTGCAAAGGGGCGGGGGGGGGGGAATAAATTTAGATAGCCGGCCTAAACCCTAAGCCTTAAGCCCTAAACCCGAAACCCTGGACCCTGAATCCTAAACCCTGAACTTTAGGCTTTAGGGTATAAGCCCTGAGACGTCGTGCGAAGGAGCTCAAAAAGTTCTCAGCTCTGAAGGGAATTGCGGTTCTTTAGGACTAAACCCTAAACCCTAAGGGTTACCCTAAAATCCTAAACCGAATAAGCACCAAACGAGCTTAGGGCTTCAGCTCACAGTCTCCTAAACCCTAAACCCTAAACCCTAAACCCTAAACCCTAAACCCTAAACCCTAAACCCAGGGTACTCGCCTGCAGAGTCTTCCACCAGCAAGCCAGACACCTGGGGGGAGGCAGTGCCACTGGGCATCCGAGTTCCTGTAGGGTTTAGGGTTTAGGGTTTAGGGTTTAGGGTTTAGGGTTTAGGGTTTCGGGTTTAGGGTTTAGGGTTTGGGGTTTGGGGTTTGGGGTTTAGGGTTGAGGGTTTAGGGTGGCCCGTCGCCTGGAAGAACTAGGCAGGGCTTGGGGAGAGCCCCTCCTTCCGTGGAGTCCCCTGTTTGCGTCATTCACCCTGCTTCCTGTGAGGCTTTGAGTTTCTGACCTGAATGCAGGCTTGGTAGCACAGTAACTATATTGCAGCAAGGGTACTTTCTTTGGGGTTGGCTACTTCATAAGGGAACCTTGAACCAAAAAAACAAGGGTGAAGGGTACCAGTGGGCTAACAAGTAGGACGATCTATACTCGAACAAGTACAGTACTCAACCCTAAACTCCAAGCTCTAAACCCCAAACCCTAAAGCGACCACGTGAAGCCTTTCGTATGCATGCAGCTGCGTTCGATCAGCTCTTCGGTCCAAAGGGAGCATAGGACGCGGGCCGATGCAACATGTTTTCGAGGGGTTTATAGGGTTCTAGGGTTTAGGGTCTGGGGTTTAGGGTTTAGGGTTTAGGGTAGGAATTGAAAGAGGCACAGTTGCAGAGCTTCATGAAATTTCCGCGCACGCGCAGAAGCATGGAAGAGAGAACCATCAGGAGGCCCAGAACACTCTAGCCTTAAGGGTTCAGGGTTTAGGGCTAAAGGGGTTTAGGGTTTAGGGCTTAGGGGGTTTAGGGTTGAGGGCTTAGGTTCTCCAA
Organism: Symbiodinium natans; assembly: GCA_905221605.1. Lineage (NCBI taxonomy): Eukaryota > Dinophyceae > Suessiales > Symbiodiniaceae > Symbiodinium > Symbiodinium natans. Next base: position 31,624 of record CAJNDS010000336.1, read on the forward strand.
GCCCCCCAAACCGCACCCGCAAAACCCGAAATCCTAAACCCTAAACCCTAAACCCGAAATGTTTAAACCCTAAGCCCTAAACCCTAAACCCTAAACCCCAAGCCCTAAACCCTAAAGCCAGAAACTCAGGGAGAGGGTTTAGGGTTTAGGCTTTAGGGTTTAGGGTTTAGGGTGTAGGGTTAGAGCGCGCCTCCGTCCGGCCCTTCTTGAGGCCCGACGCCATGTCCTTGGGGCGCCCACTGACGTCCGAGCCGAAAGAAGCCCTAGCTAAGGCCGAAACCCTAAACCCTAAACCCTAAACCCCAAACCCCAAACCCTAAACCCTAAACCCTAAAGCCTCCCGCCAAAAAAAAAACAAACGCTCTGGCAACCCGCAGGACCTTAAGCACAAGCTTTAGGACGTTTCTTGGGAAGGCCCTAGAGATCCTTTTTTAGGGTAGAGGGTGAGGGTGTGGCTAGGTCCTCATAGAGAAAGAAGGTCCCCAAACAGTTTCGATTCAGCCAGTGTATTGCAATTGCTGAGTGGGGCTCCAAAGGTGACCCACCAAAGTCTGAAACCCCGAATGCCTACATACCCTACCTGAGGATTTACCCTACAGCTTAAGGGCTATGCCTACTATTTAGGGGGTTACTTGCTCCTGAAGTGTAGGTAGATAGGCTCCCAGGTAAACCCGGAAAATAGAACCACCCCTACCCTTCGTTGCCCGGAACGCATCCTAAGTGCTGACCCTGAACGGCATGGGCTTTAGGGGCTTAGGGTTGAAGGCTGAGGGTTCATCTACGAATCATTCCACATACCCCCAAGCCCATACCCCTTAACCTATAAAAGGTGAACATAAGGAAGCCTGTGACCAACCCCTTATTTCTTTTAAGGGTATGCCCAAGGGGTATGTTGAAATGTTGCTTAGACTACTATTTGCTTAAGAACCCCAAAAGAACAAAAACACAACAATGATCCCTATATTGCCCTTATAAGGAAGAACAATTGTTTTTTCATTCTCTGGGGGTTCTTAAGCAAATAGTAGTAGAAGTTTATCGTTACAGTCATAATTGGTTCATAAGTACCATGAACCTCCAAGTAGGGTAGGAGCCCTACACCCTAAACCCTTAACCCTAAACCCTAAACCCCAAACCCTAAACCCTAAACCCTAAACCCTAAACCCTAAACCCTAAACCCTAAACCCTAAACCCTAAACCCTAAATCGGGACGGAGGTATGCCAGGCGCCTCGACGATGGCGCCGACCGAGTCGGCCGACCGGTCGGGAGGTACACGCAGAGCGACCGTCTGACCTTCTCTAAGCGACTCAGGACCCTAAACCCTAAACCCTAAACCCTAAACCCTCAACCCTAAACCCTAAACTCTCCCTAAACCCTCCCTAAACCCTAAACTCTCCCTAAACCCTAAACCCTAAACCCTAAACCCTAAAGCCTAAACCTCGAAGGGACTTAAGGAGGGACTGTTGTAAGGGACATTATGGGTTCTTTGGGGGTGATTAAGGGGTTCGATGGATTTGTTTGTAACTCTGGTTCTCAACCCTAAAGCCCCAAAACACCGCCCCTCCCCCTTCGATTTAGGCCCGCTAAGGGTCTGTGGGGGTGTTTTGGGGCGTTTATTTGGGGCTTCGACCAGAATTCCTAAATTGAAAGACCGAACACTAAACTCTGTTGGGTTCAGGGTTTCGGGCTGCAGCCCTGGCTTGGGTGCGTTCGCCCTGCTCGATGGCCCCACTCAGTGTGGGTTTATGGAGTTTAGGGGCTTGCCGATGGAAACATGTATTCTGGACAAACTGTTGTTACAACGGTACAAGGGTCAAGTTTGGAACCCATTTTCGGCTCCTGCATTCACTCCTAGACCAAACAAACCAAGCCCCAAAACCTCAGGTTTGTTTTGAGGAAAATCTCGTTTGTGTAGGTTACCAAAGAGCCCTATGCTGGGGCTGCTTATAGGAATCACCAACAAGCTCTTCTACAAACCAACAACGTAAACCCTAAACCCTAAACCCTAAACCCTAAACCCTAGGCCCTAAACCCTAGGCCCTAAACCCTAGTAGACCCTAAACTCTAAACCCTTAAACTCCCGAACCCTCAATCCATCCAGGGGGCAGTTCTGCGGTGCTGTGACATTCAAGTCCGGATACTCCTGGACACCCAAAACCCCAAGACCATGAAGCCCCTGAACCTTAAACCCAGAAGCATGATGGAAAAAGGTAAGTTTGGCGGGCTTTGACGCCCAGGGTGATGTTTAGGATGACCAATCCCATACAAACATGGCTTGTGTCATGCCAATCTCTTTGACTCCTAAACCCTAAACCCTAAACCCTAAACCCTAAACCCTAAACCCTAAACCCTAAACCCTAAACTACTGGAATTCCCATTAAGGCGTATGAACCATAAACTCTTCTAGGGTTGGGGGGTTTAGGAGACTAGTTGACTAGAATGTGCTTTTTGAGTAGTTCGTAGAAAAAACCAAGTCGGGACTATCAATCTAGGCTGGCCCTTCAAACCCTCTGAAAAAAATCCTAAATATGATCCTCTTGAAACCAATAATTTAGGGTTTAGGGTTTAGGGTTTAGGGTTTAGGAAAACTCAAACTGTCAAGGAACCAACATGGGAAACTATTGAGTCTCCCGCTTCTCCACCGAGAGTTCTTTCGACGTGCGCCGCGTGCCGCGCGTGACCCCAACTCCGCTTTGCGGATTTCGGAGATGGTGGGAACGCGGGGAGAGATGCCCAGGGTTTGGGGTTAGGGGTTTAGGGGGTTTAGGGGGTTTAGGGGGTTTAAGGGTTTAGGGGGTTTAGGGGTTTAGGGGTTTGGGGGGTTTAGGGGGTTTAGGGGGTTTAGGGGTTTAGGGGTTTAGGGGTTTAGGGGTTTAGGGGCTTTCCCTACACTTCCCCAGACTTCCCCAGCCCAAGAAGCCGTTGAAACAAGCCGCAAGGAAGTACCCGAGGGCGAAACGAACAACCAAACCCAAAAAGCCTCAAGCTGACAGGGTTTAGGGTTTAGGGTTTAGGGTTTAGGGTTTAGGGTTTAGGGTTTAGGGTTTAGGGTTTAGGGTTTAGGGTTTAGGGTTTAGGGTTTAGGGTTTAGGGTTTAGGGTTTAGTAAAGATCGCAAACCGCACTTTGGCCACCTCCCGATTATCTTAGTTGTCCAGTAACCTGGGGGAACCAAAGGTTAACCTTTAGGATTCTAAGGGGATTCTATTACCCCAAAAAGGTTAAAGGTTACCTACTCTACTACTAGGTTATGGGGTTCAGGGTTCACGGTTTAAGGTTGAGGGCTGAGGTTTACCAAGTGGCAGACTCCACGCGCTTCCACGCCAAAAATAGATAAAGACAAGCGAACTCCATACCCAATAATATGCCTGACAGCTTTCCTTTGTGACCTCCTGAGCATTAGGGTTTAGGATTTAGGGTTTGAGGGCTTAGGCCTTCTTAAAGCAGGGCCTAAACCCTCAACCCTAGACCCTAAAATCCAAGCCCCACGGCCTTAACCACAAACAATCTCTGGAATCCCCAACAGACTGAAAGCACTACAAAGCCTTGTGCCCTATGGACATTACAAGCCCCCACAAGTCCCAAACCCGATACCAGCCCTGAACAATCCCTGAGCCCTGAGCCCTAGGCCTTAAGCCCTAACCTATGAACACTTGCTGCACTAGGAGCCTTGACCTCCATCAACAGTCCTTAATAGGGATTATAGTACCCCTACTATTAATCCCTAATAAGTTAAGGACTGTAAGGGGGAACATCCCAACCTACATGCCCCGCGTGAACCAAGCCTAAACCCCTAAACCCTAAACCCCTCAACCCCGAGACCCCCTAAACCCCAAACCCCTAAACCCAATGATCCTAAAACCCCTAAACCCATTAAACCCTAAACCTTAAACTCTAAACGCCTAAACCCAAAGATCCTAAACGCGTAGCAAACGTGCACGACACGCTTGGGCTGGAGTCTCTCCTGGCGCGGTGGGCCCTTCGGGCCAGCCCCGCAGGACGGAGTCTGGATACTTTCATAAAGGCCCTGGCAAGGGTTTAGGGTTTAGGGTTTAGGGTTTAGGGTTTAGGGTTTAGGGTTTAGGGTTTAGGGTTTAGGGTTTAGGGTTTAGGGTTTAGGGTTTAGGGTTTAGGGTTCAAGAGCTCCTGGTCGAGCAGTTTCTCGTTTAGGCTCTGTGTTTAGAACATCGAAAAATACCCACCCACCCGAAGTTCCCATAACATTAAGAAATAAAAAGTTTCTTCTTTTTATTAGGATGGTTCAATAACAAAATGAATGACTTCCACTTAACAAACGAGGAGGTGGAGATACTAAACCACGCGAGGCTTTGAGGTCTTGAAATCCTAAACTGAGGCTCAAACCTTGAACAAAAAATTTTAAAAAATGAAAAAACCCTGAAAAAAAGAAGGAGAGAAAAAAAAGCCTGGGGTCCCCCCCCATTTGGGGTGTTTTTGGAAGCAAATTTTCCCTCATGGGGGGGTCGGAGTTCGAGGCAAGGGGGGGTCTCCGAAGATTGTTTTGCCTTTAAAATCGAAAAATGACCCCCCCCCCTGACCAAAATCATTGTGAAAAAGGTCGCGGAAAAGTCTTGAAAAACTTGAAAAACACAAAAACCCAGAAAACGAGAGGCCACCCAGAACCCTCGATTTCAGTACTAAAAATTCGCATTTTCATTGCGGGTCTGGGCCAAGCCTGAGGTCCCTTTTGGGGTGTTTTTTGAGGCAAACTTTCCCGCTCAAGCGGGGGTCGGAGTTTGAGGCAAGGAGGGTCTCCAAAGACTATTTTGCCTTTAAAATCCAAAAATACGACCCCCCCTTGACCGAAATTAGGCTGTGAAAAGGTCGCGGGGGCAGCTCAGAAAAACCCTGAAAAAACCCGAAGAAACATGGAAAAACCTGAAAAAACATTGAAAAGCCTTGAAAAACCCTGAAAAACTTGAAAAAACACGGCGTTGAGGCCTTGAAACCCTAAACACAGGCCTTGAGGCCTTGAAACCCTAAACGCTGGGCCCTGAGGCCTTGAAACCCTAAACGCTTGGCCCTGAAACTCTAAACACAGGCCCTGAGGCCCTGAAACCCGAACCACTTGAGGCCTTGAAACCCTAAACGCTGGGCCCTGAAACCCTAAACACAGGCCGTGAGGCCCTGAAACCCTAAACACAGGCCCTGAAGCCTTGAAACCCTAAACGCTGGGCCCTGAAACCCTAAACACAGGCCCTGAGGCCCTGAAACCCTAAACACAGGCCCCTGAGGCCTTGAAACCCTAAACGCTGGGCCCTGAAACCCTAAACACAGGCCCTGAGGCCCTGCAGGCCCTGAAGCCTTGAAACCCTAAACGCTGGGCCCTGAAACCCTAAACACAGGCCCTGAGGCTCTGAAACCCTAAACACAGGCTTTGAGGCCTTGAAACCCTAAACGCTGGGCCCTGAAACCCTAAACACAGGCCCTGAGGCCCTGAAACCCTAAACACAGGCCCTGATACCTTGAAACCCTAAACGCTGGGCCCTGAAACCCTAAACACAGGCCCTGAGGCACTGAAACCCTAAACACAGGCCCTGAAGCCTTGAAACCCTAAACACAGGCCCTGAGGCCCTGAAACCCTAAACCCCTGAAACCCTAGACGCAGGCCCTGAGGCCCTGAAACCCTAAAAACAGGCTTTGAGGCCTTGAAACCCTAAACGCTGGGCCCTGAAACCCTAAACACAGGCCCTGAGGCCCTGAAACCCAAACACAGGCCCTGAAGCCTTGAAACCCGAAACGCTGGGCCCTGGAACCCTAAACACAGGCCCTGAGGCCCTGAAACCCTAAACACAGGCCCTGAGGCCTTGAAACCCTAAACGCTGGGCCCTGAAACCCTAAACACAGGACCTGAGGCCCTGAAACCCTAAACACAGGCTTTGAGGCCTTGAAACCCTAAACGCTGGGCCCTGAAACCCTAAACACAGGCCCTGGGGCCCTGAAACCCTAAACACAGGCCCTGAGGCCTTGAAACCCTAAACGCTGGGCCCTGAAACCCTAAACACAGGCCCTGAGGCCCTGAAACCCTAAACACAGCCCTGAGGCCTTGAAACCCTAAAAGCTGGGCCCTGAAACCCTAAACACAGGCCCTGAGGCCCTGAAACCCTAAACACAGTCTTTGAGGCCTTGAAACCCTAAACGCTGGGCCCTGAAACCCTAAACACAGGCCCTGAGGCCCTGAAACCCGAAACACAGGCCCTGAGGCCTTGAAACCCTAAACGCTGGGCCCTGAAACCCTAAACACAGGCCCTGAGGCCCTGAAACCCTAAACACAGGCCCTGCGGCCTTGAAACCCTAAACGCTGGGCCCTGGAACCCTAAACACAGGCCCTGACAGGCTTTGAGGCCTTGAAACCCTAAACGCTGGGCCCTGAAACCCTAAACACAGGCCCTGAGGCCCTGAAACCCTAAACACAGGCCCTGAAGCCTTGAAACCCTAAACGCTGGGCCCTGGAACCCTAAACACAGGCCCTGAAAACCCTAAACACAGGCCCTGAGGCCTTGAAACCCTAAACGCCATGCCTTGCCCCACCCTTGAGGCCCTGAAACCCTAAACGCCAGGCCTTGAGGCCCTGAAACCCTAATTAGGGTCTCAAGTGTTTAGGGTCTCAAGGGTTTAGGGGCTCAACGGTTTAGGGTCTCAAGGGCATTGTGGGCCTTGGGCCTTGCCCACGAATTTTTGGGCCTTGCCCACGAATAATTGGGCCTTGCCCACGAATATTTGGGCCTTGCCCACGAATACTTGGGCCTTGCCCACGAATATTTGGGCCTTGCCCACGAATACTTGGGCCTTGCCCACGAATATTTGGGCCTTGCCCACGAATATTTGGGCCTTGCCCACGAATATTTGGGCCTTGCCCACGACGAATTTTTGGGCCTTGCCCACGAACCAGCAACGCCAGAAATTCGTGGGCAAGGCCCAAAAATTCGTGGGCAAGGCCAAAAAATTCGTGGGCAAGGCCCAAAATCCGGATTTTGGGCCTTGCCCACGAATATTTGGGCCTTGCCCACGAATCTTTGGGCCTTGCCCACGAATATTTGGGCCTTGCCCACGAATACCATTAAGGTTTATAATTATATGGTAGGAGAGGTTCAGGGTTTAGGGTTTAGGGTTCAGGGTTTAGGGTTTAGGGTTTAGGGTTTCGGGCTTCGGGGTTTCAAACCTATGGGGCAGCTCAGGGGGCGACCTACAAGCGCAGGTAGCGGTGTGGGAGGCCCAGCTCGTACCTGCAGTTGCATCGCGCGGCGCCCCGCAACTTGAGGGGTAGGGTTTAGGGTTTAGGGTTTAGGGTTTAGGGTTCAGGGTTCAGGGTTCAGGGTTCAGGGTTCAGGGTTCAGGATTTTAGGGTTTAGGTGCCGATTCTTGGTGCTTTTCTGAGGATTACTCCTTGGTTCTTCGTAAGGAATGAGGGAAGTAGGGCCCAATATACCCTTTAAGGGACGTATAGGGCCCTATACATACCCTTTAAGGGAGTTAGGAATAACAAAGCGATACCTCATATATACCCTTCAGGGGATTAAACCTTAAACCCTAAACCCTAAACCCTAAACCCTAAACCCTACACCCTAAACCCTACATTCCCTACTAAGAACCAGCCAGCTCAGGGTTGGTAGGATTTTGTTAAAGCACCACTCAGCGGGACCAAAAGAAAAAAATCTAGGTTTGGTTTCGGAACCTTTCGACTGTTACTGCCATCCCTATTCAGGCCCTAAACCCTAAACCCTAAACCCTAAACCCTAAACCCTAAACCCTAAACCCTAAACCCCAAACCCTACTTCATACAAGAGGATTCCTACTTGGCATCCTTGGGCTCGGGTTGAGCCTCCAGGTCAGGATCTGCGTGGAGTCGAAGCACCGGGGATACCTGCATCACAAGGCCCTAAGCCCTAAGCCCTATGCCCTATGCCCTATGCCCTAAGCCCTAACCCTAAACCCTAAACCCTATACTCTAAACCCAGGGTGTAAGGGGCCGATATTCCCCTAGAGCGCTCCTTTTGGGAACCATGGGCCCTCGACACTTCAAGAGCCGCGGTCCACAAGCCATGACGTCTTTCCCTTTAGGGAAAGAGTTTATGTTCTAGGGTTTCGGGTTCAGGGTTTAAGGTCAAAGTAGATCTGGGTTAATGTGCCGAGCCCCAAACTCTAAACCCCTAACCCCCCTAGCTTCCCGAACCGCCCCCAGAAACCATGAGCGCCCAAACCCTCAAATAAAGGGTTTGCGGGTTTAGGGTGATTCCTTCGTGCTTCGGGTTGAGCTGCTTCTGCAAGCCTCGCGAAAGCCGCACGGGTTCCCAATGATGTTCCCTTCGTGGGCTGCCCTACTAATCTAGTGTTTAGGGTTTAGGGTTAGGGTTAAGGGCTAAGGGCTCAGGGCTAAGGGCTTAGGGTTTAGGGCTTAGGGCTTAGGGTTTAGGGTTTAGGGTCTAGGGTCTAGAGTATGAACCCAAGGTGACTCGGGCAGCCGGTCCTCCGAGGTGCGTCTGCAGGCAAGTGCTCCCGCTCCTAAGAGGGAAGAGAGGGATCAGGGTTTAGGGTTTAGGGTTTAGGGTTTGGGGTTTGGGGTTTGGGGTTTGGGGTTTAGGGTTTAGGGTTTGGGGTTTGGGTTTTGGGCTAAAGGTTTAGAGTTTAGGGCAGGGTTAGGGTTTAGGGTTTCGGGCTTAGGCCTTAGGGCTGAGGGTTGGAAGCACAAAGACCAGAGGGCTCAGAGAGCTCTTCACAAGGACCTATTTTGTGACCCAACCCCAAGAACCTAACCCTAAACCCTAAACCCTAAACCCTACACCCTACACCCTAAACTCTGAACCCTCTCTATCATACATATATATATATGTATTTAAACCTTCCTGACTTTTCGGCCAGGCTGCCCCCCAATGTTCGTGACTTTTCGGCCAATCTGACCCCAATGTTCGTGACTTTTCGGCCAATCTGACCCCAATGTTGGACGAACATTGGGGTCAGATTGGCCGAAAAGGTAGGATGAAAACATTTTATTTTCTTAATGTTATGGGATTCTTTGGGCGGGTGGTTTTTGTTGAAGCCGGACTATGAATGCTAGAACAGTGACCCTCTAGACCCTAAACCCTAAACCCTAAACCCTAAACCCTAAACCCTAAACCCTAAACCCTAAACCCTAAACCCTAAACCCTAAACCCACCCCACCCGGGCCTAAAAAGGCACAGCCCCCAAACAAGCCGAGAGTTCAACAGAGCCTATATCAACCTCTTATCCCCCTCAGCTGATTGGTTGGGTTGCCCTTGAGAAAGAGAGAAAGTTTAGGGTTTAGGGTTTAGGGTTTAGGGTTTAGGGTTTAGGGCTTCCTTGTTGCTAGGGTGGCGTTTCCCAAACCTTAAAGCAACATCCTTCCCCTAACTAAGCCCTGAACCCCAAGCCCAGCCTGTCTTGATAGCGGCCGAAGCTTTGGCTGCGAGGCCGCCGGCGAGGGTGGCGAAGGCCTCTACCAGAAACCCTAAACCCTAAACCCGAAACCCTAAACCCTAAACCCGAAACCCCAAACCCCAAACCCTAAACCCTATGCGCCTCTGAAGCCAATCCATTCCACAACCTGCACTCTGTCCTACAACACTAAAGCCAAAAAGCACTATGAGCCCTATACACCCTACAATAACCTCTATAACCCATGAAAAAACTATAAACCCTATAATGACCTCTATATAAACCATAAACCCTAAACCCTAAACCCTAAACCCTAAACCCTAAACCCTAATATCCTATAAACTCGAGAATAACTATAACGGCAAAAACCCGATACCTGCCGAAAAGAATAGCATGATGTGGTAGCTTACAATCGCACTTTTTTACCCCGCCGCAATGTCGGCTGCGGTCTTTGCTTCCAGGCCCGCGCTTGGGGCCAACTTTTGGGCCTGAGCGAAAAGAGGACCGAATAGGGTCATATCCTTCTCTGCCACCGCAATGCACATCAAGGCCCAGTTTTCCTGGGTCAACACCGGCGACTCCCTTGCAGCCTCTGCTTGCAAATGGAATCTTCCGATGCCAAGAAACGCCAATCCTGTCATCGTACTCTGCCACTTTCTGCATCTCGGGGTCACCGCCAAAGGCACTTCTGGTGTTGTGCTAGATACTGCGCTCGCTGCAATGCCACCCGTCGGCCCCAACAGCATTTGCTGATAGTCCGCTGGCCAAATACGGTGCTTTTGTACAGTCCTCCCGTATTTCTGCTGTCAATGGGAAGGACCACACAAGTCTCCTGCAGACAGAGAGGGGAGAGAGAGTGAGAGAGACAGACAGATAGACAGATCGATAGATAAATAGGTGTTTGCACCAGGCACCAGAATTCCAAGCTACTAGTCACAAGCCCGCTTGGCTATAGCCTAAACCCTGAACCCTGAACCCTAAACCCCAAACCCTAGGCCCTAAACCCTAAACCCTAAACCCTAAACCCTAAACCCTAAACCCTGAACCCTAATTTCCACACCAGACCATCACCCTACCAGGCCAAGAATGCTATGCCTGAACATGCTCCTCATGAACCCAGTAAGGACGAACACAAGAATGTCCAAAAGGCTTACCTCGAAGACCTTATAGGCCCCAAACCCTAAACCCTAAACCCTAAACCCTAAACCCCAAACCCTAAACCCCAAACCCTAAACCTAAGCCCTCAACCCCCAGGGCCTGCGCTCGCTCTCCACGGCAGGGCTTGAGCTGCAGCGGGGTAGCGATGCCGGGTGGCTGTGTCTCGTTATCGGCTCCTCTTGCTGGGCTAAATAGGGTTTAGGGTTTAGGGTTTAGGGTTTAGGGTTTAGGGTTTAGGGTTTAGGGGTTAGGGTTTCGAGTTAAGGGTTTAGGGTTAGCTGGGACCCTATTTACCTACGGTTTTAAGGGTCGTACCTACTGAAAAGGGGGTAAATGTTACTAAACTGTAGGTACGTAGGGTCCCAGTGACTGCTGAGTTTCAAGAGGTCTCATTTTCAGCTATAGGGGTTAAAGGTTCAGCGACCCATTCGATTGCTTCGGATTTGCTTCGGATTCGGGTGCAGGGTAGTTGTGGGTTTCAAGGTTAAACCCCGTAATGTAGCACAAAGCAGGCACCCCACCTCTAATCCCCACCCCAGCATCCCTTTATTTTGCACTTTTTGGCCTGAAATGGGTACCCCCTGGCCGACAAGTGTCCAGGAGCAGATAGAGGGCACTTCACCCCCCCCCCCCCTCCCTCTTGCCTGGAGGGGCCTGCCTTGCCTCCCAACCCCACCTGCCCAGCCCTGGTTTGGGTTGCTCAGGCCAGGCGGGTCGCGTCGCGTTAAGATTCAGCCCTTAAACCCTGAAACCCGTAAACCCCTAAACCCTGAGCCCCAAACCCTAAGTCCCCCTGAAGCCCTAAACCTTAGGGCAAACCCCAACCCTGAGTAGCCTCGATCTTCCCCCAAATCTCCCAAAACCCAAAACCCAAAACCCAAAACCCAAAACCCTGAACCCTGAACCCTGAACCCTGAACCCTAAACCCTAAACCCTAAACCCTAAACCCTCAGCCACCTGCTCTCCCAGCGCGCGGAGCACCCCTGCGCCCTTCAAGAGCCAAGCTGACTCACCGAGCATTGGCTCCACCTTTCAGGGGATTTAGGGTTTAGGGCTTAGGGCTTAGGGTTTAGGGTTTAGGGTTTAGGGATTAGGGTGGGTTTAGTCATCTTGACTGCCTGCAACTTTTCCCCCTTGATAGCTCAGCTAGTATGCCATAGACACTAAACCGTTTAGACTCAACCCCTATAGAATAACGTTCACTTCGGGTGCTGGGGGAACCCTGGGCTACAGTTTGCAGCTTGGGGCAGGGGATTCCTCATGACAAGCTAGGGTTTAGGTTTTAGGGTGTAGAGTTAGGGGTTTAGGGTTTAGGGTTTAGGGTTTCGGGTTTAGGGTTCAGGGTTTAAGGTTTAGGATTTAAAACACTAAACCCAAAACCCTAAATCCTCAAACCTACGCCCTGAGCCCTAGATAAGGGTCCAGGAGTTCATATGTTTAGCAGCTTCGAGGTCTAAGGTTGAGGGCTTGGGTTTAGGGCTTAGGGTTCAGGGTTCAGGCTTCAGGGTTCAGGGTTCAGGGTTTAGGGTTTAGGGCTTAGGGTTTAGGGTTTAGGGTTTACGGTGGCAGTGGAGTTCCGGGCGGAAGGGAGTACATGGGTGTGTGGGTCAAGGTATTCGGAGTTTCTGAGATTGGTGTTTCAAACCCTAGAGCCCTTCAACACTCCATTACTTGAGGCTTCAGGGTTTAGGGTTGAGGGTCCAGGGTTTAGGGTGTAAACCTTGGGTTCGTGGAGAGGGGATGGGGGTATCGAAAGGAATCTCCGGGGCTTTCTGCTGAACCCTAAACCTTAAACCCTAAACCCTAAACCCTAAACCCTAAACCCTAAACCCTAAGCACGACGCCTGTGCTTTCAGCTCTTCCCGCTCAGGCGGTCGCAAAAGCCAGGTGTGGCCCGCAGCGTCCTCGAGCACCTCTGGTGGACCCTAAGCCCTGCACACCCTACACCCCACACCCTGCGTCCTACACCCTACACCCTACACCCTACACCCTAAACCCTACACCCTACATCCGAAACCCTAAACCGGAAACCCGAAACCCGAAACCACAACCTAAACCCTAAGCCCTGACCGCTAAACCCAAAGCCCTAAACCCTGAGAGGGAGCCTGGCCCAAAGGTTTAGCTCAATCATGGGTGCCCCTACTACCCCCCTCTGTACTACCACCCTAGGTTCCACCATGCTGAAGGCTGTTGCGGGAGAACTAAGCCCAACTAAGGTTGCTGAAGGGGGGAACCTAGGGGGGGGGGGGGGGACCCCCCTAAACCCTAAACTGGCCCTAAACCCTAAACCCTAAACCCTAAACCCTAAACCCTAAACCCTAAACCCTAAACCCTAAACCCTAAACCCTGAACCCTAAACCCTAAACCCCAAACCCTAAACCCTAAACCCGGGGTAGCATAGCGGGGGGTAGTAGGGAAGCCCAGGACACAAGGGCTTGAGGGATTTCAGGTCTTTATCGGTCCTGTCTTGGCTTCGGGGCCCTGGTTCTAAGGCAAGGTCCTGAACCCCCAGGGGTTTAGGGTTTTGTGCCAGAAACCCTGGACCCCAAACCCTAAACCAGAAACCCCAAAAGCAAGAAGTAATGCTTGGGGGGGGGGGGGTTCTGACAATGGTTTATCAGGGTTTAGGGCATGTATAGTTTCTAAATAGGTCTAATTTCAGCGTTCAAATTGTAACATAGGGCCAGTACTTGTTTCCTGGGGGGGTTCAACCGACTGAGCTTGAGCCATGTGCTTGGTATCTCCCAAGCGCATAAATCCAAAGATACATAAACTGGCCCTAAACTGGCCCTAAACCCTAAACCCTAAACCCTAAACCCTAAACCACATTCTTCAAACTCGGGCTTGATTCGGGGTCCCTTATTTTCGTAAACCCTCATGTCGCGTCAACCTGTTTCAATGTCCAGGTGCAATACTGGTAGCCACTGGGTGATGACTTCCTCTCATGGTTCTGAAGCAAATAGTAGGTATGGCCTTTCAGGAAGCCGCGTAAGACAGCGTGTGCACATCGCACTCGTCAGCCACGAGCATCAGGGTCGCCCCCCTAAGTTATTCGACCAGTCCCTGACACAAAGGGTGCCGATTCTGGGGTCCTTCTCTGCGCCGGCCTCCACCAACAGATGCGCCACCTCAATGTTGCCACGAATAGCTGCCCACATCAGGGCTGTGTAGCCATTGTTGTCAGCCAGGTCCTTGTGGGCGCCGGCCTCCACTAGCAACCGCACCACGTTGATGTGGCCGCGAAGAGCTGCCCATATCAGGGCTGTTCCGCCGTCATTCTCAGCCAGGTCCTTGTCGGCGCCGGCCTCCACCAGCAACCGCACCACCTCAATGTGGCCAGCTTGGGCTGACAAAATCAAGGCTGTGCAGCCGTCACTCTCAGTCAGGTCCTGGTCAGCGCCGGCCTCCACCAGCAACCGCGCCACCTCAACGTGGCCGGCTTGGGCTGCCAAAACCAGGGCTGTGCAGCCATCATTCGCAGCCAGGTCCTTGTCGGCGCCGGCCTCCACCAGCAACCGCGCCAGCTCAATGTTACCGGCTTCAGCTGCCATGGCCAGGGCTGTGTAGCCACCATCTACGTCGGGCACGTCCTTGTCGGCACCGGCCTCCAGCAGCAGACGCACGACTTCGACGTGGCCTGCTTCAGACGCCTGTAAGATTGGCCTCTGATCAGCTTCGTCTTCCAGATTCGGATCTTGAGGGAGACGCAGCATGCTCTCAACCTGAACTTGGAGGTTCATGGTACTTCCGAGCCCAATGATAACTGTACTTCTAGCCCAATTACAGCCAGATTGGGTTATAAGTACCGTGAACCTCCAAGAAGGCTTCAAGTGCATGTTCTGCGCAGCAATCAGCAGCTCGGTTTCTGAATGGCAGGGGCCACTAAACAAAGCACTGGTTCAAAACACCCGCCTTGTCCACGGAGCCATCTCTGGCGGCAGCTACGAGATCGTTTGCCTGTGCCTGGGAAGTGTCGGCGAAAGCTTGCAGAACGAGGTGGAGGTCCAGGGGAGCGCACAGCTCGTCAGCATCATCCAGATTGGTGCCATGGAGGATTAGCCTCTGCCTGAAGCGGGGTGGCAGGCCGTGCACGTGATGCAATCGCCGCTTCGCTTCCCTCACGCAGCTCACCTCCTCCACAGGCATGCTCACCTCTTCCCCAGAAAGCATGCGGATGCGCAGCAGCATCCGATGAGCCTAGCTAACCGAAACAGCAGTGCAGAATAAGCCAGCACGGCTGCCATTTGTAGCACTCTATACACAACCTGGAATGGCTTAGGATTTCTAGAAAATTTTGCCGGCTTCTCAAAAGCCGCATTGTCACAGTCTATGGATTTAGGGTTGAGGGTGGGTATGTTTGTTGTGGTGAGCCCGAAGTGCTGTGCGGTCCTCATGACTTGGGTTTTGGCTTTTTGGCTCGAGATTTTAGGGGGCAAGGCTTCATCCGCAAGGCTGTTAGGAACGTGTTGGGGCTAGCAGGGTTCTTCAGTGAGTGTTCAGGGGTTTAGGGATTAGGGTTCGGGGTGCGGGGTTCACGGTGGGCTTTGACAAGCTCCTTTGCAATCCTGATTTCAACGAAAGGTCCGGAACTCCCTCAACCCTACAACCCCGGGCGTAGGAACATGATGTTCTAGACCCAAAAATTAACCTAGAGCAACAGGTTTAGGGTCTTTTTAGGGTTTAGGGCATGTATAGGTTCTTAAATAGGTCAAATTTCAGCGTTCAAGTTGTAATATAGTGCCA
Source organism: Symbiodinium natans (assembly GCA_905221605.1). NCBI lineage: Eukaryota > Dinophyceae > Suessiales > Symbiodiniaceae > Symbiodinium > Symbiodinium natans. The sequence goes on from CAJNDS010000336.1 coordinate 46,933, forward strand.
GTACTTGTTTCTTGGGCGGTCAGCCGGCTGAGCATCAGCCAATTTTTTGGGTATCTTCCAAGCGCACAAATCCATAGATACATGTGTTTTTTTCCGAAAATCGGGCCAGATTAGGGGTCCCTTATGTTCGTAAACATGTTTCAAAGTCTAGGTGCAGTACTGGTAGCCACTAGGCTCCAGAAACGCAGGTCCGGGATGCTTTTTATTGATGGGTTCCTCTCATGGTTAGGGCTTTATGTACTATTTGCTTAGGAACACTCAAAAAAACAGAGAAATCCTTACAAGGGCAATATAGGGATTATTGGGGGGGGGGGGGGGGGGGGGGCGGGGGTTCTGAAGCAAAAGAGTAGTTATGGCCTTTTCGGAAGCCGCGTAAGACAGCCTGTGCACATCGCCCTCGTCAGCCACGGGCATCAGGGTTGCTCCCAGAAGTGAAGAGATCCTTCGCCGCTTGCTGGCGGCTAAGTCAGTTAGACCCGTCCCTGACACGAAGTTCACAAAGGGGGCCGATTCTGCCGGCCTCCACCAGCGCATGCGCGACCTCAATGTTGTGACTAGCAGCTGCCCACATCATGGCTGTGTAGCCATTGTTGTCAGCCAGGTCCTTGCGGGCGCCGGCCTCCACCAGCAACCGCACCACGTTGATGTGGCCGCGCATAGCTGCCCATATCAGGGCTGTTCCGCCGTCATTCCCAGCCAGGTCCTTGTCCGCGCCGGCCTCCACCAGCAACCGCACCACCTCAATGTGGCCGGCTTGGGCTGACAAAATCAAGGCGGTGTAGCCGTCACTCTCAGCCAGGTCCTGGTCAGCGCCGGCCTCCACAAGCAACCGCGCCACCTCAACGTGGCCGGCTTGGGCTGCCAAAACCAGGGCTGTGCAGCCATCATTCGCAGCCAGGTCCTTGTCGGCGCCGGCCTCCACCAGCAACTGCGCCAGCTCAATGTGGCCGGCTTCCGCTGCCAAGGTCAGGGCTGTGTAGCCACCATCTACGTCGGGCACGTCCTTGTCAGCACCGGCCTCCAGCAGCAGACGCACGACTTCGACGTGGCCTGCTTCAGACGCCTGTAAGATTGGCCTCTGATCAGCTTCGTCTTCCAGATTCGGATCTTGAGGGAGACGCAGCATGCTCTCAACCTGAAGGCTTGAAGTGTACTTGAAGGTTCATGGTACTTACGAAGCAGCTATAACTACTGGACTTATAACTGTACTTCTAACCATATTAGGGCAAGTAAGGGGCCTATAAGTGGGTTATAAGTACAGCTATTGATGGTTAATAAGTACCATGAACCTCCAAGTATGTTCTGCGCAGCAGTCAGCAGCGGTTTAGGGTTTAGGGTTTAGGGTTTAGGGTTTAGGGTTTAGGGTTGAGGGTTGAGGGTTTAGGGTTTAGGGTTTGGGGTTCCTGGATGGCAGGGGCCACTAAACAAAGCACTGGTTCAAAACACCCGCCTTGTCCACGGAGCCATCTCTGGCGGCAGCTACGAGATCGTTTGCCTTACTTCTCCAATAACCAAGGGGAAAAAGGTTAAACTTTATGTTTTCCTACTAGAAACGGAAACCCAAAAAGTTTAAAGTTCAACTATTGGCCGAGTAAGTTGCCTGTGCCTGGGAAGTGCCGGCGAAACCTTGCAGAAGGAGCTGGAGCTCGAGCGGAGAGCCCAGCTCGTCCGCATCATCCAGATTGGTGCCGTGGAGGAGTAGCCTCTACTCCCCTTAGAACCTTAATGAAAAATAATATGTTTGATATCCTCTTGGGTTTTCTATAAGCAAAAATAAAAAATAATTCCCAAGGAGGATATAGTAGCCTCTGCCTGAAGCGGGGTGGCAGGCCGTGCACGTGATGCAATCGCCGCTTCGCTTCCCTCACGCAGCTCACCTCCTCCACAGGCATGCTCACCTCTTCCCCAGCGAGCATGCGGATGCGCAGCATCCTCCGATGGGCTTAGCTAACCGAAACAGCAGTGCAGAATAAGCCAACACGGCTGCCATTTGTAGCACCCTATACACAACCTGGAAGGGCTTAAGATTCCCGGAAATTTGCTGGCTTCTCAAATGCAAAAAGCCGCATTGCTTGTTAGGGTAAACTGAGTTGTGGCGAGCCCGAAGTGCTGTGCGGTCCTCATGACTTGGGCCAGGCTTAGGCTTTTTGGTTTACATCCGTAAGGCCTGCTAGGACCTTGCTGGGCTTAGTAGGGTTTAGGGTTTAGGGTAGGGTTTAGGGCTTTGACAAGCTCCTGTGCAATCCTGGTTTCAACGACAGGTCCGGAACTCCCTCAACCCTACAACCCCGGGCGTGGGAACATGAAGTTCTAGACCCAAAATCAGCCTAGAGCAAGAGGTTCAGGGTCATTTTAGGGTTTAGGGTTTAGGGTTTTGGGTTTAGGGTTTAGGGCCCCTAAACCCTAAACCCTAAACTCTAAACCCTGAACCATAACCCTAAACCTAGAAAGCAAAAATGCTGCCTCGAGTGCCAGCGTCGCCACCAGAGCCGAGTGTGACACACGGAGGAGGACTGGAAGAGGGGGTTTCGGGTTTAGGGTTTAGGGTTTTAGGGTTTAGGGTTTAGGGTTTAGGGTTTAGGGTCTAGGGTCTAGGGTTCAGGGTTTAGGGTTTAGGGTTTTGGGTGGGCAGTTTGGGGTTTTGGGGTATTCTGGCAGTTAGGTTTGCGGGTTGCGGATCAGGGTTGCCCTAAACCCTAAATCCTAAACCCTAAACCCTAAACCCAAAACCCTAAACCCTGACACTTCCTGCAAGGCTCTCACGACCTTGTCTGGGGTTAGGGGGTCGCGCTTTGGGCTTTGAATGATGAAGATTCAAGGCGTAGGGTTTAGGACTTGGGGTTTGGGTTAGGCTTGAAGGCTCACGGAACTTAGTGCACAGGCCACAGATGTTACAAGAAGGCTTAAGTAAAAACCCCCAACCCCCAAACCCCAAACCCCAAACCCTAAACCCTAAACCCTGAGCCCAAAGTTGAGAATAAAAACCATCCTTAGCTTTCACGCGACTTTTCCAAAAGCTCTTCGGGGGGCAAGGCGGGGGGGGGGGGTTTAGGGGTTTGGGGTTTAGGGGGGTATAGGGGTTTCGGGGTTACTTTGGGGTTTTGTTTAGGGGCTTAGGGGTTTAGAGGTTGAGGGGTTTAGGGTACAATGGTGAAGGAGCAAGGGATTGAGAGGTGCATGTGTAAAAATTCCAGGGCTCGGAGGCTCTATAGCTTCTGGCCTTTTGAGCTGTGTGCTGTTGGCCAATTTAAACTCTGAACCTAAAGCCTGAAGCACTGAAGCCCTCAAAGACAAACCCTAAGCACGAAAGCCAAAGAGCCCCAAATCCCAGACGCCAAGCCTTCAGTCCTAAAGCCCTAAATGCTAGACCCCAAACCCGACAGCCAAAAACCCAAAACCCTATGTAATCCCTAAGTCTCGAAGCCCTCAACCCTCAACCCTAAACCCGAAACCCGAAACCCTAAACCCTAAACCCCAAACCCTAAACCCTAAACCCCAAACCCTGCTGCCGGGCGGCAGCTTGCCCAGCGCAGGGCAGCGAGGGGCTGTTCGCTGCAGCGACGTCGGAGCTGAGGGTTTAGGGTTTAGGGTTTGGGGTTTTGGGTTTAGGGTTTGGGGTTTAGGGTTTTGGGTTTAGGGTTTGGGGTTTAGGGTTTAGGGTTTGGGGTTTAGGGCTTGGGGTTTGGGATTTAAAGCCGGGTTTGGGGCTTAGGGTTCAGGGTTGTGGGCTTGATGAGACTGGGGTTCGGGATCCCGAAGCCCGAAACCCCGAACCCTAAACCCTAAAACCCTAAATCCTAAACCCTAAAACCCTAAAACCATAAAACCCCAAAAACCCCAAAATCCTAAACCCTGTACCCTAAACCCTACGCACTACCCTTAAACGCTGTTTGTTGGGTGGCGCAACGATTGCAGGGTTTGGGGCTTGGAGGCCTTTCTGGGCGCGTAGGGCGGTGTGAGCAGTTTCCGTTAAGGGTTTAGGATTCCGGTTTCCGGTGTCGGGTTCAACCCACGCCGTCCCCTCCCCTTGGAAGTTTCAGTACCCCTGTGAAGTATAGGAGGCTATTTCAAGGGAGCCTTAATCCTAGACCCGTATATAGACCCTAAACCTGGGGATCTTAGATCCCCCCATACCAACAGTCCTTAACAGGGGTTGGGGGTACTATAATCCCTGTCAAGGACTGTTAGTATAAGGGGGAACATCCCAACCTAAACCCCAAGACCCTCAGCCCTAAACCCTAAACCCTCAGCACTAAACCCCTAACCCCTAACCCCTAAACCCTAAACCCTAAACCCCAAACCCCAAACCCCAAACCCCAAATCCCGAGCCCGCCTGTTGGATCACGTCCCCGACGCGGCCCCGAACGGTTGGGGGCGTTGAGGATGAGGAGAGCCTCGTTTTCAGGGTTTAGGGTTCAGGGTTTAGGGGTTTAGGGTTTAGGGTTTAGGGTTTAGGGTTTAGGGTTTAGGGTTTAGGGTTTAGGGTTTAGGGTTTAGGGTTTAGGGGTTTGGGGTTTGGGGTTTTGGGTTTAGGGTTTAGGGTTTAGTTTACTAGGGGTGTGTTTAGGGGTTTAGGGGTTTAGGTGTTTAGGGCTTGAGGTTTACGTCGGGCCCCCGAGTTGCAGCTGAGTGGATGGCTGGGTAGTCCCTACATCGCAGAAGGATCCTAGACCCAAAACCCTAAACCCTAAACCCTTAACCCTCAACCCTCAACCCTAAACCCTAAACCCTAAACCCCTCCAGGGCTTAAGCTCCCAGACCCCCCCCCTTCTGAGCCCTAGAGCTGCAAACCTCATGATGCTTCCAGACCTAAACCCTAAAACCCTAAACCCTAAACCTTAAACCCTAAACCCTAAACCCTAAACCCTTAAACCCTGAACCCTGAACCCTGAACCCTAAACCCTAAACCCGACAACCTAAACCCTAAACCTGGTATGCTTCGGAGTAACTTATTTGGAGCTTGAGCCCCTAAACCCTAAGCCCCAGCCTCCTAAACCCAAAACCTCAACACCTGGACTTTGGTTTTGAAGGGACTGGGGTCTGCACCCAACTCCTTTAGCTATACAGGAAGGGGTGCCCATGTTTGGGATCATCGGAGTGTCACTGGCCTTATATACTCCCTATATACCCTATAACCAAAGGGCCCGTATATCAGAACCCTGCAAAGGAGGTATATAGGGGACCATACTAAGGGCCCATAAAACTACCCGCAGAGTTTAGGGTAAGGATGGATACTCCATTATTCGCATTGCTTAGGGCTCCGCAGTGAGGCCGCTGATACCCTACACCGTAAACCCTAATCCCGAAACTCAACGAAAAGGAGCCCCAAGTCCGCTTAGCAAAAGTAGACTCCTCTGTATGTAAGGACCCCCCCCCATTCAAAAGGGTCTAGGGTCTAGGGTTTAGGTCTAGTGTTTAGGTCTAGGGTTTAGGGTCTAGGTTGATGTCTTCCATGTGGCATTCGCACGTGCAGCCCAAAAAGCAACTACATGCTCATGTCAAAGAGATATGCAGTACTAGGATGCCCGGTAGTGCCCTGATTCCGTTTTTTGGAGGCGTTTAGGGTCCCTTCTAAATCCCTTTATAAGCAAGACAGGGCACCCTTTTAAAAATCCCAGGTTACAGGACAACCTAGAGTATGGTTGAAGGTTTGGCAAGGACTCCCATTTCAAGTAACTACCCTAAGATAACCATAAACACTAAAACTTGGACCCTATCCGCAAGGAAGGGTGGTGTTGCCATGGGCCCAAACAACATCTTTGGAGGGGTTGAAGCCTTAGGGTTTTAAACCTTTGGGCTTGAGGGTGCCAGGTTTCTGCGTTTTTGTTTTCGCGAGGCCTGGCCAGGTGTTCAGGCCTTATATAGGGGTTAAAAATCTGGGTTTGGACGAAGCCACACCCAACAAACCAGCCGCTTGCCCCGAAAACCCCTAAACAATTCCTCAGTCGCCTCATGCCTCATGACTATAGGCCGTACAACGAACACTCAGTTTTCTGGGCTATAAACGCTTAAAGCACGTAACATGAACGTCTTTGCACTGAAACCGAACCTGTTTAGAGCTTGAGTTTACGGCCCTGGGGTGTCTGTTGCTCAAAATCGTCCCCGACGACCAGGGCCTGTTTCCTGGCTTGCTTGCCGCAGCTTCGCGCAGTGCCACAAGCTGCGGCAGGCATGACAAGACCGGCAGAGCTGCGACTGACCATGCCGCCGCCTTGCCATGCTGCTTGCATGCCGCTTGGCACTCGGGTTTCCTCCTTCTTGGGGTGCTAGGTTAGCTTCAGGGTTCGCTGGTTGCCTGACAGGGCCTGTTTCCTGGCATGCTTGCCGCAGCTTGTGGCACTGCACACAGCCTTCTGCCTTGGTCTTTTGTGGTTTAGTGGGGTCTTTCTAGGGGATGCTGCGCCTGCCTGGGTGCCCTGCACCTTGAAGGCGAGGCCCTCGCTGCTGTGTGTGTTCACCATGTCTGCCAGCTGCCGTCTGTGGCGATGTTTGAGGGCTGGGTTCCGGTCTTCCCTGGTCGTTTTCTTTTCATTTGGTTTGGTTTGGGGTTTTGGTTGTGGCGCCGGGTGCTCCCGGCACAAGGCTCCCGGCATGGACCATGACCTACCGGAGTTTGCGTAAGACGAGGCATCCCCGACGACCAAGTCCTCCAAGGCTAAAGCCAGAATCAGAGCAATTACTGCTGGATCTTCCAGTGGGTTGTGCATCAGCGCGATTACATCACTAAGTAGTCCTGAGGTGCCTGAAACTGGTGGCACAACGAACATTGGGGGGGGGGGGGGGGGGGGGCATGATGAAGTGGAGATCGGATATGTTGGGGTTTGCAACTCAAAATGCGGCTGGCGCTCGGACCTGAAAGCTCGGAGTATACTTCCCTGGGAATCCAGTGAACCCTAAAATTGGGGTCATATACCCTAGATTACTATAACTCGTCTTGAGGTAATATGAACCATAAGCCCTTTCAGGGCTGATTTGGTCCCTAAGCTTAGAAGCACTTTGCATTCGCCACTGTTGCTGGTACATTCTTCAGTGGCCGCGCTCTGCAACGTTGAGAGGTCATGGACATGCCGCAAACTCGACTGCTCCACAACTGAACCCTAGAATTCCCTAATCCCTAAACCCTAAACCCTATACGATCATTCCCATTCAGGTAATATGAGCCATACGCCCTTGTAAAGGTTCATCTGGCCCCTGAGGAACTTGACTATTTTCTTTGGCGTCCGCCCTCGCAAGATGCAGCATCGCTCGTGCAACATGGTGCGGCGGCATGTATTTTGTCGCCTCATCAAATGTCAAGGGCGGCCCAAGCAATGGCTGCAGACACTGTCACCATGTGGGGTCTCCTAAACCCTAAACAATCCTAAACAACCCTAAACAACCCTAAACAACCCTAAACCCTAAACCCTGGGTTTAGGGACCTTTTCATGCAGAACTCGAGCTGAACCTGAAAAAAACATCCGCGAAGAAGGCAGAACTGATGAACTTACGTTCTATGTTGGGGTGTTCCCCCTTATACTAACAGTCCTTGGTAGTGATTATGATTCTACTAAGCAAATAATAATCAGGGGGGGGGGGGGGTACTATAATGCGTATGAAGGACTATTAGTACAAGGCGGGCACATCCCAAGTGTGATGTCTAGCAAGTGGTTTCCTCGGCCCCGACCCAAAAGCATGAGACAAAATCACATGCCAAGGCAGCCATCACTCCCCTTTAGGGTTTAGGGTTTAGGGTTCAGGGTTCAGGGTTCAGGGTTTAGGGTTTAGGGTTTAGGGTTTATTTGCAGACAACGTGTTTGGGACAAATGCGTCAACAAACCATAACAAACCATACAAATCCACATTTCCGAACGACACTGGCAACCAGGCAACCATATCTCCGTCGCCCTTGCGCAAAGGAAGGTCTCTCCTAAACCCGAAACCTTAAACCCTAAACCCTAAACTCTAAACCCTAAACCCTAAACCCTAAACTCCAAACAGCCATGAAAGCAGGGAACAAGCGCAGGGCGTCAGCAAGGAGCTGCGCTTCCTTGGCTTGCATGCATCCCGGGGCAGGTCGGTTCTAACTGTTTGTTGATTTTTGTTACATTGTTTTAGGGTTTAGGGTTTAGGGTTTTGTGTGTTTTGTTTTTTTTGGCTGGGGGGGGGGGGTCAGGGGTCAGGGTTTAAGGTTAATTTCCGGGAAAATAAAAAGACGACGAGTAGATATGAACCAGCTGCTAAAGCTTTAGGCGGATACACATGATGCATCAACACAAAACCCGATTTTGTCACACATATTCTGGCATCCCGACAGAGTCAAGCTATGTGCAGCTTCTTTAATAGGGTCCTTAAGGGTTCATGCGGGGTACACTGTAGAGAAGTTTGGGATACATGCCGCTGTTGAAGCCCCCTAACCCTAACCCCTAAACCCTAGCCCGCAGCCCCTAACCCCTAACCCCGAACCCCTGAACCCTGAACCCTAAACCCTAAACCCTAAACCCTAAGCCCTAAACCCTGAAACTCAAACCGCATGCTGCCCTGCGGCGCGCGTGGTGAAGTCCTCAAGGTCCGCTTCTAGGAGGGGCAGGAAGCCTTTGTAGCAAGAAGCTCGGGTTGAGGGGGTCGGGTTTAGGGCTTAGGGCTTAGGGCTTAGGGCTTAGGGTTTAGGGTTTAGGGTTTAGGGTTTAGGGTTTAGGGTTTAGAGTTTAGGAATTGGGGCTTATAGGGCTTAGAGTTTTGATTCGGCTTCACAGGACAGGCTACAGGCTTTTGTTGCCTTCAACGGAAGCGCAAGCGTGTCTGCCCCTTAAATGAAGCATTGCCTAGCCTGGTACGAGCCCCAATAAGGTTTAGGGTTTAGGGGTTTGGGGTTTAGGCTTCCCCTTCGGGATGTTCCCCTTATACTCACAGTCCTTCATAGGGACTTTAATCGGGGGAACGAAAATCCCTATTATGGACTGTGAGTATAAGGAGCATTTTTTGAAGCTCCCCTTTTTTGCCGTTGAAAGGCCTTAGAACGTGACCCTAAACCCTATGAACTCCGAACAGTCACTAGACCTGTTGGTCTCGAAACCTGAAGCCTAACCTCCTAAACCCTGAAGCCTAAACCTAACCCCCGAACCCCCCACCCCAAACAAAACAGAACAACCAAACCATCCCTAAACCCTAAACCCTAAACGCTGAACCCTGAACCCTGAACCCTGAACCCTGAACCCTGAACCCTGAACCCTGAACCCTGAACCCTGAACCCTCAACCCTAAACCCTAAACCCTAAACCCTAAACCCTAAACCCTAACCCCTAAACCCTACCGCACCCAAAACCTCCCAATCTTCGACAACCCTCAACCCGTAGCTCTCTCTGTCGGGGACTCCTTTTCGTGCCCCAGAAGACCCTAAACCACTGAACTAAGGTCCGTACGTGTGTGTGGCCCCTAAACCCTAAAACCTAAACCCTAAACCCTAAACCCGATAGACCCCTAAACCCTGACCCAGAAGCGGTTGTGTATCTAGCGTTCACCAGTAAAGACAGCCCAAAGCAACCCGAATGAACCAAAAGGAAGTCCAGGCCACCAAGAAAAAAACCACAGAACTCCCAAAGACCCTACCACCCTGAAGACCCTAAACGCTAAACCCTAAACCCGAAACCCTACACCCTAAACCCTAAACCCTAAACCCCAACAACAGGAGCCAGTCGAGCAACGCAGTCGCTCCCTGGGAGCACTCCACATCTCCAGCTGCAAAGGAGGCACGGCCGCGGCGGCCATGGTCGGAGCACGTGGGTTTAGGGTCTATATATACTTGAAAACCTAAGGGTTTAGGGCTTAGGGCTTAGGGCTTAGGGCTTAGGGCTTAGGGCTTAGGGCTTAGGGCTTAGGGTTTAGCCATGTAAGGTCTAAACTCTGTAGGGCTTGGGATCGTTGAGGGCCAGGTGTGAGGACTTCCGTTTGATGGTTTGGTCTAGGGGCTCTTGTGGAATTCGTTGCGTCATGCGCTCTCGTTTGGTATGTTTTCTTTGGGGTGAGCCTAAGGCAACTAAAAGCTGTGCGAACTTGGGTTGGTTTATACTATATAAGTAGGGCTAGGCATTCCCCAAGTTGCATGATCCTGGCATCAACGCGATGGATAATCGACTAGCTAAGTCCCCGAGCCTGAAGAAAAGGAATGGACGTGGAGAAACACCACCAGCATCACAATTGGGGATCCGGCGGTTTAGGGTTTAGGGCCCTAAACCTAAACCTTAAACTCTAAAACATGTTGGTTCAAGGTGCATTTTGCTTTGGGCGAGGGGGAGTTCACATTTCTGAAGTCCTTCTCGAAAATGATCTGAGAACAGTGGGTCCGAAGTATTTAACCTGGGTCCCTTGTTATATAACCCTTATATACACGAATGGTCCAATGGTATATCTCCTGGCTCGTGACGTGATGTCCCACCAGCAACTCTTCCCCTTTCGCATGCTTTGACCAGTGATGACTAGTGCCTGTCGACTTAGCAGGAGGCGCATGAGGCTGATTGCAGGTGTGCCCAAAAAATATACACGAAAAAAAGTTCGGGCCCATACTTCGGATCCGTATCAACAAGAGTAATGGACCACGCCAAGGGCGCATGGTTCCAACCTTAAAGGGAAAAGCCCTGCCATTTCCAGGGCGGTTTAGGGTTTAGGGTCTAGAGCTGAGCGCATCTTCCCGCCCCCACCAAGCTCAAATCGCAAAACCACCCTTACATCCGAACCCAGATCCTGAAATCCGGAGCTCCCTCCCAGCGAATGAGAAGGGAGTGGTTTCAAAACCGTCTTGACAACAGCGAAAGTTGCAACAGGAAGGATACCATGTTGTCTTACGACCTAGCCCTGTTGTGGTAGCTTGAAACCCTCCCTAAACCCTAAACCCTAAATCCTGAACCTCCAAACCCAGGAAACCTTGCACCCCAAAGTGACTAAGTCCCAAAGCCAAAGCCCTAAGCCCAAAGCTGCAAGCTGCTTTGTGTTTAGGGCCCAAGGGAGAAGGGTTTTAGGGTTGAGGGGTTTAGGGTTTGAGGGTTTAGGGTGGTGAGTTTAGGGCTTCTTCATCCCCCCCATTAGGGACACTCCCCCCCCCCCCCCCCCACTCGCCCAGGGTCCTGACTAGGAGGTCATGAAGTTTAGGGCTTAGGGTTTAGGGCTTAGGGTTCTCGATAAAACGCCAGACCAAGATCTAGCCAAAACCCCAAAACCATATCAAGCCCTAAACCCTAAACCCTAAACCCTAACCCTAAACCCTAAACCCTAAACCCGAAACCCTAAACCCTAAACCCTAAACCCTAAACCCTAAACCCTAAACCCTAAACCCTAAACCCTGAGCTGTCCGCACGGTCCTCGCGGAGCTTGTTGCGCATGCGGCCCATCTCGTGCTCCTCGCCATGCACCAACACCTGAGGGTTCAGGGGGTCCCTGAGTTTAGGGTTTAGGGTTTAGGGTTTAGGGTTTAGGGTTTAGGGTTTAGGGAGAGCAGTTTATGCAGTTTAGGTCAGGGCTTCGGGTTTAGCAGTTTTAGGGTGGGGATTCAGGGTTGAAGCTGCAGGGTTTGGGGGCTCAAATGGGTTCGGGTATGGAGCTGCGGACTCAGGACTGAGCAACACATACAGTCTCAAACGAGATTTGCGGGGCATAATCCTGTTCCCCTAAACAACCCCCATATGTACCTTGTACAGTCCGTAAAACCCTAAACCCTAAACCCTAAACCCTAAACCCTAAACCCTAAACCCTAAACCTAAACCCTAAACCCTAAATAACCCCTGAGGTTCCTGCAACAACTCTAAGACCTCAGCCCTTACCTCAAGGGTCTATGTATCGGCATATACCCCAATCGCATCCTCAGGAGCCTGGGCGTTTAGGGAACTGAGGGGCTGTTCTAAGGGAAGCCACGCGGTCCCTTAATGAATCTAAGGGGTTCTGAAGTATGGGTTATGTATGAAATGCATAAGGCTTCCGATATGTCATGCGGGGCGGTGTAACTACCCTGATTGTGTGTGTAGGGGTTCGGGACGTGGTGGGCGGTCGTTTGTCCATGAATCATCAAACCCCAAGCCTGGAGCAAGAAGAAAAACAAAAAGGGTCTAGGGGCTGCAACCCTAAACCCTAAACCCTAAACCCTAAACCCTAAACCCTAAACCCTAAACCCTGAACCCCCTAGGGCTTCTGGCTTAGAGTTTACTAGACCCAAGAGTAGCCTGGGAACAAAGGGTTACCCTTCTCGGAATTTAAGCGGTTTGCAAGGGAACCTGAGGCCAAAAAAAGGAATAAGGGCCTACTCCGTTACTCCGGGCCAAAAAAAGGAATAAGGCTCTCCTTGGAGGGGCATGGGTACTTCTAAACCCAATTAGAAGTTTGGGGTTTGGGGTTTGGGGTTTAGGGTTTAGGGTTTAGGGTTTAGGGTTTAGGGTTTAGGGTTTAGGCTACATATAACCTACTTAGACGGCTTCTAAGTGCAGCTGTAGTTGGGTGCTAAGGACCCTGAACCTCCAAGTACTACCAATCAGAACCGTAAAGCAGGGAAGAAGGGGTTCGACTGAGCATCCTAGGAGAGGCTCAAGGTTGCCTAAACCCTAAACCCTAAACCCTAAACCCTAAACCCTAAAACCTAAACCCTAAACCCTAAACCCTAAACCCTAAACCCTAAACCCTAAACCTTATGGCCTGAGGGCGTAGCAGGCGCGTGTTTGAGGTTAGGGGCTTACAAGGATTATCAGGTTGAAAAGAGCTTTGAGGGCTTATAGCATAAGTCTTATAGGGTTTCGGGCTTAGGGGTATTCAGGTTGGCCATGGCCCAAACCCTAAACCCTAAACCCTAAACCCTAAACCCTGCACCCTAAACCCTACACCCTAAACCCTAGAGCCTAAACCCTAAAGTAAAGGGTTTAGGCTCTAGGGTTTAGGGTGTAGGGTTTAGGGTGTAGGGTTTAGGGTTTAGGGTTTAGGGTTTAGGGGTTAGGGTTTAGGGTTTAGGGTTTAGAGTTTAGGGCTTAGGGTTTGGGTTTAGGGTTTAGGGTTTAGGGTTTAGGGTTTAGGGTTGAGGGTTTAGGGTTTAGGGTGCAGGATGTAGGGTTTAGGTTTTAGGGTTTAGGGTTTAGGGTTTAGGGTTGAAGGCATTTCAGCCTACACCGTAGCCTACACCCTCATAACTTAAACCTTATAAGCCCCAAACCCTTATAGCACAAACCTTGTACCCTAAACCTTAGAACCCAGTATAAGCCCTAAACCCCAAACCCTAAACCCAAAATCCTAAACCCCTAATCAAACCCTAACCCTAAACCCTAAACCCTAAACCCTAAACCCTAAACCCTAAACCCTACACCCTAAACCCTAAACCCTAAACCCTAAACCCTAAACCCTAAAGCCCTAAAGCCCTAAAGCCCTAAACCCCAGACAATTGCGTGACTTCTGGGTCTCCGGGCCACCACATTGGCCTTGAGTTGGCGGATGAACTCAGAGGTTTGGTTGTAGTCCTGGCAGGTCCAGCGGCTTTCCCGGCTTTCCCCGGATTAGGGTTTAGGGTTTGGGGTTTAGGGTTTATGGGGTTTATGGGGTTTATAGTTTATGGGGTTTAGGGTTTAGGGTTTAGGGTTCACGTGCGTGGTCGCGCACCCGGGTGTGAAGCGCCCCGGGCCGAGGCTCCACCACAGCTACTTGTGGAACTGCAGGGCTAGGCACGGGAAGGTCAGGCTTGGCCTTGGCCGTCACAGCTTGGGGAACTGGAGTGTCAGGCTCCACCACAGCTACTTGTGGAACTGAAGGGCTAGGCGCGGGAAGGTTCTGCTGGGCCTTGGCCGCCACAGCATCAGGAACTGGAGGGTCAGGCTCCCCCACATCAACTGGTGGAACTGCAGGGTTGAGGTTGGGCTTGGCCTCGCCCGCCACAGCAGCAGGAATCTGAGTTTGTTGAGGCACGGGGAATGGCACTCTCGGTGCCTGGCCCAGGTTCTGAGGCATCCTGCAGCGCGCTCGCGTTGCTTCGTAAGCCACCCAAACGATTATTCTCAGTTACTTCTATTTGATTTGCTTTAGGGTTTAGGGTTTAGGGTTTAGGGTTTAGGGTTTAGGGTTTAGGGTTTAGGGTTTAGGGTTTAGGGTTTAGGGTTTAGGGAAAAATCTTCCTGATAAGGGCAATACAGGGATTATTCTTCTATACTTTTTTGGGGTTCTTGAGCAAATGGTAGATTAAGGCTTCGGGTTCAACCCAACCCCCCTCAGGCTTTCTGAAAGCCACACTGCAAGGTTAAGGCTTCCGCAAGCGGGGATTAGGGTTTAGGGTTTAGGGTTTCGGGTTTCGGGTTTAGGGGCCCTTTTCGGGCTTTCGGCGTTGTCAGGCCTTCCGCTTCTGAACTTTGGCACCAGAGTCTTGGGGTTTAGGGTTCAGAAGCCCTTTCAAACCCTAAACCCTAAACCCCAAACCCCCAAACCCTAAACCCTAAACAAACGGTAAACCCTAAACCCTAAAGCCTAAACCTTAAACCCTAACATCAAAGCTGCCGACGTGCTTTCTGACTCTACCACTCTTGTACTGTGGTCTTTGAGGGGGCGCACTTAGAGGTTCTTTTGACTTTTATAAGTCTGCAAAGCATTACCCGATCATAATCGCCATAACCCGGGCGTATTATCAGAGGAGAGTTTATGAAGGCTTTGTAACTCAGGGGAAGGAAGGCGCTCGGGGCTGTGCATTTAAGGCTTTGAAAGACTTCAGACATCGAGTTTTGAGGCTACGAAGGCAGCGTCTCGACATGCCAGCATCCCCTAAACCTCTACACCCTAAACCAGTTGGGGTTTTAGGGTTTAGGGTTTAGGGTTTAGGGTCGTGCTTTTTACAGCTCGAAGCCCCGAAAGTATAAGCCCAAATGCCGAACACAAGCCGAAACATGTCGGTAGGTGCCGAGTGCGCAGAGAAGGACATGAACTTCACCGTGGCTCGGACATTGACCTCCACATGCCCTACAAGGAGGGGCCCCCCTTGTTATAAGTAGAGCTATAAGGACCCTAAATTGGGTGATAAGGACCCTAAGTCAGGTTTTAAGTCCCTGAACTGTAGTTAGTATAGTAGGGGGGCCCTTCCTTGTACCCCTGAACCCAAACAAATAAACCCAATGCTTGCGTGAAGACTCAGGAAAGCAAGCAGGCCATGAGAATGGACATTCTTACCCTAGACCCTAGACCCTAGACCCTAGACCCTAGACCCTAGACCCTAGACCCTAAACCCTAAACCTTGATAAGGTTGGGTTCTGCCACTGAGGACTGACTAGTAACCTGCTGACTTCAGAATACCCCACAGCAGCAGGCCCACATACTCTGCAGGCCGTGACATATGCCTCGACCTTAGAATTTAGGGTTTAGGGTTTAGGGTTTAGGGTTTAGGGTTTAGGGGGTGCCGAGCTCCCGGAAGCCTGACTTGCTCTCTCTCAAGTGAGGCTAGGGAGGAAGCGACAGAATAGACAGTCCTAAAAAGGGTATATGGGTGGCGCATCAAAATTACTTACTTCTCCAATAACCAAGGGGAAAAAAAGGTTAAACTTTAATGTTCCTACTAAATAAGGAAACCCAAAAAGTTTAAAGTTCAACTAAAGGCGAAGTAAGATTATGATCCCTTTTGGGGTACCCTAGATATTAGGTGCCGTACAAAACTGGGGGATTCAAAAAAAGGACCATGATTTTGACAAGCCTCGGCCCAAGCTCGATTTGTGGTCGAAGGGTTTAGGGCTTGGGTTTGAGGCTTGGGGCGTGAGCCACCTCGAACCGCTCAACTTCCAAGCTTTGCTGAGACCCTCACAACCGAAACCCTAAACTTTCAAATTCCCCCCCCCCCCCCCCCTTACACGTGGGCAACCAAGACCCTAAACCCTGAGAGCTCACAAGTAGGTTTGGGGCTTCGGGTTCAGGGCATCATCCAGAACATCATCCTGAACCCGAAGCGGGCGTGTGACATTGCAAACCCTAAACCGTAAACCCTAAGCAACCCGTCAGCCCTAGACCTTAAACCCTAAACCGAGCCTTCCGGCCATCATTCAAGGTGACGATTTCCTGTGCGCGGGAGATCTGTCAACGACTTCTTCACACTCCCTGTCCTCCAACATCGAATACGTATCCGGTAGGGTTTAGGGCTTAGGGCTTGGGGTTTGGGGTTTAGGGTTTAGGGTTTCGGGTTTCGGGTTTAGGGCTTAGGCTTTAGGGTCGAGCCCCACGACAGTCTATTGCAGAGCATGGGCATAAGTTGATGTGAGGGGCTCGGGGGTCTTCGTGCTTATGAGATTTTTTTGGGGGAGGCGACGGCACCCTGAACCCTATAAACCCTAAACGCTATAAGCCCTAAACCCTAAACCCTAAACCCTAAACCCGATGTCCATGGTACGGAGTCTCAAGAGTTAAGGGCTCAATTAGGGTTTAGGGCAGAACCCATAGATCCCAACACCCCGGAACAATGGAATAGCCTAGGGCCATTAAAACCCATTGCGGAACGAAGCGCCTCCTGGCAGTCCAGTAACCACATCATAATAAGGGCACACTTCTTTGGGTTGGTTACTGTATAAGGGAAACTTGAACCAAAAAATAAGGTGAACAGGGAACCACAGGGCTACCAAGGCCTTTAGGGATTAGGGTTTAGGGTTTAGGGTTTAGGGTTTTGGGTTTGGGGTTTCGGTGAATGTGGCACGGCACACGGTTCCAGGAAGACGGCGACGTCTACTATTCCTACAACTTCCTTTCCAGGAAGACTTCTACTAAACCTACAACTTCCCTCGTTAGGGTACATGCAAAATCATCTCATGC
Source organism: Symbiodinium natans (assembly GCA_905221605.1). Classification (NCBI taxonomy): domain Eukaryota; class Dinophyceae; order Suessiales; family Symbiodiniaceae; genus Symbiodinium; species Symbiodinium natans. The sequence goes on from CAJNDS010000336.1 coordinate 63,699, forward strand.
CCCACATGAACACCCTTATTCCTTCATGGAACAATCTGCACGCAAGTTGAAGTACATCTCACCCCGAAATATTAAGTTCCCCCCTGCAATCCCTTAAGATCAATTGAGTGCAACGCCCCTCCGCACCCTCGCCCAGCCACAACTTGCCCAGCAAATGTCGCAGGCATCTGCGTTTTGCGACTTGCGATACTTGCAAAGCAGGTGCGAGCGGAAGAAAAGGTCCAGCAAGAAGTGCTCCAACGGGTTTAAGGTTTAGGGTTTAGGGTTTCTAAACCCTAAACCCTAACCCTAAACCCTAAACCCTAAACCCTAAACCCTAAACCCTAAACCCTAAACCCTAAACCAAAAAGGCCATGGCCTCCCATCCTCTACGCATCTGAAAAGCGGGATGGGGGCCGGGAGCTCGGCCTCCCCTCACTTCTCGGGGCTTCTTCTCTGTCCCGGTTCATGCTTTTTCCCGTTTAGGGTTTAGGGTTTAGGGTTTAGGGTTTAGGGTTTAGGGTTTAGGGTTTAATGTCCTCGTTGAATGTGCTGGTCATCTCAATGGCACGCTCATCCATCAGCGTGGCAATCTACTGCTAGCTGACGTAGTAACCTTTACTTTGTGTGGGCATGTGACTTCCTCATTACGTCATCCGAACCCTAGAAGAAGGTAGCCAACAAAGCGGAAGCAGGGTACCAGCAGCCCAAGGCCCTGTAACTGTAAAAACCTACAGGGCAGGGGGTTCAACCAAACGACACACCCAACCCACCTCTCCACACCTCCACGGCTGTAAGGCCGAACTGCTTTACGCTTAGGTTCAGGGTCTGGGGCTGAAGAAGGTAAGCTTAAGCCCTAAACCCGATACCGCATATTTGAGAAGCCTGAAACCCTAAACCCTAAACCCTCAACCCTCAACCCTCAACCCTAAACCCTCAAGCCCCTGGGTGCATCCGCGGTGCTGGATCGCTTTTGAGCTCGTGGGCTAAGGTGCCAGGGACAGAGTAGCCCGTCACGATGACACCGTTCCTGTATTTAAGGATGGGTTTAGGGTTCAGGGTTCAGGGTTTAGGGTTTGGGGTTTAGGGGCTTAGGGTTTAGGGGTTTAGGGGTTAGGGTTTAGGGTTTCAGGGTTTCAGGGCTTAGGGTTTAGCGCTTAGGGTTTAGGGCTTAGGGTTTAGGATTTAGGGTGTAGGGATGTGTCGGGGTTGGAAAATGTCAAAGTAGCGTTGAGGGTGCCTGGGCTTAGAGCCCTAGAGCTCGACATGGGTTTCGAGTTGGGATGTTTTTCTCTGATATCAGCAGTCCTTAATCTCTAAACCCTAAACCCTAAACCCTAAACCCTAAACCCTAAACCCTAAACCCTAAACCCTAAACCCTAAACCGGGATTGTATTCAGGGGGCGCTACAATCGCAGCTAAAGCCTGCCAGTATAAGGGGGAACATCCTAAGATTCGAGCTTCGCTGTCGCGGCGCATGGCTTCAGACATTTACAAAGTCCCGGGGTTTAGGGTTTAGGGTTTAGGGTTTAGGGTTTAGGGTTTAGGGTTTAGGGCTCAGGGTCTGAAGCCTTAGCTCTAAACCATTGGCTCAAAGCTTGTCCACTGCCTCTCCTTGCAAACCCGACTTTCGGACGGGACAAATCCAAAACCCTGAATCACAAAAAACAGCTAAGCACTCAAAAAAGAAAACTCGAAAACCCTGGACCCCTAAACCCTGAAAAACAAAACTAAGGGGAATAAGCCCCAACAAAAACACAACAACCCCCTCCCCCCCCACCTGAACCCTTTTCCTGGGCCACCTACCCAACCTGAACCCTGTTTCCCTGGGCACCTACCCCTAACCCCTGAAACCCCAAACTAAAAAGCCCTATCACAACCCTAAACCCTAAACCCTAAACCCGAAACCCCAAACCCCAAACCCCAAACCCCTTTCCGTGGGCCCCCCGGCTTCTTGTCGGGAGCCCAGCTCTCGAACAGCTCCCGGGAGGCACCGCTCTGGAGCATGCCTCAAGCGGGCTTAAAAGGGTTTGGGGTTTAGGCTTATAGGTCTAATCAAGGGACTAAAGGAGGGACATAAGGGACCTTAGGGATTAGTCAGGTGCCCCCCTCCCCACCCCCCTCCCCCGCCCGCGTCCCCCGGCCCCCCTCCCCCGACCCGCTCCCCTGAAACGACACAACTCTTCCTTACAAAGGTGAAGAAGGCATTATACTCGGGTACTGATACTGTATATGAAAATTAGGGCTTCATTTCTGGGTCTGCACGTCAAGGAGATGTCCAGACACCGACGCAAAAGTTCAGGGATTAGAGACAAGTTAGGGTTTAGGGTTTAGGGTTGAGGGTTGAGGGTTGAGGGTGTAGGGTTTAGGGTTTAGGGTTTAGGGTTTAGGGACTTTGGGGCTTTGGGGCTTTGGGCAGGGAAGTTTCGGGCTTAGGATGGTTAGGGCTTTGGGACTCAATGTGCTTAGGACTTACTTGTGTGCGGAGGCTCAAGGTTCGGGGGATAGGGTTTAGGGTTTAGGGTTTAGGGTTTATAGGGTTTAGGGTTTATAGGGTTTAGGGTTTAGGGTTTAGGGTTTAGGGTTTAGGGTTTAGGGTTTAGGGTTTAGGGTTTAGGGTTTAGGGTTTAGGGTTTAGGGTGTCCCAGGCTGCGCAGATTTTTGTTTGAGGTCTCTGAAGATTTTCACTTGGACTGCATGGATTTCGGCTGAATATAGACATCTCAGTACAGTCAGTACTGTTAAACCCAAGCCAGCTCCTACATCTGAGGGCGGCTCAAAGGGAGAAACCTAAGAAAAGGCCGGCTGGCGTGACATGCCACCCTGCTGCTGAGGGCGGTGCGATTTCGGGCTTTTGGCTGGGGGGCTACGTGAGTGCTAGCTGCACTTCGACCACAAGCAAAGTGCTTGTTTACACCCCACGCAGACTCATGTTTCTGGACGCCACACTAAGCTGGAGAGCCGACCGGCCTTCGCTTTATGGCAGGCGACCGCTCGGACAGCAATCGTGCGACCTCAACAGAACTGGGGTGAACTGTCAACAACAGGGCTGTATATCCATTTTTGTCGACAATGTCCCTGTCGGCGCCGGCCTCCAACAGCAATCGCACGACTTCAGCACGGCGACCATTAGTTGCGAGCATCAATGCTGTGTGCCCTTCTTCGTCGGCCACGTCCTTGTCGGCACCGGCCTGCAGCAGCATGCTGGCGACTGCAGCATGGCCCTCGCGAGCTGCGAGCATCAAGGCCGTGCGTCCATTCTCGTCGACCACGTCCTTGTTCGCACCGGCCTCGACCAGCAATCGCACCACTCCAGCATGGCCGCACGCAGCTGAGATCATCAAGGCCGTGTCACCATGGTTGTTGGACAAGTTCTTGTCAGCACCGGCCTCCAACAGCAAACGCACGACCTCAACGCGGCCACCATCAGCTGCGTGAATCAGTGCCGTGTCACCAAGCTCGCCGGTCAAGTCTTTGTTGGCACCTGCCCCCACTAACAACCGCACCACTTCAACATGGTCCGCCATAGCTGCGAGCATAAGGCCTGTGAAGCACGAGTCGTTGAGCACGTCCATGCTCGCGCCGGCCTCCACCAGCAATCGCACCACTTCAGCATGGCCGCCCACGGCTGCAAGAATCAGGGCCGGGTCACCATGGCTGTCGGTGAAGTTCTTGTCAGCGCCGGCCTCCAGCAGCAAGCGCACGACGTCAACGTGGCCTGAAGCAGATGCACGCGACAGCGGCGTCTCGCCAGCTATCGCCACATTGGCATCCATAGGCAGCTGCAGCAAGCCCTCGACCTGGAGGGAGTGATTACGGTCGTTGAGGTCTAGGGTTTTGGGTTAGGGTTGGGGTCCCTGGGGTTCCCACTCTCAGCATGTTCCCTAAGGACTGTTTTCGCTTGCCTAGTTGCAAAATCACCCGCCTTTTCCACTGAGCCATCTCTGGCGGCATCTGCGAGATCGCCTGCTTGTGTCTGCGAGACGACTGGTAGCACAAGAAGTTCAAGGTCTCGGGGCGAGTCGAGAATTTCGGCATCATCCAGGTTCGAGCCCTGGAGGATTAGCCTCTGCCTGAAGCGCGGTGGAAAGCCATGCAAGCGGTGCAAGCGCTGCTTGACGTCCCTCACGCTGCCCACCTCCTCCACAGGTATGCTTGTGACCTCGTCACCCGAGAGCATGCGGATGCGCAGCATGCTGGTCGGATCGAGAAACTCACAGACCCATCAAGTGCCTGAGCGGAGGACTTCTTCCCAACAATCCTCCCCCTGCGCTATTTGTTTCGATGGCCATCACGTGACATCATGTGACGATTATTCTACAGGGCCCTCATGTTTAAGAGAGGGGATAACCAAAGACTTTTGCTATCTTCTGCCCTAGAAAAGAAGGTGGTGACTTCGGGCACGACATGTGAATCTGGACCGTGTCCTTAGAGCCACAGAAGTATGTGAAAACGCAGTAGTCTAGGGGCCTTAACCATTATAAGTATATTATAAAGGAACCACAAGGGAGTACCATTAGTAATTATTCCGACCCCGAGATTACAGAGAAGATGCTCGCATACCGCCATGGGCTATAGGGTCTCAAGAAGCCCCCTAACCCTAAACCCTAACCCTAAACCTGAGGGGCTTGTAGGTTCTTATTCAACGTAGCTGCGTCGGATTCTTAGGTAAACCGAAACCCTAAACCCCAAACTCCCTAAACTCCCCAAACCCTAAACCCTAAAGAAGTAACTTGGGGTTCTTAAGTTTGCAATACATCCTATAAACCCCCAGACAACCTTTGAAGCAAGGGGCCGTAATAAGGGCCCATGAACTACCCTTAGCTCGGCCTGAAGAGATATTCTGGGATTCCGGGGGGGGGGGGGGGGGGGTGGGAGAAAGGGGAGTCTTAGACGTTTAGGGTAGTCGTGGTCCAAACCCTAAACCGTAAACGAAACCACGAACTCCTGCTGACTCCAAACCCAAAACCCGCGCCCATAAACCCTGAACCCTAAACCCTAAACCCTACACCCTAAACCCTAAACCCTTCCCTGTAAGCCCCCGGGCCGGGTGCTGCCAGCACGACACAGGCTCCCATTTCCGCCTCCGCCGCCGCAAAGGAGTGCCTGCGTAGGCGAATCGACTCGGAGGTTCCTGGTACTTAGCAACCAGTTATAACTGTACTTATAGGGTTTAGGGTTTAGGGTTTAGGGTTGAGGGTTTAGGGTTTAGGGTAACTGCAAGTAGGGGGCGTGCTCAAGTCTCGGGTTTAGGGCTGTCATAGGATTGTACGAAACAAAAGGGGGCGTGCTCAAGTATCGCGTTTAGGGTTTAGGAGTTTAGGGTTTAGGGGTTTAGGTTTGAGGTTGAGGGTTGAGGGTTGAGGGTTGAGGGTTTAGGGTTCAGGGTTTAGGGTTCAGGGTGGAACAGGGCTTAGGACTTAGGTTTGTAGCAATTTCCGGGACAGTGCGGGCCTGTATGAGTCGACCTCTGGGCCATTAGGGTCCAATTTGAGTAGAATGGGTTTTGGGGTTTAGGGTTAGGCTCTACGTGGGTTTTGGGTTTAGGGTTCAGGGTTAATTAAAATGACATGCTGTACATGGAGCCAGGGAATAAGAATGTCATATTGCCACAAACGTAAGACTAAATAACCTTAATTAGGCTTAATTACCCGTAAATAGCCTTAAGTATCGGGGGGACCTTGGGGGGGGGTAGTCTTGAGGGGGGTAGTAGGGGAACCTATGATGAGATGGAGCATCGTTTGCCCAGGCCGGCGCTGTGCGCTGGTCCCTCCTTTGGAGGCACGCTGTACATGCGTTTAGGGTTTAGGGTTTAGGGTTTAGCGTTTAGGGTTTAGGGTTTAGGGTTTAGCATAATCCAAAACAAAGATTTAAAGATGCAGGGCACACCCTGCAATGAATTTAACCGCTCACGACTTCACTCTGACTCGGACAGGTCATCCGCGGAACTGACATCCCTGATGGAGGTCTCTTCCGACTGGCAATCCGATCGAACAGGCTCTGGCTTGTATGAAAACAGCACCTGCTCAGCGCAAGATTTTGGGGTTTAGGGTTTAGGGTTTAGGGCTTAGGGCTTAGGGTTTAGGGTTGGGAGTCCTACGATCAACTGACACCTGCGCAGACAACATCAGACAACCAAGAACATGTTGCCTCTATGGCAGCTGGTTCCAATAAACACTATTTGCTTAAGACTCCCCCACCCACGAGAAAAAAACACACTTCTTCCTTGTAAGGGCAAAATCGGGATGATTGTCGCCCTAAACCATCCCAGCGGCTGCTCCAAGGACGGTGATGCCCTCAGCTTGCGGTTTGGGGTTAAGGGTTTAGGGTTTATGGGTTTAGGGTTTAGAGTTTAGGGCTTATAAGGATAAGGATGCCATATATTGAGCCCGGAGGATACTCAGCCGCAACTTCAGCAGCAATAGAAGCCGCGACAGACAACGACAACCACGACATTCGCGACAACCGCGACGCCAGCGTCTTCGCCAGCAACAACGACAGAGACAACGACGGCCACTGGGGAAATAACAATGCCAACGCCCCGGATCAGCCGTGTGTGTCTCGCAGTTGTCTCTGTTATGCAGGTGGTTTGTTTTCTACCTTTTTCGATTGTTTTGAGTTCGGGATTGTGGACGCAATGCGTTTCGGGTGGCCTGCGTGGGAGGTCGTGGGGCCAGTAGGAACATACTGAAAACGAGCTCGTGAATTTGGCACGTCTGGTGCACGTTTGATTTCGCATGCAGCTGCTCGTTTTGCTGATTTACTTTGTTTGGCCTACAGCAACACTTGACAGAGATTTTCTTACGTTTTGGAAATTTCGCCGAATCGAAAGCAGGGAAGAAGCTCCTGATATACATTGTTTATTGTCATGATGGAAATTGCGTTGTATGGTTCCTAAACCAAACCGACCCTAAACCGCAAAACCCATCTCTAGCCCTGCGCCCTTCACACTTGCTTTGTGCTTTGCGTTGGGACAGAGCTTGCCCTGATGTGGGCTACAAGCGCAGGATTTCGTGTATGGATTTAGGGGTTAGGGGTTACAGTAGGGTTTAGAGGGGGCAGGCGCATAGGCGTTTGGGGTTTGAGGTTTTCTTGAAGTATGGGAGGCTTTGGGGGGTTAAGTGCGGGAAAGGGAAATCGGGTGTATAGGGGATATCCTAAACCCCAGACCCTACATATCCCTACATCCTAAACCCCAAACCCTAGAACTTGGAGCCTGCGCCGTATCGGATAAGGGCTTCGGACAGCGGGCTCATTTTAGAGATTCAAGGTCCTGAGCCCCCTACCCCTAAACCCTAAACCCCAAACCCTAAACCCTAAACCCAAAACCCACTAATTAAGCCCTGAACTCTCTCGGAGCCATGGACCCCCCTCCCTTAAGGACCCGATAATGCTGAGTCCCGGACCACGCTGACGAACCGCAAAACGGACACGGGGCGCGGGGCAGAGAAGAGGCCGAAGGTGTCCGCCAAGGAGGCGGTGGTCAACTTCCCTCTCAGGGACTCAGAAGAGGCTACTGTATGCCATACAGCATGTAACTGATCATCCTCTGTATATATATACATATATGCACATATATATATATATATATATTTGATTTATTTTTATGTTGTAGTAGATTCTTATGTGTTTTGCATGACGTGTTATAGTTCATCATATAGGTCGTCCAAAGACTAGTGCTTCGTGTAGTAAGGATGAGCCATCGCAGGTCAACAGCAACCCCGTATGTGGGTGGCACCTCTGCTTCTGGCAATCACCTAAAGCCACTTGGATCTCTATTGCAACCCTCCGATGGGCTTCTAATTCTAGTTTGCAGTCTGGTTTAGGGTTTAGGGTTTAGGGTTTAGGGTTTAGGTTTTAGGGTTTAGGGTTTGGGGTTTGGGGTTTAGGGTTTACGGTTCACGGTTTAGGGCTCAGGGCTTAGGGTTGAGGAGTTTTGGGTGACCTTCAGCTTAGGAAGTCGTGCATCATTTTGTAGAGTTTTGCTTTCCGGATTTCCTGGGACACAGGGCACCTGCAAGCACCAGGACGAACATCACAGAGTAGCCTACCAACTTCGGGAGCTTTGCCAGCGAGTATGTGTAGAAGGCGGACTGGAGACCGCCTTCTAGGAGCCCAGCAGCCATGTTACAATCAGGGTAGTTTCCCTTTTAGGGTTTAGGGTTTAGGGTTTAGGGCTTGGGGTTTAGGGGGAACCTTGTGTAAAACAAAACAAGGACAAAACGGCACCACTAGGCTGCCAAGCCACAGAGGAGCCAGATCCACCAGGTCGACTTTTGGAAGTCCAGGGCGATACCATATGTCTGGAGCGCAATCCTAGGCACCCCAGGCACCTTAACAACAAATCGTTTCTTTTATTGCTATTATTGTCATTATTATTATGACTATCATGGTGATGATGATGATGATGAATATTATTATTATTTACTATTATCATCATCATTATTATTGTTTACATTTTTAAAGTGTCTGGGGTGCAATCCTAGGCACCCAAGTCACCTTGATGGTAAAGCACCATTTTGGGGGGTTGTAATTAGGCCTACAAGGGAAGTGAAACCCACAAAGTGAAAAAAAGAAGCCCCTATGCTCTAAACGTTAAACCCCACACCCTAAACACGTCCAAGAATCCAAAGAGGAACCGCCCAAAGCATCGAGGTCCTTACTTCTCCAATAACCAAGGGGAAAAAAAAGGTTAAACTTTAATGTTCCTACCAAATAAGGAAACCCAAAAAAGTTTAAAGTTCAACTAAAGGCGAAGTAAGGGTCAGGTTGCAAAATAACGCACTCCTGGCCGGTGTGCCCAGATCCCTCCCGAGGCTCTTGTTCATCTTTGCCTGAAGGCCTGGGGTGGACCAGGAATCTAGACTCTAGATTCCCTAAACCCTAAACCCTGAACCCTGAACCCTCTAGGTTCTAGAGGGTTGAGGGTTTAGGGGGTTAGGGGAGTTTAGGGGCTTAGGGGTTTGGGGCGTAGGGGTTGAGGATTTAGGGCTTGAGGGGTTTAGAGGTTCGTGGTTTAGGGTGTGCCAAGCGGTCTGCAGACCCACCCACCCAAGATCGCCCACTTACAGCTCTCATGGGGTTTAGGGTGTAGGGTTTAGGGTTTAGGGTTTAGGGTTTAGGGTTTAGGGTTTAGGGTTTAGGGTTTAGGGCAACATGTACTCTTCACGCAAGGTGGCAGTGTGTCAGGGGCATGTCCCTGGCATTTGCTTGAACTCTTGGGTTCTTGGGGCAGGCCTCCCAATTCATGGCGCAGGAAGGGCCTCCGACCTCCTCGCCCGGTCCTCCCAAGGGCTTTGGGCGTCAGGGGCATGTGGGCATTGCCACTGCAGACACCTCGAGAGCTGCCTGCTCTTGGGTTGCACCTAAACCCTAAACCCTAAACTCTAAACCCTAAACCCTAAACCCTAAAACCCTAAACCCTAAACCCTAAACCCTAAACCCTAAACCCTAAACCATATGAAGCTTTGAGGGGGCCCAGGGTCCTCCGAGAAGCCTCCTTCCTGGGCCCTGCTCCCCACAGACTTAGCAGATGGGCGCACAAGCCAGTATGACAGGGGTCAGGGTCATACAATACAATACGGGTTTAAGGTTTAGGGGTTCGGGGTTTAGGGTTTCGGGTCTAGGCTATAGTTAGGCCTAGGAATTGTGCAACCTCTAAACGAGGGCGCGGTCCGCTCTGCTTGAGGGGCTCTCGCAAGAGATCAGCCCACCATATGAAAAGGGAATCTAGGGTTTAGGGTTTAGGGTTTAGGGTTTAGGGTTTAGGGTTTAGGGTTTAGGGTTTAGGGTCCACCAGGATGGGCTACTATGCCTTATAAATCCCTGTCATCAACCTCAGGAAGGGTTTTGTAGCTATGGGACATAACAACCCGTCCTGGTGGGATAACCCTAAAACCTAAACCCTAAACGCTAGACCCTAAACCCTAAACCCTAAACCCAAACCCAAATTAAACCCTAAACCCTAAACCCTAAACCCTAAACCCTCAACCCTCAACCCTCAACCCTAAACCCTAAACCCTAAACCCTAAACCCTCAACCCTCAACCCTCAACCCTCAACCCTAAACCCTAAACCCTAAACCCTAAACCCTAAACCCTAATCCGAGATGCAGTAGCAAGTGCCAGTGATCCACGCGCAGGCTGCGTAGAAGGCGATCCCGAGGGCAGTCCCGCGCACTTGTGAGAGAGAGTCGGTCATCCTTGCGGGTTTAGGGTTTAGGGTTTAGGGTTTCGGGTTTAGGGTTTAGGGTTTAGGGTTTAGGGTCTAGGGTTATAGGGTTTAGGGTTTAGGGTTTAGGGTTTAGGGTTTAGGGTTTAGGGTTTAGGGTTTAGGGCTTTGGGTTCAGGATTTAGAGGACTTAATGAACCTCGAAAGGGCTTTTGATCCATATGCCTTCATAGGAAGAATAGTAGAAAAGGGTCCCAATATACCTTAGTAGGAAAATCGTAGTAAAAGGTCCCATATACCTTAGAAATAATAGTTGTATGGGAATATGACGCCAAGTATAGGGTTCATTTGCTCCCCAAGGATCTCTATGGCCACGGCGGCCACGAGGAACACCAATCCAAGGGAGTTATACCTTGGTAGCCCAGTAACCATATTAATTATGAGGGGTTTAGGGTTTAGGGTTTCGGGTACCCTTTTTTGGGTTGGTTGCTTTGTAAGGGAACCTTGAACCAACAAAAGGACAGAAGGGTACCACCGGGCTATCAAGATACCGGTTCATCTGCAGTCGGTGTCCGCGGAAGTCGAAGATGATGGCAGCCGTCAACATTCCGGCATTCACTAACCTAGGTCAACCCTCGAAGAAGCATATTCCTAAATCTGATCCTCTTAAAACCCAGTACGGGAAAATAAGAAACAATCCTACACATGATCCTCTTGCAGCCAAACCAGGGAAAATGCAGAAAAGCCCTAGGTCCCAACTAAATGGCTTGAAGCTCTAATCCCAAAACCCGAGAAGAAAAAGCACAAACTACTTTCAAGGCCCTATACCTCGTAACCTAACTAGCTTAAAATTCTTAACCCAAAACCCAAGAAAAAACAAACAAGTTTTCAAGGTCCTATACCTCGTAACATCAACATCATCTGCGTGCCCAACAGGGCAGCTGAAGGCGTGCATGCCTCCGTACCCAGGGTGACTTTGGAATAGGGTTTACGGTTTAGGGTTTAGGGTTTAGGATTTAGGGTCACCCAACATCCCTAAATTCCTTACACCGCAAAGCCAAGTAGAGCAACCCTTGTACTACAATTAAGGGGTTTAGAAGAGAAACCTACCCCCAACAAAAATGAAATGATGGCCCACCCTGGGTCCTGGCCGGCCCTAAACCCTAAACCCTAAACCCTAAACCCTAAACCCTAAACCCTAAACCCTAAACCCTAAACCCTAAACCCTAAACCCTAAACCCTAAACCCTAAACCCTAAACCCTAAACCCTAAACCCTAAACCCTAAACCGCAGCGCCCAGGCACAAAGACGGGCAAAATCACGAAGCCACCCAAAGTGGACCATCTCTTTGTTGGAGCGCACGGGGGTGGCCCTCCTGATCCCCACCCCTCCCACCTAGATCCCCTAAACCCTAAACCCTAAACCCTAAACCCTAAACCCTAAACCCTAAGCCCTAAGCCCTAAGCCCTAAGCCCTAAGCCCTAAGCCCTAAGCCCTAAGCCCTAAGCCCTAAGCCCTAAGCCCTAATCCCTAAGCCCTAAGCCCTAAGCCCTAAGCCCTAAGCCCTAAGCCCTAAGCCCTAAGCCCTAAGCCCTAAGCCCTAAGCCTCAACCCAATCCTTCACATACTAAGGCCGGATATTGACTATACCTTATTTGGGGACGGACTAAGTCTACCTTCAAGATGAAACCCTACACCCAAAACCCTTAGAAACAAAGGTGTTATGGTGGCTCACGTACCTTAATCGGGATTGTCGTAGCCAAGGTTGGACCTTTAGGACTATATAGGAACTTCCCTATGAAGGGTCAAGTATATGTGGGCAAGCGGCAGTCTGAGAGTTTGCACTTTGCACGTTAGGGTTTAGGGTTTAGGGTGTTTAGGGTCTATATGGGCACTTCTCGAAGATCCCTCTTAGGGTCCTCATCTTAAGGCGGCCGCGATTCTTCAGGGCATAGGGTCTTCTAAAGAACTACAGGCTAGTTCATACATCGTTCCGGTATCTCTTGTAGCAGTCTCTAGCAATGCTATGGGGTCCTTGCAGCTTCACCAGCAACAGCAGCCAAACGGCACCAATTGCCAGGTTGATGGAAAAAACATACGAGGCGTGGGCCAGCGCGGGAGAGGACGTGTCATTGAGGATGACGCCCTGGGCTGATGGGCTGAGCGCATTGAGCTTCAGGCTTGGGGTTGGGTTTGCGCCTGGGGTTTAGGGTTTAGGGGTTTGGGGTTTAGGGTTTAGGATTTATTGGGGTTTAGGGTTACGGGCTCACCTGTCGTGCGCTATGTACTCGGTAGCCAGTAGCCCAGAAACCATATTATAAGAAGGGGTACCTAGGGGAGCCTAGAACCAAGAACAACCGGGCAAAAGGGCACCGCTACGCTACCAAGTACGGTGCACGCTGGCGGCACGGTTTCGGTATAGGGTTTTAGCTGCCCTAAACCCTAAACCCTCAATCCTAAACCCCAAACCCCAAATCGCAAACCCTACACCCTAAACCCTACACCCTACACCCTAAACCCTAAACCCTAAACCCTAAACCCTAAACCCTAAACCCTACACCCTACACCCTAAACCCTAAACCCTAAACCCTGAACCCAAAGCGGCTCTGAGCTCCTGGCACCTCCAACCTGCAGTGCTACCGACACCCCAGCTGCCACGGCCCAAAGGTATGCCAGGATGGTGGGCATGTGGGTTTAGGGTTTAGGGTTTAAGGTTTAAGGTTTAGCATTTGGGTGTTGGGGTGTTAGGGCTTTAGGTTTCAGGGTTGTGATGGTATGCCTAAGTAGGTGCCGCACGTGTCTGTGCGACCTCCCGTCGACTTAGGGTGAAAAGCGGACCACATGAATTTTAAATTTGGGGTCATCTACCCGGTGCTACTCTTCTTCCTCTTCAGGCAATACGAACCATAAACCCTTTGAGGACTCGTTTGGTTAATAAGAACCATAAACCCCTTCAGGGCTCATTTTGGTGACAGAAGGCAAGCATGCTTCCGTGGCTTGCGCTTGTGTCCTCTTCCTGAGTTCTCCGTTGAGCCGCTGCAGCAGCGAGACGTGCTGGCCGACTCAACCAGGCTGATCGTGGGCTTCCCGGTTTAGGGTTTAGGGTTTAGGGTTTAGGGTTTAGGGTTTAGGGTTTAGGGTTTAGGGTTTAGGGTTTGGGGTTTAGGGTTTAGGGTTTAGGGTTTAGGGTTTAGGGTTTAGGGTTTAGGGCCCTCTCAACTTCCCCCCACCAAGTTCCCCCCCCCCCCCCCACCCCGGTGGGGTTGAGGCGGTGTAAAGGCTTTTGGAGGCTCCCGGTCGCACCGAGGCTTGCAAACCCTAAACCCTAAACCCTAAACCCTAAACCCTAAACCCTAAACCCTAAACCCAAAGCCCTAAACCCTAAACCCTAAACCCTAAACATGCAAGGGCTTACAGGGTGGGTTTTGGGGGGGCTTAAAGGAAAGTGGTGAGGTGGGGGGAGGGCCTCCTGGGTCTTTTACAGGCCTCCGGGGTTTAAGGGTTGAGGGCTTTTAGGGTTGAGGGTTCAGGGTTTAGGGTTTGGGGTTTAGGATTCAGGGTTTAGGGTTTGGGGTTTAGGGTTCAGGGTTGAGGGTTTGGGGTTTAGGGTTGGGGGTTTGGGTTTAGGGTTTAGGGTTTGGGGTCCGTCCCTGGTGGTGTGTTGGAGTGTTGGATGGTGTTGGGGAGCCCTTTCTCGAGGGGGGGGGGGGGTGGGGGGGAGGAGGATTTAGGGTTTAGGGATGAGGCTTACCCTAAACCCTAAACCCGAAACCCTAAACCCTAAACCCTGCTGAGGCTTTGGGGGTTACATGGGTGTACCCTCCGCCCACCTGTCGGGCATGTTCTGGATGTACTTGAGCACCCAGGGGTTGTTGCAACGGTTGGCCTTGCAGGATATTCGGGCTTTAGTGCTTTGCAGTTTTTTTTTTTTTTTTGGGGGGGGGGGGGGGGGGTGGGGGGGGCGGGGGGTTCAGGGTTGTATAGGGCTTATGGTGTCGGGTTTTGGGGTCCTAGGGTTCGCGATTGAGGTGAGGCTCCGTGGCTGGTGGCTGAGAGGGTGGTTCGCGGAGAGGAGAATAAACAAACCCTGCACCCTCCCTCCTATCTAGGCATACTACTCCCAAAGCCTAAACCCTAAAAGCATTCTAGCCAAACAGTACCAAGAACACCACCTTCTGCAAAGTATTCCCCACATCAAGTTTAGGGGGGGACACGCTGAATTCGCTGAGCGAAACCCAATCCTACTGAGCCGACGCCAAAGGGGTCGAATGGTCATAGGGTCGAATTCTTCGGGCTCATACTTGGAGGTTCATGGTACTTATTAACCAATTATAACTGTACTTATCACCATGTTAGGGCACCTAAGGGGCTTCTAAGTGGGTTATGAAGTACAAGTACAGTTATAATTGGTGAATAAGTACAATGAACCTCCAAGTAGGGTAGGAGCCCTAAACCCCAAACCCCAAACCCCAAACCCCAAACCCCAAACCCTAAAACCTAAACCCTAAACCCTAAACCCTAAACCCTAGGCCTGCTCTTGCACGGAGACGCTGCACATGTTCGTGTACGTCCTCAGCATGGCTTTGGGGAACGCCTCACTGAGCCTAAAGGTTTGGGTTTGTTTTGCAGGTTTAGGGTTTAGGGTTTAGGGTTTAGGGTTTAGGGTTTAGGGTTTAGGGTTTAGGGTTTAGGAGGGTTGTCAAGGGGATAATGCTAGCGTAACCCCCAGCCCACTATCCTAAAGCCCCAAAAGTTCTGAAGAATCCCAGCCAGCCCCCCCCAACCGCCTTTAAAAGTCGACTTTGGGTTTAGGGTTTAGGGTTTAGGGTTTAGGGTTTAGGGTTTAGGGTTTAGGGTTTAGGGTTTAGGGTTTAGGGTTTAGGGTTTAGGGTTTAGGGTTTAGGGTTTAGGGTTTAGGGTTTAGGGTTTAGGGTTTAGGGTTTATGTTTTAGGGTTTAGGGTTTAGGGTTTAGGGTTTAGGGTTTAGGGTTTAGGGTTTAGGGTTTAGGGTTTAGGGTTTAGGGTTTAGAGTTTAGGGTTTAGGGTTTAGGGTTTAGGGTTTAGGGTTTAGGGTTTAGGGTTTAGGGTTTAGGGTTTAGGGTTTAGGGTTTAGGGTTTAGGGTTTAGGGTTTAGGGTTAACACTTCTGAAGGCCCTGTAGGCTAGAACCCGGAACCCGTGGCTTCCTGCAGCTTGAACCATCAAACTCCCTGGATTTAGGGTTTTTGTTTAGGGTTTAGGGTTTAGGGTTTGGGGTTTAGGGTTCAGGGTTCAGGGTTCAGGGTTCAGGGTTCAGGGTTCAGGGTTCAGGGTTTAGGGTTTAGGGTTTAAGGTTTGGGGTTTAGGGTTTAGGGTTTTACCTTAGAATCTCAAGCCCTTTTTCTGGGGTAGGGGCCCCCTTACTTTACTAACCGATAAGGAAGGAATTAGAAACTAAAGGAACTAACTTATGATACCTATAAACCAATTTAGGACCCCTAGAGAACTCTACCCGTCGCTGGACGGGTGGGCTCCCGGTAAGGGTTTAGGGTTTAGGGTTTAGGATTTAGGGTTTAATTAGGATTTAGGGAAGAATCTTCTAGTACTAGCTTGCGACTCACCTAGAAGAAAGGGTCGGTCCATGCAGGATTAGTGTTCTTGAGCTAGGTTCGCAACAACAAGCAGAAGGGGTTTCGCGTCTAGGGTGTATAAGGGACCCTAGCCCCGATATACGAATTTCAAACCCTAAACCGCGCACCTTAATCTCTTCTTCCTGGTCACCGATCTTCCAGCGTTTACGTTTAGGGTTTAGGTTTCAGGATTTAGGGCTTAGGGTTTAGGGTTTAGGGCTTAGGGTTTCGGGTTAAGGGAAGTGCCCTCGAAGGGAACCCTAAACCCTAAGCACTAAACCGTTTAGCCAGGATAAGCCAGTGACGCCTTGAGCCCCAACCCGGCCCGCCCATATGAAGGGGTTTAGGGTTTAGGAGGTTGAGGGTAGCTCTAAACCCTGAAAAAGACGAAACCCCAAAGTGAGACATGAATGGTCAAGGCGCTCGAAGATCCGCAGGCACTTGGTTGCCTGCGGCAGGTGTCGTTCGGGAGTTCCTAGAGCTCAGGGGTTCAGGGCTTAAGATTTAAGGTTTGGGGCCCCTGGACCCTAAACCCTAAACCCTCAACAGTAAACACTAAACACTAAACCCTAAACCCTGAATCCTTGGGCCTTATGCTGGTGAAGGTTTCGTCGGATCCCGTACTTCGCCACTGCGAGGGTTTTGGGGCTTGCCGCCCATACTCAACGTGCCCAAATGACCCTGAATTCAGCCTGACTTGGGGCCTTGTTGTGGGTGGGGAGTACTTAGAAGCTCAGAGAACTTCCCATAGTAAGTAGCCTGAAACGCAGGTTGCCTGGGGACCAAATGAACGCTAGAATTGGGGTCATATGCTCCATGCTACAAAAATCCTGATTAAGGTATATGAACCATAAACCACTTCAGGGTTCATGATGGCCCCCGAGGTTATTCCATCTTCCAAGCTCTTTTCAACAACATTGAGCTAGCAGCGCTAAACCCTAAATCCCAAACCAAACCCTAAAACCTAAACCCTTCACAGGTATAGGGTTTAGGGTTTAGGGTTCAGGGTTTAGCCAGAGACACCTTTGCTGCTTTTGAACGCGTAAGGTTGGGATGTGTGGTTAAAGGGATGAGGGCATCGGAACTCCCTCAACCCTACAATCATTACCAGCCTCAGTCCACAAACCCTAAACCCTAAACCCTAAACCCTAAACCCTATACCATAAAGTTTGAGGAACTCCTAAGCCGACGGCAGGGGACCACCCCAACCTGAACCCGAACCCCGAGCACCTATACTTAGGGTTTCAGGGTTCAGGGTTTAGGGTTTAGGGTTTAGCGTGTAGGGTTTAGGGTTTAGGGTTTAGGGTTTAGGGTTTAGGGTGTAGGGTGTAGGGTGTAGGGTAACGCGAGGTGACCGGCAAAAGGCCCAGATGTCGGCGCGGCTGGTCTTGGCCGCATTGCGCCTGTGGGTCGCGAAGCTCCGTGCAGACTGAGTCTCCTCACATGCCGACGAACTTGCCTGTGACGCTGCTGAATATGGCCCGCAACAAGTACCAGGCATGGGAGTTGTCCCGACGAAGCCTCCCCGAACCGGGATGACCTCGTGCTGGGACATCACTCAACCCGACGAGCCTGTAGTCGCCGCCGTGGTAGATGGGTTTGTCGTCGTGTGTTTTTTTCTAAACCCTAAACCCTAAACCCTAACCCGAAACCCTAAACCCTAAACCCTAAACTGCGTGAGCCCAGGGCCGTCGAAGGGTTTGGGAGGTTAAGCCCTAAACCCCAAACCCTGCTAAAGCCAAAACCACCCTAAACCGGGGGTGGGGGGACTTCTTTCCCACAATGGCCTCTCAAAGCCTCGAATCTCTAAGCTTAACTGCTGGCTCTCAGTCGGGCAAGCAGCAATTAGGTACCGCCCTATAGAAACCGATTGAATGTGAAAGTAAGGTACCATTAAACTCTTTCATTCCCTAAGAACCTGAAGCCCTGAAAGTATTCAAGCGTCTAGATCCCAAGCTTTCTAAACCCTAAACCCTAAACCCTAACCCTAAACCCTAACCCTGAAACCCCTAAGGGACACCCTCAACATTCACCCCTACGGTCGCAGGTGTCCGCGCGCCATGGGCGAGTTGTAGAAGATGGGAATCTCATGCAGGTCCGAGTTCCTCTCCTCAGAGAGCATCTGTTTGGGGTTTAGGGTTTAGGGTTTAGGGTTTGGGGTTTAGGGTTTGGGGTTTAGGGTTTGGGATTTAGGCTCCATAGACTCCCTCCCAACCGTAAACCCTGCTCTTGAATCCCCTAAACCCCCAGAGCTGACACGTCTGGGAGCTGGGCCCAGTAGTCCTCCAAGATCAACAGAATCTCCTGATCCGGCGCAGGTTGCGAGGGTTTAGGGTTTAGGGTTTACGGTTTAGGGTTTGGGGTGCAGGTTGCGAGGGTTTTCTGGCAAGTTTGGGGCCCCTTCGTGAGGGGCTCTTGGATAGGGATTCCCTTCCAGAGTTGTGCATTAAGGGGTGACCGTCGGAAACCCCCATGTCGAAAAGGGCTGAGGGTTATACGGTTAGACACCAGGCTTTGGGGCTTGGCAGGGGATTTAGATGCTTGTCCGGCTTAAGGGTGCCGTTTGGAACAAGAGGACAACATGGGGCGTGCTCCATTCATGAACTGATGCTGGGCACAGCTGAGGATGAAACCCCTAACTCAGCCAGTAGACCCTAAACCCCAAAACACAGGCCGACACCCCAGGGGATCCCCTGCTTAGAAGCTCCTTGGGCTTAGTAAATCTACTTTGTATTTCCCAGATTCCTCGTTATAATCCCCATAACCCAGCTTAGAGCTTCAAGTAAACCCTAAACCCTCAACCCTAACCCTAAGCCCGAAGCCCGAAGCCCTAAACCATAAACCCTAAACCCTAAACCCTAAACCCTAAACCCTAAACCCTAAACCCTAACCCTAAACCCTAAACCCTAAACCCTAAACCAGAGCGGTGGTTTGCTCTTGGTCCCATACTGGCTGCTGTACAGGCTCCAAGTGGGGGCTTCCGAAAATAGGGGTCATTATTTGGGAGGTTCCTTAGTGAGGATGATGACTTTTGATTGCAGGCTTATGCAGGGTTTAGGGTTTAGGGTTTAGGGCTTAGGATTTAGGGTTTAGGGTCCCACCTGTGCGCGACCCAGCGCAAAGACGGGCAGCAAACACCTCAGGAGAGACATGGTTCTAAGACGCGCAAGCCCAAAAGACCCGACCAATGCAAACAATGCGTAAATTTGGGGTCTGAAGTCTGTAGGTAGCACTTACCTAGCATAGGGCCTCAAGCAGGAAGCCCTTAACTTAACCTAAGCCCTAAACCCTAAACCCTAAACCCTAAACCCTAAACCCTCAACCCTCAACCCTAAACCCTAAGCCCTAAACCCTAAAACCCAAACCTAAACCTAAGCTGGCGATCGTGGACGGCCAGGTCGCGAAGATTCTCAAGACCTTGAATAGCCTTGGGGACCATGTCAAGCGTTTGGGGTTTAGGATTTGCCAGAGTAGGGATTATAGTGGCATAGGGTATATGATCGATCCCGAAAGTCTTGGGACCATAAAAACTAAAACCTAAACCCTAAGCCCTAAACACAAAACCCTGCAATCCGACACCATACCTGGGACCCTATTTTACCTGCATTCAAGTAGTAAGTACCTCCCCCCCCCCCCCCATGTAGCAGGTATGACCCTTAAAACAGGTAAATAAGGTCCCAGGTAAGCTCAAAACACCACAGAACAACGCGCTAGAAGGCTGGAGGTTGAAATGGGAAGGGTTTGGTTGGGGTTTAGGGTTTGGGGTTCAGGGTTTGGGGTTCAGGGTTTGGGGTCCTAGGGTTTAGGGGTTGAATCTCTTGGGGATTATGTAGCTCGGGATTTAGGGTTTGGGGTTCTAGGATTCAGTCTTTGCTGGGGGAAGGGGGGGGGGGGTATTGTGTGTGATTCAGGGTTAAGCTTTCAACGGGAATTGAGGGATTAGGCTGCAGGAGACTGCATTTCAGGCCTTACACCTGGGAACCTCTCCACCTTGAACCCGAAACTTGAAGCCTGCACTCCTAGCTCCTAAACTCCTAGGGCTTGGGGTTTAGGGTTTGGTTTTTGGGGTTTACGGTTTAGGGTTTGGGGTTTAGAGTAAACCTGAAAACCTAAACCACCTCATGGATTTCCACCTTGAGGTTGTACATAAGTGCCACATCAGGAGTGTATTAAGGGAAACCTCTAGGGGTACAACCTTAGGGGTACGAGCCTTACTCCCTATGAAACCCTAAACTCTAAACCCCAAACCCTAAATCCTAAACCCTATAAACCCTACGGGGTCCGTAAAGCGCCAGGGCCCCCAGCTTTCCGCCCTGGCGCACGATCTGATGAACGGAGTTCGTGAAGCGGTGCTCCCGCTGCTCCTGCCAGCGCGCAGGGCTTGGGAACCCTAAACCCTCAACCCTGAAACCCTGAACCTGAAACTCTAAGCGAAGTTACATGGTCCCTTAGTATGGGCCCTTAAAACGGGGACCCCTTATATACCCATTATATACCCTATACGAATTAAGGCCCATACATCGGAAACCTTTAAGGGCGGTTAGGGACCATAGTAGGGGCCCATGAAACTACCCTCAGAGAACCCGAAAACTTAAACCTTAAACATCCCGAAGCCCTGAGCATCCCTCCTCCCAATATTTCCCCCAAAACGCCTGGGGGCCACTAAAACCCTATACCCCTAAACCCCAAAATGGCTTAGGGCTGAGGAGGGCCTGGGGGGTTCAATGCTTGGCGCAAGTAAACTTACTTCTCCAATAACCAAGGGGAAAAAAAGGTTAAACTTTAATGTTCCTACTAAATAAGGAAACCCAAAAAGTTTAAACTTCAACTAAAGGCGAAGTAAGTAAAGGGCTTAGGGTTCAGGGTTCAGGTTCTCTGGCGCTGTGGCTCAGGGGAGGGGCCCGGTGTCTCCGTGGGCAGAAACGACTCCGCGCCCGTTTGGAGATGGACCCACAGCTTGCACCAATAGGGGTTTAGGGTTTAGGGTTTTAGGGTTTAGGGTTTAGGGTTTAGGGTTTAGGGTTTAGGGTTTAGGGTTTAGGGTTTAGGGTTTAGGGTTTTCGGGTTTTAGGGTTTAGGGTTTAGGGTTTAGGGTTTAGGGTTTAGGGTTTAGGGTTGATCGAAGGCCTTCTGCCGCATGTCAGCCAGGTCTGCAATCAAGCCTGATTGAGCGGCCTGGGCCTTCATCTGTGGGGTTTAGGGCTTAGGGTTTAGGGTTTAGGGTTAAGGGTTTAGGGTGGGCAAAGAAGGGCCGCCGGCATCATTGACAGTGGGATCCCTTGCTGCACGGAAGTTGTCAGGGTCGAGGGGTTGCACCTCGCAGGGTTGCGGGTGTAGGAATTAGGGTTCACCTGCATCCCCCAAGTATATTTGGGGCATGAATCTTGTGCTTGTGGGGGGGGGGGGTACTTGAGGGGGTTTAGGTGGGGTTGAGGTTTGAGGGTTTTGAGGGTCTCATTAGGGTTTAGGGTTAGGTCTTGCTCGATCAGGCTCGCCACTGTTGGTCGCCGTGTCAGGTTTGTCGCTCAGATGCGGAAATGATGGTTTAATTAGGGTTCCTTAGTTTAGGGTTCAGGGTTCAGGGTTTCGGGATTTGGGTTTAGAGTTTAGGGCAGTAACCCCCCCCCCCCCTCTTTAACCTGGGGGGGTAGAAAGAGGGGCGTAGCAGGGAACCCCCGTGACTAGAGAACCCCACCCCCCAACTACCCTCATTCAAGGTTTACGGATCCAGGGCTCTTGGTTGTAGGTACTTGTACGGCTTAATGCTGGGTAGTTGGAGGATGATGCACCCAAACCCTGACCCTAAACCAACCTAAACACCCACCCCTTAAGTGCTTCACAAAAGCAAAAGGTGTCCCGAGGCTCGTGGTTCATCACTCCATACGTGGACCTGGGACGCAGGTGCCTACTTGGA
Organism: Symbiodinium natans; assembly: GCA_905221605.1. Classification (NCBI taxonomy): domain Eukaryota; class Dinophyceae; order Suessiales; family Symbiodiniaceae; genus Symbiodinium; species Symbiodinium natans. The sequence continues at coordinate 85,369 of CAJNDS010000336.1, forward strand.
AGCTCGTGGGGATTAAGGTTTCGGGTTTAGGCTAGTGTTTAGGGTTTAGTAAGGTGGGTTATGGGGATGATTATAGGGTTTCAGGGTTTCTAGGGGAGACTTGTAGCTAAAGATTCAATAACATGAACGCTTTCTTTCGGGTTTAGGGTTTAGGGTTTAGGGTTTAGGGTTTAGGGTTTAGGGTTTAGGGTTTAGGGTTTAGGGTTTAGGGTTTAGGGTTTAGGGTTTAGGGTTTAGGCATTTCGCAGTTCGGGGTTTAGAGTTTAGGGTGTAGGGAACTTCTACCCCTCAAGGGGTCCATCTGCATGCACACTTGGACCGCAATTAGCACGGAAAGATGTGGCCCAAGTGCACCCCCCCAAAACCTAAACCCTAAACCCTAAACCCTAAAGCCTAATTAAGCCTGTACCCTAAACCTCAAACCCCAAAACCCTAGACCAGAAGCTGGGGTGGCGGCTCGACGATCAGCACGTGGATCCGGACACTGGGTATCTCCGCCTTGTGAAGGAGATGAGGGCTTAGGGCTTAGAAGGCAGGAGGCTTAGGGCTTAGGGCTTAATTAGGGCTTGGGGCTTAGGGCTTAGGGCTTAGGGTTTAGGGTTTAGGGTTTAGGATTGTAAGGCTCCAAGGACTCTTATTTTAGGGTTTCGGGCCCAAAGGCCTTATTATACGCGGTTTTGGGCTAGTTTGAGTCTAAAGGTTAGGGTTTTAGGGTTCGTGTTCAGGGTTTAAGGGAGAAAGGCCCGGGGAGTACTTAGGGTTTAGGGCTTGGGTTGTTGTTGAGGCCTTTAGAGCGCCGGAGTGCGAGATTACGGAAGTTTTAGTTTCACGACTTTGGCAACCGTATATTGCGAAAAGACCATATGAGCGGCAGCGAAAACTTCGCATTGCTTAAGAACCCCCAAAAATCTTCCGTAGAAGGGCAATATAGGGATTTTCATTTTATTTTTTAGGGGGATCTTAAGCAAATGGTAGAAAAACTCATTGCTCACTGAACGTTGCGTAAGATGCTGGGAGGGCCCCGATCGATCTTCGGGACGAAGCCTTCGAGCACACTTGCGCCCTAAACCCTAAACCCTAAACCCTAAACCCTAAACCCTAAACCCTAAACCCTAAACCCTAAACCCTAAACCCTAAACCCTAAACCCTAAACCCTAAACCCTAAACCCTAAACCTAACCCTAGACAGGGGGAAGGGGAGGGGGTAGGGAAAAAAGGGGCGTAGGTGGTGTGGGGCGGGCCTTGAAAGGGCTCAGAGGGGGCAAGTTGGGGGAGTGGGGATTCAGGGGTTTAGGCGGGGTGAGGGTTTAGGGTTTAGGGTTTAGGGTTTAGGGTGTAGCATTGTTCAGCTGTACGCACTTGTGTGCAGACATGCCCACCCCAAGACCACCCAAACACTACTCAAAACGAACCAAACCAGAGCCAGCCAAACCAAAGCCAGCCCACATCCAAACACTTCTGCACTCAGGCTTGTTGCTATAAACACGCCTTGTGAAAGTCATGTTTAGAAGCTTGCGAGAACCAAATGAACGTTTGCGTTGGGGGGTGTCTTCGGCCGGAGGGCCTTCTCATCGTTTCTATTCTCGACGTCGGGATATCATGGTGTTACAGGAAACAGGCTTTGTGAAAGTCATGTCTAGAAGCTCACCAGAGCCAAATCAGCGTTTGCGTTGGGGGGTGTCTTCGGCCGGAGGGCCTTCTCATTGTTTCTATTCTCGACGTCGGGGTGTCACGGCGTTGATATGAACAGGCCTTGTGAGAGTCATGTCTAGAAGCTCACCAGAGCCAAATCAGCGTTTGCGTTGGGGGTTGTCTTCGGCCGGAGGGCCTTCTCATTGTTTTTTCTTCTCTATGACCCTTTGCTAAACAGGTCCAGAAGCTTGCGAGAGCCAAATCGGCGTTTGCGTTGGGGGGTGTCTTCGGCCGGAGGGCCTTCTCATTGTTTTTCACGCGAAGCGTCTTTCCCAAGACCTCGCTGCGTTTTAGGGGCCTTCCAGGGCCTGGCCTGGCCTTGGCGGGGGGGGGGGGGGGTGGGGGGGGGGGGGGGGGGGGGGTGGGGGGGGGGGTGGTGGGGGGGGGGTGGGGGGGGGGTGGGGTGGGGGGGTGGGGGGGGGGTGGGGTGGGGGCGGGGTGGGGGGGTGGGGGGGTGGGGGGGGGGTGGGGGGGGGGGGGGTCGGGGGGGGGGGGGGGTGGGGGTGGGGGGTGCTCTCTCCAGGGGGGCCGCCAGGCCAGGGTTGGGGGGAGGTCGGGTTTCGGGTTGTTTTAAAAACAGTCACTGAACCAGGCGACTGTAGCCTGGCGACCCCTCAGGGGTGCGGTTGGCAGGCTCTGCAGCTCAGCAGAGCCTGCCATGGTCTCGCTGAGCGCTCTAGAATGAGAGGGGTGGTGGGCGGGTTTAGGTTTTAAGGTTTAGGGTTTAGGGTTTGGGGTTTGGGGTTTAGGGTTTAGGGTCCTAGACGCCGAGCCTCTTGGTCCTTTTTTTGTTTCTTCTGCAGCAAAGCTCGATGTTCTTTGGCCGGCTGCTGTACAAAAAGCAGCCAGAACTCCCTAAACCCTACACCCTAAACCCTAAACCCTAAACCCGAAACCCTAAACCCTAAACCCCAAAAACCTAAGACCGGGAGCCCGAAGCTGGCGGCTGAGCCAGCGTTTTTCTCTCCCAATGGAGCCCCGAACCCTACGCACGCTGGGCCACACGCAAGCTGCATTGCAGGGTTTGGGGTTTAGGGTGAGGGCTTAGGGCTTAGGGCTATACTAACAAGTGCTATCCCTAAACCTTAAACCCTAAACCCTAAACCCTAGACCCTAAACCCTAAACCCTAAACCCCAAACCCGAAACCCTAAACCCAGCCCAGCTCACAAGGCAGAGGTCTTCTGCAGCGCGGCCTCAAAGTCCTGAGGTTGGGATTTTCGGGCTTGGGGATGCGCGGCTTAGGGTTTAGGATTTGGGGTTTAGGGTTCAGGGTTTGGGGTTTGGGTTTAGGGTCTAGGGTTTAGGGTCTAGGGTTTAGGGTCTAGGGTTTAGGGTTTAGGGTTTAGGGTTTAGGGTTTAGGGTTTAGGGTTTAGGGCTTCGTGGGCTTTAGGGTGTCTAGCGACAGCGCGGCTACTTCCCGAGAATACATAGTGGTTTAGGGTTTAGGGTTAGAGTCGCCCCGACACAAACAAAACCCTTCCCCACCAAAAACGGGGGCAACCCTAAACCCTAAACCCTAAACCCTAAACCCTAAACCCTAAACCCTAAACCCTAAACCCTAAACCCTAAACCCTAAACCCTAAACCCAAAGTTCCGGGTATCAACCGAGCGCGAGGGTTTGAGTTTAGAGACTAGCATGCACGCATGCGTCAGGAAGCCGCCAGGGCAATGGCTTTGAACCTCTGCATGGTTCGAGTCCTCAAGCCCTAACCCAACAACACAGGAGCTCTGCCAGAAAGCTCCCTTTCTATTTACCTCTTCCTGCCGCCCTTTTTGACCCTAAACCCTAAACCCTAAACCCTAAACCCTAAACCCTAAACCCCAGATCGGTAACTGCTCAACCCCAGAAAGCCCAAACCCCTGGTTACCCCTTCGTAGCCCCAAGGATTCAAAACCTTGGGGACCACATGGACCATTAAAGGGTTTATGGTGAGCCACTAACCCCTAACCCTAAACCCTAAACCCTAAACCCTAAACCCTTAAACGGAGGCGCTGCCACTTCACTCTCCATGAAGATGCACATCTCGAGGGAGGACCTGTGATTCTTGCTGTTTCGCAGCTTTCGGGGTTTGATGGTCTAGGGCTTAGGGTTTAGGATGTAGGGTTCAGGGTTTAGGGTTTAGGGTCTACCCAAAAAGAACCATAGTTTAGAGAACTGACCATATGCACCTGTTCCCAGACATAGCCCGCATTTTTTTTAGAACACCCTAGCCCCAAAAAAGGTTAACCTAGGGTCTAGGGTTTAGGGTTTAGGGTTCAGGGTAGGACTCTATATGACTAAAAAAAGGCCCAAGGTTACCTACCCAGTCCCTGAGATAAACGCACAGGAACCCGAAGCAAGTTTGCCAAAGGGCCTTTAAGATCAGCTAGCACATAGACGTATAGGCCTTGGCTAACTTGAGGGTTTGAGTAGGGGCTCCTAAACCCTAAACCCTAAACCCTAAACCCGAAAACCTAAACCCTAAACCCTAAACCCTGAACCCTGAACCCTGAACCCTGAACCCTGAACCCTGAACCCTGAACCCTGAACCCTGAACCCTGAACCCTGAACCCTGAACCCTAAGCAGGCCTGAGCCGAAGAATCTAAGGGCTTGGGATTGCGAATTGAAGCAGAAGAAGCCCTCAAACCCCAAATCCTAACCCCAAGACTCCAAGCTCCAAACCCTAAACCCAAAACCCAAAACCAAAAACCCTAAATCCTAAGTCCTAAACCCTAAACCCAAATCTCTAACTTTTTCAGATTGGGTTATGGGTTAAGGTGCAGGGTTGAGGCTTTCGGGTTTATAGGGAGTAGGTTTGCCTGACGACACCCTCGCCCTCCATTGGAAGAAGGAACATTCTACGGGCCAATAGAGTTGTAAAGGGAGTATAGAGGCCACAGGGCTTAAGGGCTTGAGGTATAGGAGTTTGGCACTCTGGATTTACATCGACGCCCCCATGGCCCCACAAGCTCTATGAAAGAAGACCTGGGTTTACGGTTTAGGGTTTAGGGTTTCGGGTTCGAAAGCCTATCAACCGTACATATGAGCCCTAAACTTGGGTCATGTACCCTATACGACGACAGTTCCTATCAAGGAACACTGAACCCTAAACCCTAAATCCTAAACCCTAAACACTAAACCCCAACCCTAAACCCTAAACCCTAAACCCTAAACCCTAAACCCTAAACCCTAAACCCTAAACCCTAAACCCTAAACCCTAAACCCTAAACCCTAAACCCTAAACCCTAAACCCTAAACCCTAAAAAACCCTAAACCCTAAACCCTAAACCCTAAACCCCCTAAAACCCCCCCCCCCCCCCCCCAAAAAAAAAAGCACCGAAATAATGCTGCGGAGCAACTCCCGGAGGTGGCTCCGCTGCGTGGCGCTGAGCCGGCCGAGGGCAGCCTGGCTGAAGGTTTAGGGTTTAGGGTTTAGGGTTTAGGGTTTAGGGTTTAGGGTTTAGGGACCTGGGAATACAAAAGGGTGCCCTTCTTGGCTGAAAGGGGCTCTTAAAAGGAAACAAAAACCCCAAAAAAGGGGGGAAAAGAAGGAATCCCGCCGCGTCACCCGGGTGCCCGCACTTGCAGACAATTCGCCCAGGGTTTGCGGTATGTTGGGTTTAGGGTTTGCGGTTTAGGATTTAGGGTTTGGGGTTTAGGGTTTAGGGTTGATGGTTTAGGTCTTCAGGAGAGCAGCCGAGACAAAGCAACTTGCCTGTCCGAAATGGGCGGGATGGCTCCGACATTGGCTAGCTGTCGGGTGGGGATGATCGATGCAAATGGTGTATGGGTTTAGGGTTTAGGGTTTAGGGTTTGGGGTGTAGGGCGTAGGGCGTAGGGCGTAGGGCGTAGGGTGTAGGGTGTGTTCCTGCGCGTTGTTTCTTTGGTGGAGCTTCGATTTCCGCGAATCCCACACTCGCAGATCGTGGGCTTGCAGACTGTTTGGGTCCGGGGAATTTCTCCTGTCCCCTGAACGCCCTAAACCCTAAACCCAAAACCCTAAACCCAAAACCCTAAAAACCCTAAACCTTCATGCCTAAAGCCCCCCCATGATGCAGATCAAGTTTCTGAGCTCACTCTACAAGGGGCCCCAAAGCCGCGCAGTCCGGTTTAGCGTACTTCAGAACCCTTGAAGGGCAGGCAAGGGAGACCATATTCAGGGCCTAACATATATGTATGGTCAGTGCTCTAAATTCTGGTCCCTTTTGGGTACCCTACATAAGAGGGCCGCCTTATGCCTTACAATAAGGCCCCCCCCCCCCAAAAAAAAAAGGACCAGATTCTAGAGAAAAGACCATATGAGTACATCTATCTATCTATCTATCTATCTATAGAGATATGTATATATATATATACACATATGTACAGTATAGGGTTCAAGGCGATGCAAAAGGCAAGGTTTTCGGGTTCATGTCTAATGGTACACGGCAATAAGGGTTTGGTCGGATTGATCATGAGCAAACCATTCAGGGTTTAGGGCTTTAAGGGTTTAGGGTTTCAGGGTTTTAGGGTTAGGTCCTTGTCGGCGTCGGCTTGTGCGTACCTTGAACGTAGCACTCCACCCTAAATACCCAAACCCTCCGAAATCCCTGAACCCTTGTCCTTGCCGGAGCCTCAATCAGCCAACGCACGATTTCAACATGGCGCTACTGTCTGGCAGCTGCGAGAATTCGTCATTGCCATTGTTCACAATCAGGCGCGCGACATCTTCCTGAAATTCCTGGTGTGCAATCGCCAGGGCTGTCTGGCCAGCCTTGTTGGCCACGTCCTTATTTGCGCCACTCAGCAGCAGAACATGCACGACGTCAATGTGACCACTGGCCGCCGCGAACATGAGGGCCGTGTAGCCATTCTTGTTGGCCATGTCCAGGTCGGCGCCGGCCTTCTACCATTTGCTTCAGAACCCCCCAAAAAATCAATAAATCATAATAATAATATAATAATAAAGAAATAATAAATAATAATAATAATAATAATAATAATCGCTCTAGTGCCCTTATAAGGAAGAATGTTGTTTTTGTTTTTGTTTGGGGTTCTTAGGCAATTGGTAGCCTTGACCAGCAGTCGCACCACTTCGACGTAGCCACTGGCAGCCGCAAGCATCAAAGCTGTGATGCCATTCTTGTCGAGCAAGTCCTTATCGGCGCCAGCCTCCAACAGCAAACGCACTTCCTTGGCTGACTTCTGAACCCCCTCCCAAAAGTTGAAACATTTGAGGCTCCTTATTGTAGCTTCTACAAAAGCCAAAAGGTTAAAGTCCTAAGAGCCAGCCAGAAGCAAGCCAAGCTTCTTCAACATGGCCCCTATAAGCTGCGATCATCAAAGCCGTGCGACCGAAGTCGTTGGTCAAGTCCTTGTCGACGCCAGCCTCCAGCAGCGAACGCGCGACTTGAAGGTGGCCCTCTTCCTCAGGATTTAGGGTTTAGGGTTCAGGGTTTAGGATCTAGGGTTTAGGGTCTAGGGTGTAGGGTTTAGGGTTTGGGGTTTAGGGTTTAGTGATCCTAGACCCTATACGACTGATCATCCCAACGAAGGTAATTTGTTCCCCTAAACCCTTTGAACGGTTCATGCGGTCACTTCTCTACATATGGTCCCTGTTGGGGGCACTTGTTATAAGGCGGCCCCTCTTATTTAGGATGCCCAAAAACAAGGACCCTAATTCAGAGAACTGACCATGTTCATCCCAACGAAGTTATGTGTTCTCCTAAACCCTAAACCCTAAACCCTAAACCCTAAATCCTAAACCCTAAACCCTAAACCCTAAACCCTAAACAATGCACAATAAACCCTAAACCCTCTGAAAGGCTTATGTGGTCGCCAAGGTTCGGCTGCGATCATCAAGGCAGTGTCACCACTCTTGTTGGACACGTTTGGGTCCAAGGGCAGCTGCAACATGGACTCGACCTAATGGGGTTTAGGGTTTAGGGGTTAGGGTTGAGGGTTTAGGGTTTAGGGTTGAGGATTTAGGGCCCTGAATTTGGGTCCCTTGTTATGTAACCCGTATGTACACTACTAAGGGTGGAGGTTTCCGATACTGAAGGAAACACCCGCCTTTTGCAGGGAGCTCCGTCGGGCGGCAGATATGAGCTCGTTGACTTGCGTCTTGGAAGCACTGGCAAAAGGCAGCACAACAAGATTCAGTTCCGTGGGGGAATCCAGCGTGGCAGCGTCATCCAGACAGCCGCCCTCGAGCAGCAGCCTCTGCCTGAAGCGCGGAGGCAGGCCATGGAGCTGGTGCAAGCGCTGCTTCACGTCCCTCACGCTGCTCACCTGGGGTTTAGGGCTTAGGGCTTAGGGTTTAGGATTTAGGGTTTAGGGTGTAGGGTTTCCCTCACACTGCTGACCTCCTCCACAGACATGCTTGTCACCACCTCACCGGAAAGCATGCGGATGTGCAGCATCCGGCATCCGGCGCCAGACGGCAAAGCACCAGTCAGTCACTGCTGTGAAAGCCAGCATTGCGGCGTGCACCCTAAGCCCAAGCACCCGAAACCACCACATAAGGCTGTAAACCCTAAACCCTAAGCCCTATACCCTGAGCCCGAAACCCACCATACATCGAGCGTGCACCCGAGAAACCCTAAGCCGCAACATGAAAAAGAAGAGGAAGGAAACGACATGCAGACCCGTCGACGAAGGTGTTGGTCTTCATCTCAAGTATCACGGTTTCTGGTTCAAACATCAGTGGTACAGTCGATTTTGCTTCTATCCCAAACAGTGTAAACCCTAAACTCTAAATCTGCAGAATTTGCTTCTACCCCCAAAAACCTTAACCCTCAACTCCACATAAATGCGTAAACAAACAGAATTTTTGCTTTGTATATACATATAAATATTCACTTATTTATTTCTATTTATGTATTTGTTCATTTATTTATTTGGCTATGTATTATATTTATGTACCTGTACCCTACCAAAAAGTCGGTTTTCTTACTGTTGGTTAGCAGGGAATGAGGGAATGAGGTATCCTATATTCCCCCTGCATATACCCTTTAAGGGATTATACAACCCTAAACCCTAAACCCTAAACCCAAAACCCAAAACCCAAAACCCAAAACCCAAAACCCTAAACCCTAAACCCTAAACCCTAAACCCTAAACCCTAAACCTACCTCAGTCCCTCATTAACCAACAGTAAGCTTTGGGGCTCTCAGGGTCAAGCCGAAGGCCCAAGGCCTCCAGCGCCTCAGCCGTGAGTTTCGGCAGCTCACCTTTGAAGGGGCCACCTCGTCTCTTAGGGTTTAGGGTTTAGGGTTTAGGGTTTAGGGCTCAGGGTTTGGGGCTTTGGGGTTTGGGGTGTGGGGTGTGGGGTTTAGAGTTTCACAGTCCAGTATGGTCCCTTACCTCCTCTAAGGGATATGAAGTGTGGGCCCTTGTGTTGTATAGGGTGTTTAAGGGGAATCCTTTGAAGGGCCCATACTAAGGGACCATGTAAAAGGGCTTGCATGGATACCAGGGTTTATTGGTTGTATAGGGTTTTCAAAGGGTTTTATAGGCTTTGTGGGGTTTACAGGTTTTAGAGAGTTTATATTGCATCGGGTTTATTGGGTTTTTAGGGTTTACTGGGCTGCCTGGGTTTATGCGGAAACTGGGTTTCCCTTCATTGAGGAATATTCCTTACATTGTAAAAGGGTTCCTTATATGCTTTATAAGGCATGTTCCTTAATTAAGGGGCATTGGAGGCTCTCAGTCCAGCGGGAGATTTTAGGGTTTTGGGTCTCGGGTTTGCGTTTCAGGACAGTGGACTGACGACGCGTCAGAGGTTTCGAGCCTGAAGGCCTGAGTTTTTTTTTTTTTTTTTTTTGGGGGGGGGGGGGGGTGTTACACAACCAGAAAACCAAAAAAAACTGATAAACCCAATAAACCCTATGGTTGTGCCTTGGACCCTTAAGGGTTGCACCCTTGGGTCTTGGGTATTTTTTTTTCCCGATCCCGAGGGGAATATAAGGGCCATATATTAGGAGCATACTAAGGGGAGCCTTGAGGGGCACAACCTTAGGGGTTCAAGTCTTAATCCCTTCACATGCGCTATGATCGGTTTGGATTGACATCGCGTTCGTCTCCTCAGGGCTTTACGATGTAACTAAACCCCGCATCAAACCACAGAGATGTAACTCCGAAACCTTAAGCCCGAAGCCCTAAGCCCTGAACCCTGTTCCCTAACCCTAAACCCTAAACCCTAAACCCTAAACCCTAAATTCCCACCCGGCCCAGGGTTTGCTGTGCTCCCTACATTGCATGGCCTGGGCTCCATCGGGGAAAGTGCGCGCACTCCATGTCGAGAACTCCCTAAAACCCTCAGCCCTGAGCCATACACCCAAATAGGGTTTAGGGTTTCGGGTTTCGGGTTTAGTTTAGTAGGGAATGCTTGGAGGTTCATGGTACATATTAAGCAATTAACTGTACTTGTAAGTGCACTTATAACCACATTACGGCACTTCAGGGGCTTATAAGTGCGTTATAAAGTACAGTCACAATTGGTTCATGAGTACCATGAACCTGCAAGTACCAAGCGGATTCATACGCTTACTGGACTGATACCAAAGCCTTAGAGCCTAAGCCCCAGTTGGGGGGGATCTATAGGCCATCCCCAGCACCTAAAGACAAAGCTTTAGGGTTTAGGGTTTAGGGTTTCGGGTTTTGGGTTGAGCGTTTAGGGTTTTGGGTTTAAGTTTTTGGGTTTAGGGTCTGAACGTCCCGGAGGCTGAAGATTCCACCGCTCACTGGCAGAAGACGCAGCTTGTAGAGCTCTGTGCCGCAGAACCTTGCGTTGGCTGCCACAATATTTCATGCTGCCACCCCCCCCCCCCCCCTTCTCTTTACTAGTTTAGGGTTTAGGGTTTAGGGTTTTAGGGTTTAGGGTTTAGAGTTTAGGGTTTAGGGTGGAAACCCCTAGGTTCCCCCTTAAATAACCTTTCTTAGGCTTAACTACCCCTACAATAGCCTTAATTGAGGGGGGAGCGGGGGGGGGGGGTAGTATAGAGGGCGGGAACATTCTTCAAAACAAGGAAGACACAAATGCCCAGTGTGTATATGTATGCAAATATATACATATATATATATATGTGTGTGTATATATATATGCATATATATATATACACATACCATTATGTGTGTACATATATGTATATACAGATACATGTACACAATCACTTCTAGCTATGTTATAGTTCTATGTATGCTTAATCCTTCTGCATGTATGTACCCTTGCTCTGCCGAAATCGACTTGTACGACTCTCACCAATTCAGTCTCAAGGCTATGGGTCTCGGGGTTTTTAAGCAGTGTTTCTAGGCTCCAGAACTTAGGGCGCGTGTGGTTCAGGGGCTGAACCCTACACCCTAAACCCCTGGGCCTTAAACTCATAGACCCTAAACCCCTAAACCCCAACCCCTAAACCTCCCAAAACCTACGACTCGCAGACCCGCGGCTCCCTCAGTACGTTGAAGTAGGCCTCGGTCAACTCTGCGACCTAAGCTGGGGGGACGTTCGTCTGCGGTTGCGTTTAGGCTTTCGGTTCAGGGTCTAGGGGCCCCTCTGTGCAGTTCAGGGATTTCGGGTTTGGGTTTAGGGTTTCCGGCTTAGGGCTTACATAGTATGGGGAATGGGGCTTTGGACCCGTAGATCTGCAGTGGCTCCTTTTTTGGGGGGAGGTAGGGTTTAGGGTTTAGAGTGTGAGGTTTAAGGCTTAAGCCTCACCCCCTCCCCCCCCGTATGAATCTGGGCACGAGGACTCGCAATTCACTGTAAAAGGTTATTCTAGTCCACACGGTTTAGGGTTTAGGGTTTAGGGTTTCGGGTTTAACCCGCCATAAAAGACAAACCCTAAACCCTATAAACCCTTGTTCCCACAAAACCCCGAACACTAACCTACAAAACCCAAACACCAAGCCTGCAGCCGCCCAGCATCCACATAAACCCCACAAACGCCAAACCTCGTTTAGGGCCTAGGGTTTAGGGGTTCAGGGTTTAGGGGTTTAGGGGTTTAGGGGTTTAGGGGTTTAGGGGTTTAGGGGCTTAGGGGTTTAGGGGTTTACCTGGAACGCCGTAGTTGCTGCTTTTTTGCAGCAACTATTGAAAGTGGCAGGAATTTTGCATAAGTGGCCAGAATTCCTGTCACTGGCAAGTTAACAGTGATTGCCCATCAGAAAGTGGCGTAAAAAGGCGTAAAAGTGGCGTAAAAAAGCGTAAAGTGGCGTAAAAAAGCGTAGACAATGTATGGGTAAAACCTGCAACTTTGCAGCGGCTGGTTTAAAGCGTCAAAAGCGGCACTTTCAATAGTTGCCACAAATTATTGGCAACTAGGCTTTCCAGGTAGGGGTTTAGGGGTTTAGGGGTGTAGGGGTTTAGGGGTTAGGGCTCTGACCATGTAACTTTGCCAAGAAAACTGCAGCCAAAGGCGCAGCCTCCTCCCGCGTGTATTCGCGTTTGCGGAAGTCCGGGCCCACGACGTGGATGCACTTCCTTAGAGGGCTTTTGGGGCTTGCGGGGGGTTTCGACTTGAGCGCTTAGACCCTAAACCTTAAACCTTAAACCCTAAAGAATTCAGGGACCGAAAGCCGAGAAAACAAAAACAAAAAAAAACAATAGAATCCTCCAACTGAAGCAAAATGTCTGTCGTTGCGTGCTGCCTCCGCCCAAACCGACGACAAACCCTAAACCCTCAAGACAAACAAATCAAAAGACATAGCAAACCCTAAACCCTAAATCTAACCCTGAACCCTAAACCCTAAACCCTAAACCCTAAAAGCCAACTTTTTTATGGTCACAAGCTCTTTGCCTACAAAAGTAGGGCACCGCATCAACAGCCCCGCCTCCAAAAAAGATGCAAAAGCCGAGGCCTCAAGTAAACTGGGCAAAATGTTCAATCTACAGCACGAAACCCAAGCTTCACTGGCTGAGAATGTGTCCGCAGTTCACACGTCCCCAGACCCTCCGAATCCTAAATATCAACAAGGCGGATTGCCGAAGGACACTAAACCCTCCACCCTGAACCCCAAGCCCTAAGCCCTCCGCCCTAAGCCCTAAGCCCGAAACCCTAAACCCTAAACCCTAAACCCTAAACCGTGCCCTAAGTTTCCAACCTAGAACTCAGCTGCCGAGCTTCTTCTCGCCTCCACCGTAGGCGTGGAACTTCGCCTGCACAGGCCAAAAAGGGCCTACGTAGAGGGTTTAGGGTTTAGGGTTTTGACTCTTGCTTCGTCTGGTCAACTGGAAAACCCACCACTTACGCTCTTTCGGCAAAAGATGTACCTTCTGCGGTCACAGGAGAAGTTGACAGAAGGAGTCTAAACTCTACAAAATTGACAGGTTTTGGGGTTTTTTGGCTGTGGGAGTTCGAGTTCAGGTGTTCAAGGGGCCTTGAAACCCCAAACCCCAAATCAAAACCCTAAACCCTGAACCCTCAACCCTGAACCCTTTTAAACCCTAAACCCCAAACCCTTAACCCTAAGAACCTTGAAGCCCCAAGCCCGCCCGAGGTCTAGGAATTCAGGGGTCTAGGCTTTAGTTGTTTGGGGATCATGTTTCGAGTGTAGGGGGGGCAAGGTTGAGGGAGGGATATCTTGGCACGTTCCCCGTGATACTAACAGTCCTTAATGGGGATTATGGTACCCCCGCTCTCATCCCTATTAAGGACTGTTAGTAGAAGGGGGAACATCCCAAAGGATATCCCTTTATTGGGGCAGATGCCTGAGTTCATGCTGCGCGCCTCTTATAGCTTCAGGTGCGCCACCTGTGTTCGGCAACAGAAGCACACCCACCCACGACCCTCCCCCAAAAAGGGCTTTGGAGGTTGGCTAGGGTTGAGGGTTTAGGGTTTAGGGTTTAGGGTTTAGGGTTTAGGGTAGGGTTTAGGGTTTAGGGTTTTAAGGTTTCGGGTTTCGGGTTTAGGGTCCGCCGACCCTGGCGGCGTGTTGGATGGGTTTGAGGAGTGAAACCCTCCTTAAAAGGGGTGGAAGGGGGGGGGTAGGGGGGGTCGGTGCACAATTTTTTCGTGGAGGACCGCGCCACCCGCACAGCGTAAACAGGCGGTTCAGCACAGGGGGGTAGGGGCGCCCTCAGCAAAAATCAGCTTTCCCCCCCCCCCCCCCCCCCCCCCCCCCCCCCCCCCCCCCCCCCCCCCCCCCCCCCCCCCCCCCCACCTGTCTTTTTGGCTTGAGCTTGTCCTGGTGCTACCCCCTACCCCCCCCAAACGTTTCACACTCTGCCGAGCAGGCTGGGATGATCTTCGAACCATGTGAGCGGGTTTGACCTCTCAACTATGCTCCAGCGGGGTCGGCGGCTTGAGCCGGAGGCTCTTAAATCCGGCCGGGCGGCCCCCGGCACCAAAGCGCCCGCTTTAGGGCGAGCGCCCGAGAGCCGCCGACCCCGCCCAAAATTGCTTCAAATTCGCGCGGGGCCCTTCGGGAGGCCTCCGAAACGGCATCCAAGGGGACGCAACACGCGGTGGTGCGAAAAGCACGAAAACCTCGTAAAAACCATGGGTTTTTACGAAAAACCGAGGCCACGAAACACCCGCAGCACCCCATTAAACCCTCACCGGCGCGCATCATCGACCCTAGCTTTTCACATGGGGCGCGCGCCAGGCCGAAACCATGTTTTTCAAGGTTTGGGGGGGGTACCGGAAGCCCAAAACCAGGCGAGCATCATGAGCATCAGCAGCCCTGGCCCGCGGATCCAAGGCAAGAAAAAACGCTGAAAAACGCTGAAATCACCGTAAATACCGTGTTTTTATGAGGGTTTTCACGCGTGCCTCCGACCCCCACCCTTGTTGCCCTTGACCCGCCCCCAAAGTGCGCATCATCGAAACCCACGTCGGGGGGGGGGGTCTGCTGATGCTGCTGATGCGTGGGGGTCCGGGGCATCATCGAGCCATCGTTTCTCATGTGGGCTTCGTGGGCCTCCGGGCCCACGGCCCAGAGACCCAGCTGATGCTCATGATGCTCGGTTTGGGGGGGTGTTCCAACGGCAGAAAACCTCGTAAATACCGAGTGTTTTGTGGGTCCACGTAAAAACGCCCCTAAAATCGCTCATTTTACAAGCTCGAACGGCTTCGTGCCTACAAAACACCTGAACAGCAGGACCCCGAATGCCCTTAAGGGCATTCGGGGTCTTGCTTTTGGGGGTTTGGTGGGCACGCAAGCGTTCAAGCACATGCAATCGGCGTGTTTAAGCGGGTTTTGGATGGCCTGGGGGAGGCCGCTGATGCTCATGATGCTCCCTTTCCTGGGTCCCAAAAGGCTTCCCAAGCCCAAAAACACGTGTTTACAGCGTTTTCTGAAGGTTTTTCGAAGGCAAAACGCATGCATAGAATGCTTTTAAGGCCCCCAAACCAACCCCACTGATGCTCCTGATGCGGGTGCGCGCGCGCGCGCGCCGGGGGGGGTGGAGGGAGGGGGGGCGAAGGCAGGAGAAAGAGAGACAGAGAGAAGGAGAGGACAAAGACACGGGAAAGAGAAGACAGTGCCAAGGTTCAAGGTTTCGTGCTTTGGGGGGCGGGCGGCCCGTGCCGCTAGGCCTGAAATTTAGGGTTTCGGGTTTAGAGTTCCAGGGGCGCACCTTCAGCGGCCCGGTGATGGCCTGCACGACAGGGGCCGGGAAGGTCGGAGATTCCGCGATGCCGAGCCACCTGGGCTTTCGGGAGCTCGCGTCGACGCATGGGTTTGGAGTTTAGGGTTCAGGGTTTAGGAGTTTAGGGTCAGGGTTTGGAGTTTAGGGTTTAGGGTTTGGGGTTTTAGGGCTTCGGGTCTGTGGTTGCGGGAGCTTTTTTGTTCAAGTAGGTTCCCTGAAAAAGGAAAACAGAAGGCCATACTATAGCCCGAAACCCGCGAGATGCGGAAACCCAAAAGCCTTTGAAACCCTAACCTCCTCCGCAACAACAGAGCAAACATGAAACAAACAAGCAGCCCTGTAAGCCCTGAAGCCCTGAGCCCTTTTAGCCCTGAGACCCTCAGCCCTAAACCCCAAACACCGCATAGCCCTAAACCCTATAAACCCTAAACCTCAACCCAAATAGCCCCATGCCCTAAACCCGAAACCCAAATAGACCTAAACCCTAAACCCTAAACCCTAAACCCTAAACCCTAAACCCTAAACCCTAAACCCTAAACCCTAAACCCTAAACCCTAAACCCTAAACCCTAAACCCTAAACCCTAAACCCAAAAAAACCAAATCTAAAAACAAGAAAGTGCAGAGGCAGCCAGGGCCCGAGGCCTCCGTGTTCCCAGCTTCAGGGCTTTTTCGGGCTTTGGATGGGAGGTCTTCGGGTTTATAGGGCTTACAGGGTTTAGAGGGTACAAAGGTTTATTATAGGGTTTAATGGGTTTAAAGGGTTTTGGGTTTATAGGGTTTATAATAGGGTTCAAGTGGTTTAAAGGGTTTAGGGTTTACAGGGCTTATAGGGTTTACGGGGTTTAATGATAGGGTTGATTGTAGTTAAAGGGTTATTACAGGGTTTATTGTAGGGTTTATAGGATGACTAGGGCTCATAGGGTTTATGGGGTTTGCAGGGTTTAAAGGGTTTATTGTAGTGTTGATAGGGGGTTTAACGCTTTAGGGCTTAACCCTATAGACCCTAAACTTCACACCCGCTTCTAGGTTAGAGGGCCTGGGAGGTTTGGACTTCCTTCCAAAATAAACCCGAAATAAACCCCACACGAACCCTGTAAAAGCCCACTATAAGCCCTATATAAACCCGATATATTCCCTGCAAACCTCAAGCACCCTAAACCCTAAACACTTAGAGGTCGAAAAAGGACTGCAAGGAACATCGTGTCACTGCTCAGATGCACTTTAAGGGCTTAGTCACGGGATTTTTTTTGGGGGAGGAAAAATCCCGTGAAGCTTGAACCCTAAACCCTGAACCTAAACCGCAAATCCTGAACCACCTCCCTGCGTAGGCGGAGAGAGCCGCGGGGACCCTATCTTTGACCAATCGGGGTGGTTTAGGCTTTGGGGGTTTGAAGCAGGATAAACAGGGAACACATAAAGAGCCACCCTAAACCCTAAACCCTAAACCCTAAACCCTAAACCCTAAACACCTAAACCCTAAACCCTAAACCCGTGCTGCGGCCGTCGCTCCTTTTCAAGGGCTGGAGTCAGCTGAAGTCCTCCTCGGCGGCGTTCAGCCACTGGTGCAGCCCATCTTGACAGTACCTTGGGGACTAAACGAACCCTAAAAGGTCTTATGGTTCAGGGTTGAGGGTTTAGGGTTTAGGGTTTAGGGTTTAGGGTTTAGGGTTCTCAATAGGAATTATAGCTAGTCAGGGTATATGACCCCCAATTTTAGGGTTCATTTCGTCCCCAAGGTACTCCCACTGCTTCGTGCTCGAGGGCCGCAGGCATGCTTCCGAGAGGCGGGTGGTATTCACCTAGGGATGGCCCTTAAGGGGGTTTAGGGTTTAGGGTTTAGGGTTTAGGGTTTGGGGTTTGGGGTTTGGGGTTTGGGGACCCTCTGAAAAAAAGTTTCTGAAAATGATCCCCTTGAACCCAATAAGGGAACATGCAAGATGTCCCAAGGGCCTACCGAGTCGCGGGTGCCTTCACTGATGCGAAGAGAGGCAGCGACCAGCGCTCGCCGACCAGAAGCGGGGTGACTCGGTGGATGTTTTCCCAGCCCGAAGTGAAGATGGCCAGTCGTCCAGGTCTTGGTTGAACAGTCGCGCGCCACTCTCTCCGCTGCCTTGGGGGCCACATGAATCATTGAGGGTTTAGGGTTTAGGGTTACTCTTATTCCTACTAAGGCATATGGACCAGAAGCCTTTTCAAGGTTCATTTAGTCCCCAAGGTGCGCGTCGAAGAACTGGACTTCTCCCCCCGTGGATGAGTTGTGTGCTGTTAGCCACAACCTCGGGGACTAAATGAACCCTGAAAGGGTTTAGGATTTAGGGTTTAGGGTTAGGGTTTAGGGTTCATATACCCTAATAGGAATTAGGGTTTAGGGTTCATATACCCCAATAGGAGTTGTAGTAGTATGGGGTATATGACCCCCCAATTTTAGGGTTCACTTCGTCCCCAAGGAGCACGGCAGAGTAGTGAAATCGACTGACGCTGCTTTCCTTGGCTGCACTTAAGTGGGTAGCTACGAACTAATTAGCTGCCTTATGAAGAAACCCAATAAACCCCAAAAAGGCTAAGGATCTAAAGTTACCGTAAAGCACCACAAAGTCTCGTCGACGTGGATCGTTCCCTTTGAGGAGCTGCTTCCATCCGAAGCTAAGTGGCTAAGGAAGTGCGTTTCAAAATGAACCCAGGAAGGTGGCACGTCGGCAGCCCTAGCAATCAACCTCCGAATCTTCTCCAAGACGTACACAAAAAGCAGGTGCCCATCACCTTGGCGAGTACATGAAGCTTACAAGGGCTTACGGTCCAGATATACCTTAATGTGAACAAGCGTAGTAAAGGGTATATGGCCCCTAAACCATAAACCCTAAACCCTAAACCCTAAACCCTAAACCCTAAAAGGTTCATTTGGTCCCCAAGGATCACCTTGCCCATGTCGTGCGGAGAGCTGGAGGTCCACATCCAGCTTGTTCCTCGGGGACCAATTGACCCGAAGATTGGGGTCATGTACCCTACACCTAAACCCTAAACCCTAAACTCTAAACCCTAAGTTTAAACCCTAAACCTTATCTATGACTGGTAATGATGAACCACAACCCCCGGTGTAGTAAGTTCATTTTCCTCCCAAGGGTTCGTGTTCCTAAGCCCTAAACCCTAAACCCTAAACGCCCAAAACCCTAAACCCTAACCCCAAAACCCTCTTGCTCCCCAGGGTTCGCGTCAGGATCTTGGGTGCCATGCAGCTCCTTCACAGCTTCGGCATGCCGCACGAGCTCCCCAAGCTCTCGCTCATGTAAACCTAGGTTGTCCAGCAAGGGTTTAGGGTTTAGGGTTTAGGGCTTCCGAAGTAAGGGGGGTGGGGGATATGTTGGGAGTATATTCAGGGCAGCTCATGCAATCCTAGTTGTCCCAGTAACCTCAGACTTCCAAAAGGGTGCCCCTTTTTTTGCTTAAAGGGGTTTATAACCCCCCCCCCCCCCTTCCCACCAAAAAAAGGGAATCAGGGTGCTACTGGGCCTCCTAGAAGCCGTCCTCAAGCACGATGAGACCGCACTGCTCGTTGCAATCACCTCCGCTGCACTGCCGACCGCCCTGCAGCTCCATCTCCAGCAGCTTTTGGTCATACTTCCTTAGCCGACTTCTGAACTCTTAGGGTTTAGGGTTTAGGGTTTAGGGTTTAGGGTTTAGGGTTTAGGGTTTAGGGTTTAGGGTTTAACGAACAGGCTCCTTACTTCTTGTAGTTTCTACAAAACCCCAAAAGGGTTAAAAGTCATCAGAGCCCGCCAGGAGAAAGCCAAGCTTCCTTCTCGTCCCAGAAGCACATCTCATTGTAGCTTCTACAAAGCCCTTAAAAGGTTAAAGCCCCCAAAAGCCACAAGAAAGCCAAGTTTCCTTTTTGTCCCAGGAGCTGGCCTCAAGCAGGGCAGGCGTTCTTCATGCGATCGTCGCCCAGTCCAGGTCACCTCCGCAGCCAGGCTGGCGGCATGGCGTAGCAACCTGGGTTGGCCTTTAAAACCTGTCAAACATGTGTATACATAAATAAATAAATATAAATATAAATACAAATAAATAAATGTATATATATATATATATATATATATATGTAGGGTGCCCTTCTAAGCCCAAACAAAAGAAACCAACCTCGCAGCAGCATCGCAGACCGCTGGCTGGAATGGCCGGGTGCTGACAGAACCTGCGCGGCGCAGCTGAAAAGGAACGCAGGGTCCTGCGACGCCCAGCGACAAGAGGCCCGAGAGTCCTCCGGGCATGCCGATGCCCATGACGAGAGCGCGAGCGACATCGGATGAACTGAGCCAAGTCGAAGCCAAAACTCATCGTCGCATGCCATCTGGGATGGACATCCCCCATCTTCGCCTGAATCTCTGCTGCATGCAGGCATGGCTGCGTCCGATGTGAGTCGAAGGCACCCATGCAACCATGCGATGCCACCGATGCGAAGCATTGCCATTGCTGGGCGCGCAGATCCGAATCCCTAGCCGCCCTGACCCTGAAATCTCCAGCTAAACGCCCTGGAAGGGAAGCTGCCACACAACCAAAAAGGAACTCCCAGTCAAGCCACGCCCCTCTACTTACCAAAAGAAGGAAGCTAAGGTTCGGGGCTTAGGGTCCCTAAACCCTAAACCCTAAACCCGAAATCCTCAACCCTAAGCTTTAAACCCTAAACCCTGAAAAGACAGGGAGCCAGCCTCTGCCAGAAGAGTGTCTATGGACTCCAACGTTATGAGGTTTGGGGTTTAGGGTGGCACTTGTCTGACTTCGAAGTGAACCTTCCTTACAGTTGGTGACGGATTTCGGGTTTAGGTGTCAGGGTTTAGGGCTTCAGGAGGGGTCAGGGGGTTAGGGAGAGGATGAAGCCCTCTGAAGCAAGCTTCCTGAATGGGATCCTCTTCGGCCCAGCGTCATATAAGGGAACAGCACTCGACAGAGTTGATCTTCCGGGGGATTCGAGGCATAGGGTTTACAGTGGGGTTCGCATGCCTTGGGCTCGATCACCCATTTTGTTTGAGGGGGAAACGCCAGAGCCCGCATGAATGTTGTGTCGACAGCGACCCAAGCGCCAGAAAGTGCCCATAACCCTAAACCCTAAACCCTAAACCCTAAAACCTAAACCCTAAACCCTGAACCCTGAAGTGCGTTGAGCCGCTTGTAGATCACGCCGGCAGCACCTCCCGCGTTGCCTGGCGAGCCCTGGCCAGACTTTTGGGCTTTGTGCGCATGGTAGGGTAACCCTAAACCCTAAACCCTAAACCCTAAACCCTAAACCCTAAACCCTAAACCCTAAACCCTAAACCCTAAACCCTAAACCCTAAACCCTAAACCTAAACCCTAAACCCGAAACCCTAAACCTAAACCCTAAACCCGAAACCCTAAACCCTAAACCCTAAGCCCTAAGCCCTAAACCCAAAACCCTAAACCCTAAACCTTAGGGTGGGGGTTGAAGGGGTCAGGGTCTAGACGGTCTAGGGTGTTATTTATCATCTTGCTTGGCTTAGTGTTCCAGCTGCTTTGGGACACTTGAGCTTCGTGTGCGTCTGAGGGTCACCCTGAAGCCCTGTGAAGCCCTGTAAACAGAACCCTGCACCCTCGAGAACACAAACATCTAAAACCCGAAGCCCGAAAAGTTCAGCGGCTTTGGGCCTTGGTGAGGTGTAGACCCAGGGCCTATAGTAGGGTTTAGGGTTTAGGGTTTAGGGTTTAGGGTTTAGGGTTTAGGGTTTAGGGTTTAGGGTTTAGGGTTTAGGGTTTAGGGTTTAGGGTTTAGGCCTTAAACCCCAACCACCCCCCCCCCCCAGACCTGGATGTGGTGCATCCCAGCTGGATCCACGAAGGCGGTCTCCGCATCCGGGGGCGAAGCTTTGGAGCCGGCGCTGCCTTGAAGGTTTAGGGTTTAGGGTTTAGGGTTTAGGGTTTAGGGTTTAGGGTTTAGGGTTTAGGGTGTAGGGTGTAGGGTTTAGGGTTTAGGGTTTAGGGTTTAGGGTTTAGGGTTTAAGGTTTAGGGTTTAGGGCGGAAATTTCTCTTCTTGCGACGTTCAGGGTTTTGCGGGGGCTTTTGGGGTTGAGCGCTCCGAAACCCGACCTAAAGCCTGAACCCCAAAACCGGAATCTTCCAAACCCTAAACCCTGAACCCAGAATTTGGGGTTTGTGGTTTTTAGAGTTTAGGGTTCAGAACCCTAAACCCTAAACCCTAAACGCTAAACCCTAAACCTAAACCCTA
This sequence comes from Symbiodinium natans, assembly GCA_905221605.1. Taxonomy (NCBI): domain Eukaryota; class Dinophyceae; order Suessiales; family Symbiodiniaceae; genus Symbiodinium; species Symbiodinium natans. The sequence goes on from CAJNDS010000336.1 coordinate 106,840, forward strand.
ATCCGAAAACCCGAAACCCTAACCCTAAACCCTAAACCCCCCCCCCCCCCCAATCTTGCGGCAAGAGAGGCTGCTGCCAAGAACACGTAGGGCACCTCCACACGGAAAGTACGAGTTCAGGGCTCCGAGGGTCAATGGCTGAGAAGTATGTAGGGTTTAGGGTTAGGGTTAAGGGTTTAGGATTTAGGGTTTAGGGTTTGGGAGTTGGGATTTGAGGTTGAGGGTTGTTTAGAGTTGTTCAGGGTTTGCAGTAGCTTCGGGCTGTCCCAAACCCTCATAAAAGATGTATGGTGGAGGTACGACCCTCGCCTTACGCCCCAAATGCGGCATCCCTCCACCCTGGACCCAAAATCTCTAAGCCCCCCCAACTTGGGGACCAAATGAACGCTATACTTCTAGAGTCCTTCTGAAGGTATGATATGAACCATCGACACTTTTGGGGCTCATCTGGTCCCCGAAGAGAAAACCCCCAAAAAACTCCTCAGTCCAAAACATCCTCAGCCCTGAGGCACCACTCGAACAACGCCGCGCACAGTGCCCGCTTCGCTGCCATCAGCCTGGGCCGTCGTCGGACGCTTTGGGGTCTCAGACAGAGTTTGGGGTTTAGGAGTTTGGGGTTCAGGAGTTTGGGGTTCAGGAGTTTGGGACTTAGGAGTTGTTGGGGCTTAGGAGTTTGGGTGTGCGAGGGGTTGAGGAAGTTGAGGCACGTAGGGTTTTGGGTACACAGGTTTAGGGTTTAGGCATTGGGCGGTGCTATCGGGGCATGTTGGGGGTCGATGGCTTTGTTGAAAACTACGATCGTCTATCCGTGCCAGAGGGCAGGACCAGACACTCTCCCGACCACAAACTACGACTCTGAGCAAAACGAAAAAACCAGGGAAGACCTGAATCCCAAACCCTAAGCCCCATTAAAGCCCTACCCTCTGCAGTCCCAAAGCTCGATCCCCTGTTTCCTGGGACAGGTGCAAGAGTTTACAAACCCCCAGAACCCGCAAAAACCCAAACCCTAAGGTCAAAACCCATACGCAACCCCCAAAGACCTAAACCCCAAGGGTTTAGGACTTAGGGTTCAGGGCTCAGGGTCTATAGAAATTGGATAGTATTTGGGTCCCTCACTTTTGACCGAAACGCTTTGACCAAGACTTGTTTTTTGTTTTTCCAAGCCCTATGGGTGCTCTCGGGGCCTCTGGAAGCCTTTTGGGTTCCCCCTAAACCCCAAACCCTAAACCCTGAACCCTAAACCTAAACCCCTAAACCCGTAAACCCTCAACCCTAAACCGTCCCTAAACCCTAAACCCAAGACACCACTCACTCTCTTTTTCTCTAGGCGAGCTAGACGAAGTTTGTACCAGAAAAGACAACGCCAACGATTTCTTTAGAAGGTAGCCGGTGCGCGTGCCCTTACAAGTCTTACAAGTCTTTAAACGGCCCCCCAAATCTTTTCGAAAAGTCCAATCTCGAATCTAACCATCCATGGAAAGAAATGCACCAAGAAGAGACAAATTGCGATCTGGGGTGGCACTCAGCATACCTTTCAGCAGGAAAAGTGACAAAGAGTGACGCTGCACGGGTGCCGCAAGCACGAGCCAGCAGGGAGGGCTGGGACGGGAAGCTCAAATCTAGCGGAAAAGAATGTGGTGTTGTCTTCAACTACGAGGTCGCTCAGTCAAAGACACCACTCACTCTCTTTTTCTCTAGGCGAGCTAGACGAAGTTTGTACCAGAAAAGACAACGCCAACGATTTCTTCAGGCACCCCCAAATCTTTTCGAAAAGTCCAATCTCGAATCTAACCATCCATGGAAAGAAATGCACCAAGAAGAGACAAATTGCGATCTGGGGTGGCACTCAGCATACCTTTCAGCATACCTTTCCAAGTCCCCTTGCAGTTGCAACGCGCCGCGAAGCGGAAAAGTAAGCTCGCAAAAAAGGCTGCAGCGGTGGCTTTGAAACGTCAAACTGCATCTCCGCCAGTCGGGCCAGTCCGTCGTTGATGTATACTCGGACTGTGCGGTCAGAAGACCATCGCCCCATGAGGCGCAGCCAATCCAAAGAAGGATGCTTGGTAAAGTACATTGTAGCCCCACCCCTCCGTAGACTGTACGGGCGAAAAAGACCCGATGTCAGACCAAGGGCCTCCAGCCCTCGATCAAAAGATTTTCGAAACGGTTTAGGGGTTAGGGTTTAGGGTTTAGGGTTTAGGGTTTAGGGTTTATGAGCAAGCTACTAATGGGGTACGGCTGGGGACTGACTGCTTCCAAAGCCGAAGCTGGCGACAAACGTGAGCAACCCTTGCGGTGACACTGTCCTGGGCTCCGGTGCGCTGAGAAGTCTTTGTGAGCCCGAGGTTTAAGACAGCACAAGCATCATCAGGCGCCACCTCTACTTGATGCGAACAGAGAGACAGAAGCTCCCCGGTTCATGGCACTGCGTAGAAAGCAACCTCAAGCGCGAGGGCCGTCAGCGGTTGTCCGGAGGACAAGAAAAAGCCGAAACCCTGGCCCTAAACCCTAAACCCTAAACCCTAAACCCTAAACCCTAAACCCGGTTGGTGTTGGGGCCTCCCCAGGCCTCCCAGGCCTCCCAAGCCTTTTGGGGCTCCCGGTTCGAAATTCGAAACGCTTTGCGCGAAAGGTTGTGAGCGAAACGTTTTGAGTGACAGTTTTGTGCGCAACGTGCTGTGCGAAAGTTTTGCTTCGGCTGTTATATTTGGCCTTCCAGGAGCAAAGCCTTCTCTCCGGGTGAGAACACCCAGATCGGTTTGAGTAATTCAGCATTTGGCCTCCCAGGCGCTTTGGATTGAATTACTTAAACTCTGTTTGTCAGCTGTTTAGACAAATACCTGGGGAAATTCAGCAAGATACCACGTGGAATTTCTATTTGATATGTCCTGAGGGTTTGGGGTTTAGGGTTTGGGGTTTAGGGTTTGGGGTTTACTTAGGGTTTATAGGGGGCCCTTTTTCTGAGCGGCCCCCGAGGCGCAGCGCGCCGCGCTGAAGCGCCCCTGGAGGCCGCCGGCCAGGAAGACGCTGGGCAGCGCGAGGCAGCCCAGGGTCAGGGCCTGAGGGCGAGCCTCGCAGGTTTTTTTGTTTTTTTTGGGGGGGTTAGGGTTTGGGGTTTGGGGTTTGGGGCTTGGGGTTTGGACATTGGGGTTTGGACATTTGGGTTTGGACATTGGGCTTTGGGGTTTGGGGTTTGGGGTTTGCGGGGGTGCCGGGTTTCGGGTGTCGGAAGACCGGGAGTTAGGGTGTCGGCCTTACGGCTTGCAAGGTTCTAGGAACCCTTGATTGGGAAACCCTAAACCCTAAACCCTAAACCCTAAACCCTAAACCCTAAACCCTAAACCCTAAACCCTAAACCCTAAACCGATTCTTTGAAGGGGATCAGATCAGGGGTCTGCATCGGCTGCGTCACTACTCGCATCGGCGGAAATTCGGAAATTTATGGGTGCACAGGGGTTCAGGCTTGAGGGCTTAGGGCTCGGGATTTAGGGTTTCAGGGCTTGGGACTTCTGAGGTGCAGGACCCTAAGCCCTAAGCCCTAAGCCCTAAACCCTAAACCCTAACCCTAAACCCTAAACCCTAACCCTAAACCCTAAACCCTAAACCCTGAACCCTGAACCCTGAACCCTAAACCCTGAACCCTGAACCCTAAACCCTAAACCCTAAACCCTAAACCGTCTAGGGACTTGGGGGTTGAGGGCCTCATCAACTCGCTGATGGGGCACCAAGCAAAAAGACACAGGGGCTCAGGGGGCACCCTCAGCCCGAAATCTTTCGTGGAAACCCTCAACCCTCAAGCCCTAAACCCAAAACCCTAAACCCTAAACCCTAACCCCTAAACCCTAAACCCTAAACCCTAAACCCTAAACCCTAAACCCTAAACCCTATAGCCCTAAACCCTGAACCCAGTAGGGCCTGAGCACTCCGAAGGCCCTCCAAACGCGTGCTGTGCAGTTCACGCGGCTGAGGCGGCCGCCCCCATGCGCAGCCCCCGCCGCGCGCCCACAAGGCAGCGGCGCAGAGACGGGCGCATGGCGAACGACATGCTCACACCCTGTAAACTCTACCTGGGAACCTATTTACTTACAATTTAGTAGTACGTCCCCCCTATTTAGTAGGTATATAACACTGTAGGTAAGTATGGTCCCACGTAAACCCTCAACCTTGAATCCTGAACCCTAAACCCTACACAGAGCAAGCCACTGCATTTGCACAAAAGACATGATGCCTACTCGACATCAGGTCCTCTAGGTGTGTAGCTCCACCGCGTGTGTCAAGTGCAAGCTCAGAAGGAGTGAAGAAGTGAAGAAAACTTCGGTGGCGCGGAACCCTAAACTCTCAACCCTCAGCCCTACGCCCTAAACCCACTCAGGGATTCGGTTTTTAGAGCTTAGAGGGACTTTAGGGGTTTAGTAGCCCTCTTTTTGTGGGAGGCATACCTTACAAGCTCCAAAGCCCCGAGCGGAATCAACCCCGGCATAGATCGAGTCTCAATTCAACCCAAGGCCTACTTCAACCTTGAACCTTCATCAACCCTTCAAGATACTACTTTGCCCTAAACCCTAAACCCTAAACCCTAAACCCTAAACCCTAAACCCTGAACCCTAAGCCCTAAACCCTGAACCCCAAACTCTAAACCGTTCCTCGGGATCCGTATCAACTCCAGCAGCTTTGAAGTCCAGATGTTAGGGTGTAGGGTGTAGGGTTTAGGGTGCAGGGTTTAGGGTTTAGGGCTTAGGGTTTAGGGTTTAGGGCCTGAGAAAACCCGCCTGTGGCAGATGCCGGTCTTCTTCGCGGCTGTAGTCTCCGGTGTAGAGAACCCGAATGCCTCACGTGCGAGGGTGCCTAAACCCTACACCCGAAACCCTATAAACCCTCTAAACCCTATAAACCCTATAAACCTTTAAACCTTATAAACCCTAAAAAAAACCCAAAAAAACTGTATAAACCCTATAAGCCCTGTAAACCCTATAAACCCTAAACCCTCCTCACTGTGGACCTCAAACCCTAAATTCATAGCCCCCAGGAAACAGGAATCCCGGACCTCTGATCCCCAAACTCGAAGCCCGAAGACCGAGAAAACCATGCCACCTCCACTAAACCCGATCAACCCTATAATCCGAGGATCTGATTGACAAAACCCCGAAATTTAAAGAAATCATTTTTTGGCCCAAACCCTCCAGGGAGCCTACTTTGCATTACGGGAGCCAAAGCCCAAAACATGCACCAAAAAACCCCAATTTAAAGAACAAAAATTGGGTGGGAGGGCTTTCTGCTTGGCCAACAACTTTGGAATTGCTGAAGGCTACAGGAATAATGGAAAGACCGCCGGCCTGCGAGGACGAGAAGCACAGAGAATTTGAATTGCTTGAGTAATTATACGACGTGCTCGCGGATTGTTTGGAACTGGAGGCTGCAACAGAAAACTTCTCATCTAGAATCATTGCCCAAATCATTCGCTCCTGACGCGATTCAGGCCAGAGTTTAGGATTAACAAAATCCCCTCAGATAATGGAAAGCCCGGCGGGCCGTCGATGACGATAAGCACAGAGATTTCGAATTGCTTAAGCAAGCACAGCTAAAAAGATAAGCTTCCAAGAAGGGAATAATTATACCCCCGACAAATAGAGACAACAAATTGGACAGATTCCAAGAAGAGGAGCGGAAAAGGACACAAGAGGACAGCCCCTTTCCGCGCACCTCCCCACCCCCCCCCCCCCGCCCCACCCCCTCCCAGCCCCAGCCCAGGAAATAATAGACCACCTTCCATTTTTTTCCGGGGGGGGGGGGGGGGGGTTAGGGTTCAGGGTTACTAATCAGGTTTAGGGCACCGGAGACTACAGCCGCGAAGAAGACCGGCATCTGCCAAAAGGCGGGTTTTCTCAGGCCCTAAACCCTAAACCCTAAACCCTAAACCCTAAACCCTAAGCCCTAAGCCCTAAGCCCTACACCCTAAACCCTTAAACCCTAAACCCGAAACCCTAAACCCTAAACCCTGAACCCTAAGCCCTAAACCCTGAACCCCAAACTGTAAACCGTTCCTCGGGATCCGTATCAACTCCAGCAGCTTTGCCCTAGACAGGGCCTCCGATGTTGATCATGAACATGGCAGCTCCCAGGACCTCGGGTCCGGAGGGCTCCAGAGTTGCCGTCAGCGGCTTCGGGTTTGGGGTTTGGGGTTTAGTTAGGGTTTAGGGTCTAGGGTCTAGGGTCTAGGGTCTAGGGTCTAGGGTCTAGGGTTTAGGGTTTAGGGTTTAGGGTTTAGGGTTTAGGGTTTAGGGTTTAGGGTTTAGGGTTTCGGATTTCGGGTTTCGGGTTGAGGGTTTAGGGTTTGGAGGGTGGGGTTTGGGGTTTGGGGTTTGGGGTTTGGGGTTTGGGGTTTAGGGTTTAGGGTTTAGGGTTTAGGGTTTAGGGTTTAGGGTTTAGGGTTTCGGATTTCGGGTTTCGGGTTTAGGGTTTGGAGGGTGGAGTTTGGGGTTTGGGGTTTGGGGTTTGGAGGGTGGGGTGTGGGGTTTGGGGTTTAGGGTTTAGGGTTTGGAGGGTGGGGTTTGGGGTTTGGGGCTTGGGGCTTGGGGCTTGGGGCTTGGGGCTTGGGGCTTGGGGCTTGGGGCTTGGGGCTTGGGGCTTGGGGCGTGGGGCGTGGGGTTTGGGGTTTTGGGTTCATAGGTTAGGGTTTGGGGTTTTGGGTTTACGGTTTAGGGTTTGCTGGCGATGTACCTTTGACGTAGGACGGAAACCTGAAACCGAAACTAACGTTGGGGTGTGGGTGGGTCGAGGTTTGGGGTTTGGGGGCTCAGGGTTCAGAACTGGTCTGCCCAGTCCTGCTCCCAGTTGGTGAGGCTTCACATTTGAGTTGCAACCCGCACCCCTAACACCCCCAAACCTTCAAAACCGTTAAGCCCTCAATTAAACCCTACACCCCTAATTGCAATGCTGTTCTGTTGATGTTACGGAATCTTGAACCCAAAAAAGGGGAAAGGGTGCCACTGGGCAACCAAGCTTAGGATACCACAAGCCTCGAACCAGCATAAAGCCCTTGGAGTCTTGGTCTTGAGCTTTCAAAGCTCAAGAAATCCCACTTGTTATCAGTGGATATGTCGAGCCCCCTACATTGAGTTATGAGAAGTTATGAATATTGAAACTAAGGGTTTTAGTCCGGGGGGTGGTTGGGGGGGAGGGCGGGGCGGGGTTGTGCACCCATCCAAGTTGCTTGAAACAGCTGGCCAACACGCGCACCCCAAGCCAAACATCCTATTGCCTATCGCCTACCATAGCCTAAACCCTAAACACTAAACCCTATAAACCCTAAACCCAAAGGGTTGATGTGAACGACGGCATTCCGGGCTAGGATGCAGGGCCTGCGGAATCCTCCAGAAGGAGCCAGGGGGGTGTATGTCGTCATAAGGGAATATGGGTCCCCTAATGTAGGGGCCTCATAACTAGAATAGGGTTTAGGGTTAGGGTTTAGGGCTTAGGGACCTGAATGATTAGAATAGGGTTCTGGGGGGTGATGATAGTATAGTTACAAAGGGACCCCAAGGGAATACAATTAGTAATTCTTCCGACCCCTGCAGTACACGCCCGAAATCCTACCCTTGCCACCCTGGATCCCTTAGTCGCTGAGTTCATCAGCATTCATCAGCCCCCAAAAAAGTGTACGCTTTCAGTTCTCTAGGGGGTTAGAGTATCCCAAAAAGTGTAAAGTGTACGCGTTCAGCTGCTAAGACCCCAAGGGTCCTAAGTACCTATATGGGGACACTTACCCAAACCATAATAGAAATTCCTATTATAGAAGCCCTGTTTTGTACTATGTAGGTACTATGTAGGTACTTAGGACCCTTTGGGAGATCCTTACGAACAACCTGGGCGCAGTAGCTGCTGAGGGACGGGCGTGCCCCGCACGGAAGCAGGAGAACTTAATGCCTCGAAACTGGCGCTCCTGGGTGTTAAGGGGCCAAGAGTCCAGAGTTTTAGGGGTTGAATACCCTAAGCCCTGCCTAAAGCTTAAGCCCTAAACCCTTAACCCTAAGCTCAGGTTAGGGGTTCTTTGAGGGTTTACGGCGTGGGGTTGGGGGCCTTGACAGCTACTAGCTTGGGTTCTTGTGAGGGTTCAAACGCTGCTGGGATCTCAAAACCTAAGCTTAGGGGTTTTAGGGTTTAGGGTTTAGGGGTTTAGGGGTTTAGGGGTTTAGGGGTTTAGGGGTTTAGGGGTTTAGGGGTTTAGGGGTTTAGGGGTTTAGGGGTTTAGGGGTTTAGGGGTTTAGGGATTTAGGGGTCTAGGGGTTTAGGGGTTTAGGGGTTTAGGGTTTCGGAACCCCAGCCCCAAACCATGAGGGTCTCGGGTCCCTAATCCCGAAGCTCAAGCCGTTCTCCTTATCGGAAGAGACACCACACTTGTCAATTGCAGTTCTAGCACCCCTCTTGAAGACTACTTCCCATGGGAGCGGAAAAGATCCTAACCCTAAAGCCTACATCCTAGAGCATTTCTGGGCATCAATCCAGCTAGTTGCTTTCCTGAGTACTACTACTTGCTTAAGAAGCCCTAAAAAGATAAAAGCTAAGACAACGATCCCCTTAAAACCCTGTTAGGAAGCACACTTTTTTAAACACAAATTTGAGGCTTCTTGAGCAAATAGCAAGCTTCGAGTTCGACCCCACAGCCCCCTAAACCCCTAGAACCCACGAGGATGGCCCTTAAAACCTCCACCCTAAACCCTAAACCCTAAACCCTATACCCTAAACCCTAAACCCTAAACCCTAAACCCTAAAGATTTTGAAAAAGATTGATCCTCTTAACCCCAATAAGGGGACATACAAGGCATGCCGACGGCCTACCAAGCTTACGGTAAACGTAGGGCTTAGGGCTTAGGGCTTAGGGCTTAGGGCTTAGGGCTTAGGGCTTAGGGCTTAGGGTTTAGGGTTTAGGGTTTAGGGTTTAGGGTTTAGGGTTTAGGGTTTAGGGTTTAGGGTTTAGGGTTTGAAGGTGCAATTGCTGTGGAGGGGTATACAGGGAAACTACCCACCTGAAATGGGCGCAGATTCCCTAAAACCAAGAGCCCAAGAACCCTAAACCCTCAACAGAGGTAGGCCCCCCAAACCATACACCCCCAAACACAAAAACCCGAAACCCACCCCAAACCTTAACCCTAACCCCCAAACCCTAACCCCCAAAACCCCCAAACCCCCTAAACCCCCAATCCTCATGGTAGTCGATCAGCTCAATGGCATCCACAGTCCTCAACGGGTTCGGGTTCGGGTTCGGGTTCCTTATTCATTTTTTTGTTGGGGGGGGGGGGGGGTTCGTGTTCGCGCTCAATTTCTTGAGGGTGGGGTGTTTCCGGTTCGGGTGGGTGGGGGGGGGGTTGTGGTTCCGGTTCGGGCTTAATTTTTTCAAGGGGCCTTCGACCCCGTGGAGTCAAGTTTCATAGTTCGCCTTGGGCATTGGGGTTTCACAGGATCCAATGTCTAGGATTGCCCTAAACCCTAAACCCTAAACCCAGGCTACCCATTTTTGGGGTAAGGGTTTAGGGTTTATAGGGCTTAGTGCTTAGGGGATTGTGTTTGGAGTTAGGGCTCTTTCGGTCTCATCTGCAGGGAGGAGGAACCAACTATCGAGTCTTCTCTTGGCTTTTGCGGCGTGGGGTTTGGGGTCTTATGGTCTGCTGCGGGGCTTGGGCGGTCGGGAGCTCACACTTAGGAGGTTTGGTTGTGCATCGTTGTTGCCGCTCCGCTTGCGGCGCGTGCGGGAGGGTGCCTGCAAGGGCAACTTTTGCTTCGGCGTGATTGAGTTGAGCTAGGAGAGCCTCCGGCGCTTGCCGGTGCTCACACTCGAGCCATCAGCTTCCGACAGCAAACGCACAATCTCAGCACGGTTCCATCTACAGGCCCAGATCAGTGCGGTAGTACCACTTTCGTCCACCAAGTCCTTGTTGGCGCCGGCCGCCAGCAGCAGGCGTGCAACTTCAACATTGCCTTCACGAGCTGACAGCATGAGAGCTGTAAGCCCTCTTATGTTCACCAAGTCCTTGTCGGCCCCGGCTTCCAGCAGCAAGTGTACGACTTCGACGCAGCCAGAGGCGGACGCCGCAGCCAAAGCTGTAAGACCAGCCCAAAAGCTGGGCTTTGCCAAGTCGACGTCAGCCCCTCCTAGGCTGCCCAGTAACCTAGGCTTAAAAAGGGTGCCCTTTTTTTGCTTTAAAGGGGGTTGATAAGGGAACCTAAAACCCCCCAAAAAGGGAATAAGGGCACTGCTGGGCATCCTAGCCTCCTTCCAGAAGCAGAGAGACAACTTCAACGTGGCCTCGCCAAGATGCAAGCACTAGAGCTGTGGAGCCATACGCGCCGACCCAGTTCGGGTCTTGGGGAAGCTGCAGCATAGCCTCCACCTGTAGGGTTTAGGGTCGGTTTAGGGTTTAGGGTTTAGGGTTTCGGGTTTAGGGTGATTGTTCTTCTGGGGGGGGGTCAGTGCTGCAGCATGGCCTCCACCTGAAGGGCACCGGGCACCGGAGGCTTGAAGAATGATGGGAACTTCTGTGGGAATTCCGTGTACTTTACTGTGTTCTGCTGGAGAAGATACACTCTACACTTGAGAAGAAGGTCGCGCCTCGGCAGCCGAGCCCAGGTCTGCAGCTTCAAACCATTCCTCCTCCTGCCCTCCTGAACTTAGAAGATGAAATCGCGGAATCAAATCGCTGCGATTTAAACACGCAGGCCCGAATCGCTTCTTATTCGGTCGTATTCAACCGTTGGAAACGCAAATCGCGCGATTCGGGTTTCCAATGCCAAATCGCAGCTTGTGCTGCTTTCAAGCAGCACTCGTGAGAAGTGGGTTCAATGATTTTTGCGTGTTTGGGAAAATCATTAAGCCAGCTTGGGCCCAAGGACTTTGTCTATTTCAGAAATTCAAGTTCAGGGGCGCTTTTAGGAAGCCTTGAATAACCGGAAACTTAGATTCAGAGAGGTGCTGGAAAGCCTTCAGTTGTTTGGAAATTCAGTTTACGGAGCCATTTGAAGGCCCTCATTGGTCTCTCTCGAAACTCGCACGTAGCGAAGTACAGACTTTCTTTCATGTATATTTGAGTAAGAGTTTAGAGTTTAGAGTTTAGGGCTTAAGCTAAACACCCTCTCGCCCAACCCAAACTAGGCTTTTCAATGTATGAAACAATCAGGTTGAGGATTTTATCCAGAAAAGTACCATGTTCAACGACTTACTTCCGAGAGCACCGTGTGTTTTTTTGGTTTGTGCCGAATCTGGTACTTCTGATGTGGGGGTGGGGTGGGGGGGGGGGGTTGAGCACGAAATGATTTTTGCAGGCCCTGGCAAAAATCATTTCTGATGTTTTTCCTTCAAGGTTTTTGGGTTTAGGGCTAACAGGCCTTAAGATCAGGGTTTCTTAGCAAACTTGTGGGCATGGTCCTTTGACTTCCAAGTTGCCCTACGATTTGCAGCGATTTGTTGGCGATTTGAAGCGATCAAAGGCACAATTCAGATTCCAGGTTTCTGTCTTCCGCGACGTGTGACAGTCTTCAGGCCTGCCGAAGCTGAGCCCGTTGAGATGCAGGATTTGGTTTTTTTTGAGTTTCACGACCATGTAGGAGTGTCGGCTTTAGGTTTTACAGGGCTCCATCCATGGCACTTGTGTCTTCGTTGCGGCAGTATCATTTATGCTCGAGCTGGGTGTTTTTTTTGCACGGTTTTGGGTTTAGGGGCTAGGATTGAGAGTTTAGCCTTGAGAATCTAGGCTCGAGGCTCTAAGCTAGGCTTTTCAATGTATGAACAGTCAGGTTGAGGATTTTATCCAGAAAAGTACCATGTTCAACGACTTACTTCCGAGAGCACTGTGTGTTTTTTTGGTTTGTACCGAGTCTGGTACTTCTGATGTGGGGGTGGGGTGGGGGGGGGTTGAGCACGAAATGATTTTTGCAGGCCCTGGCAAAAATCATTTCTGATGTTTTTCCTTCAAGGTTTTTGGGTTTGGGCTAAAAGGCCTTAAGATCAGGGTTTCTTAGCAAACTTGTGGGCGTGGTCCTTTGACTTCCAAGTTGCCCTACGATTTGCAGCGATTTGTTGGCGATTTGAAGCGATCCAAGCACAATTCAGATTCCAGGTTTCTGTCTTCCGCGACGTGTGACAGTCTTCAGGCCTGCCGAAGCTGAGCCCGTCGAGATGCAGGATTTGGTTTCTTTTGAGTTTCACGACCATGTAGGAGTGTCGGCTTTAGGTTTTACAGGGCTCCATCCATGGCACTTGTGTCTTCGTTGTGGCAGTATCATTCATGCTCGAGCTGGGTGTTGTTTTGCACGGTTTTGGGTTTAGGGGCTAGGATTGAGAGTTTAGCCTTGAGAATCTAGGCTCTAGGCTCTAAGCTAGGCTTTTCAATGTATGAACAGTCAGGTTGAGGATTTTATCCAGAAAAGTACCATGTTCAACGACTTACTTCCGAGAGCACTGTGTGTTTTTTGGTTTGTACCGAATCTGGTACTTCTGATGTGGGGGTGGGGTGGGGGGGGTTGAGCACGAAATGATTTTTGCAGGCCCTGGCAAAAATCATTTCTGATGTTTTTCCTTCAAGGTTTTTGGGTTTAGGGCTAACAGGCCTTAAGATCAGGGTTTCTTAGCAAACTTGTGGGCATGGTCCTTTGACTTCCAAGTTGCCCTACGATTTGCAGCGATTTGTTGGCGATTTGAAGCGATCCAAGCACAATTCAGATTCCAGGTTTCTGTCTTCCGCGACGTGAGACAGTCTTCAGGCCTGCCGAAGCTGAGCCCGTTGAGATGCAGGATTTGGTTTCTTTTGAGTTTCACGACCATGTAGGAGTGTCGGCTTTAGGTTTTACAGGGCTCCATCCATGGCACTTGTGTCTTCGTTGCGGCAGTATCATTTATGCTCGAGCTGGGTGTTTTTTTTGCACGGTTTTGGGTTTAGGGGCTAGGATTGAGAGTTTAGCCTTGAGAATCTAGGCTCTAGGCTCTAAGCTAGGCTTTTCAATGTATGAACAGTCAGGTTGAGGATTTTATCCAGAAAAGTACCATGTTCAACGACTTACTTCCGAGAGCACTGTGTGTTTTTTTGGTTTGTACCGAATCTGGTACTTCTGATGTGGGGGTGGGGGGGGGGGGGGGGGGGGGGGGGGCCCGAGCACGAAATGATTTTTGCAGGCCCTGGCGTTGGCGATTTGAAGCGATCCAAGCACAATTCAGATTCCAGGTTTCTGTCTTCCGCGACGTGTGACAGTCTTCAGGCCTGCCGAAGCTGAGCCCGTTGAGATGCAGGATTTGGTTTCTTTTGAGTTTCACGACCATGTAGGAGTGTCGGCTTTAGGTTTTACAGGGCTCCATCCATGGCACTTGTGTCTTCGTTGTGGCAGTATCATTCATGCTCGAGCTGGGTGTTTTTTTGCACGGTTTTGGGTTTAGGGGCTAGGATTGAGAGTTTAGCCTTGAGAATCTAGGCTCTAGGCTCTAAGCTAGGCTTTTGAATGTATGAAACAATCAGGTTGAGGATTTTATCCAGAAAAGTACCATGTTCAACGACTTACTTCCGAGAGCACTGTGTGTTTTTTTGGTTTGTACCGAATCTGGTACTTCTGATGTGGGGGTGGGGGGGGGGGTGTGAGCACGAAATGATTTTTGCAGGCCCTGGCAAAAATCATTTCTGATGTTTTCCCTTCAAGGTTTATGGGTTTAAGACTTAGGATAAGTGTTTAGAACCTGGTCCTTCTGAAGGGGGGGGGTGGGGGGGTTCGAGCACCAAATAACCCTCAACCCTCAACCCTCCACCCTCGACCCTCGACCCTCAACCTTCAACCCTCAATCCTAAACTCTAAACCCTAAACCCTCAACCCTCAACCTTAAACCGGAGACGAGGGTAGGGAGATTACGAGAGGTTTAAGCAACGGAGCTGCTCGAAAGATCTTTAACGAACCCCAGAAAAATCATTTAGCTTCCCCCTTCAAGTTCCCCTTGAAGCCTCTTCTCAACCCTTATACATACCCATTCAAATCGCGCGATTCGGGCTTTCCCCAAACGCGGCGATTCCAAAACGCTGCGATTCTAACATCTAAGCTCCTGAAACATCGGCGAAGGGCAGTAGAACCAGTTGCAGGTCCATGGCAGAGTCCAGCATGACAGCATCCTCAAGCCCACGGCCGTCGAGAAGGAGCCTCTGCCGGAAGCGCGGGGGCAAGCCTGGCAGTTGGCTCAAGCGCCGCTTCAAGGATCTCACGTCGCTCACCTCCCCGGCAGCTATGCTCGCAACCTCCTCCCCCGACAGCGGGTTCGTTACGCGCAGCATCCCGCCAGAGCAATTGGAAAAGACAGCAGCTGCCACTATGGCGTGGCTCGCCGGCACGTTTCAGGGTTGCTCTGTCCCGATTTAGCTGCATGGAAGAGTGATTACACGTCTTGCGAACATATGAACATCTTCTTCCTTGGCAAGCACTTGCAAGGGTGCAGTTCTCTCACATGCGGTCACCCAAATCCCTAAACCCTAAACCCTAAACCCTTAACCCTAAGACCTAAACCCTAAACCCAAAATGCACGCTTTACCATGGAAACTTCAGCATGTCCAAGAAAGGCTGCGAGGAAGCCCGAGACCTGAATTTCTTTCGGCCAATCTTCGCCTGACTGCCTTGGACCAACATGTCGCAGCACGACCTTCCGTTGAATAGGAACTTAGAGTTACACACGCACATAAGTTTATAAATGTACATGTATATCTCATAATATGTATATATCAATGTATGTATGTATGTATGTATGTATGTATGTATGTATGTATGTATGTATGCATGTGTATGTATGTATGTATGCATGCATGCATGTATGTATGCATGTATATATCCTACACGCTCAACTCTCAACCCAAAACCAGAGGTGAGAGAGAGAAAGAGGAAGAGAGAGAGAGAGAGAGAGAGAGAGAGAGACAGAGAGAGGGGGTTAGGTGCGAAGAGCAGCTCTGGCCCGATTGTGTTGAGCCATCTAACACCTTTCTCCCACCCCACGCCGTCCAAGGCGGCAAAGCCACTGCAACCCATTCCTTTTAGGGTTTAGGCCTAAGCTCACATCAATTGCAATCAAAACGATGGTCGCCAGGCTAGTTCCAAAGGGTCCAGGGTCCCCAGTCGGGGTCTGCAGAGGGGGGTCCTAGGGGGTTCCAGGGCGTCCCAGGTCTTAGGGCGGGTTCCTCTGGAAACTGCGAGAGGTCCGGGACCTCCTGGCCTGGGTACCACCCCAGAATTGCTTACTTGTTCTTAGTACGGAATGGGAGAATAGGCACCCAATAGAAACCCTTTCAGGGTATATGTGGGGCAAAAATAAAGAACTGAAGTTTTGGGCTGTAGGGGTTTAGGGTCTGGGAGTTTAGAGTTTATCGCGGTTAAGTACGTACTTTGCGCTTCAAGGGGGGGGGTAAATCCCCAACGGCCAGCCAAGTTTCTAGGACTTTGCGTGTTGGAACGTCAAGGGAGGGAGGAGGATAGGGGCTGGGACCCTAAACCCGAAACCCGAAAGGTTGTGGTTTGCGGGCTTAGGGCTAGGGTTGAAGGATTCGCGCTTTGGGGTGTAGGGAGGGGGGGTGTAGGTGTTGAGGAGGGTTGGGGGCTTAGAGGGTTTCGGGTTGACTCATTAGGTTTCTCAATTTCGGGAGTAGGGTGTAGGCTTTACGGGGAATAGGTCGGATACTCCCCCCTGATAGGGATTATAATAGGGGGGGGGATATTCTGATCCCTATTAGGACTGTTACAAAAAGGGGGGAACGTCCCAAGGAACAGGGTGCCTAGAGAAACCCCTCAACCCTAAACCCTAAACCCTAAACCCTAAACTCTAAGCCCTAAGCCCTAAAGCCTAAGCCCTCAGCCCTAAGCCCTAAGCCCTAGGCCCTAAGCCCTAAACCCTAAACCCTAAACCACCCGGAGTTGAGACCCCAGCTTGTTGATGTCGTCGCTGCTGAAGATCTGATCCTGGCAGAGCTTGAGACACCCCCTGGGGTTTAGGGTTTAGGGTTTAGGGTTTAGGGCTTAGGGTCCTGAACATCCCCCAACCGTACGCCCGTAGACCCTTATAAGGCCTTAAACCCTTGAACCCCTGAAACCCCTCAAACCTCTGAAACACCTAATCCCTAAAACCCCTAAAACCCCTAAACCCTAAATCCTAAACCCTTAACCCTTGAACCCTTAAACCCCTGAAACCCCTGAAGCCCCTGAAACCCCTAAATCCCTACAACCTAAATCCTGCACCCTAAGCCCTGAACCCGTTGTTGTTCCATCGGGATTGCTCACTGGTTCTTGAATTGATTTGAGGCGTGTTGCGATCTAACCCTAGCAGCAAAAAGGGGGAACAGAAGTGTGGTACAAGTGGCGACCCTCAACCCTAAACCCTAAACCCTAAACCCTAAACCCTAAACCCTAAACCCTAAACCCTAAACCCTACCTCCACTTCCGCCGGGGGTGGCAAAACTTCAACCTATGGGTTAGGGTGTCTTTGGCTTCGGGTGTATAAGAGGGTTTAGGGTGTACAGGGTTCAGGGCTTCGGGCTTGGGGCTTTAGGGCTCAGGGCTTAGGGCTTGCAGGGCTTGCAGGGCTTAGGGCTTAGGGTTTAAAATTCGGGCTTAGGGGTAGTACACTACCCTTTCGCCCAAACCCTAAACCCTAAACCCTAAACCCTAAACCCTAAACCCTAAACCCTAATCCCTAAACCCTAAACCCTAAACCCTAAACCCCCTTACCTCACATCCCTCAAGGAGCCCTGCCTCCGCCGCGATCTTGCTCACCCGCGCATAGTCATGCCACAGCCTGTTCTGAAGAGATGAGCATCTCCCAAAAATAGGGTTTAGGGTTTAGGGTTTAGGGTTTACGGGTTAGGGTGTACAGGGTTTAGGGTTTCGGGTTTTAGCCCTTGCTATACCCCAAAATAGTGCCACATCGCCTATAAAATAACCCTTATTCTCGGAATCCCCCACAAAGGAATGAATATGTATATATATATATATATGCTCACCCCCCCCCCTCGACAGACCCCGGAAGCGAAAAAAAGGCTGAGGGCGCGACGGACAGCATAGCTGCACACAGTAGCCAGACCCGTTAACACGCAGTAGAGCATATTTTTTTCGGTTAGTACGGCTTTGTGTTCGCAATGAAAGATGCAGACAGATGTGAGAAGGACGCATGCTGTAAGGACCTGAACAATTTGCTCGACATCGTGGATTGCTATTAATTTTAATAAGATTGCTCTTAGTTTTACTTGGGTTCCTATTAAGTTTATTAGGATTCATAGGCTTCGTATGAGTTCAATAGGAATCCTATTTAAATCAATAGGAACCCCATTAAAATTAATGAGAACCCTATTGAAATTAAGACGAGTCTTTTTTGAAAACTTAGTAAGAATCCTAGTACAATTAATAAGAACCTGGTTGAAATACGTAGAAGCTCCTATTAAAATTTCTTGGCGTCCTAAATTCAGAGGAACCATAGGAAGGCCATTCAAATGAATAGGAACCCTTTTGAATTCATAGGAATGCTATTAAAATCAATAGGAACCCTACAAAAGAATCTATGAATTCTGTTTAAGAGTAACAGGAATCCGTGTAACATGAAGATGAATCCTATGAAAGGATTAAGAGGAGCCAATAAAATTCTATAAAAAAAGTAATGTGGACCCTTCAAAACTTAAAACAATAAGAGTCGTACTGTTAGAATTATAATAAACCCTATTAAAACATTTAATGAACAGGATTGCTAATAAAACAAATGAGAGTTACAATAACATTACTTCGAGTCCAATTGAAATGAATAGGGAACAGGATTTAAAAACATAATCGGAGCGCTGTGGAATCTAGTAGGAATCCTATGAACATTATTAGGAATCCTGTCAACATGAATGAGAAACCCTGTTAAAATGAATACGAAGCCTATTCCAATTAATCAGAAGCCTTTTTAAATGAATAGGAAGCTTGCCAAAGCAAAAGGAACACAATTAGAAATTGTAAGACATCTTATGAAAATGAATAAGAAGCCTATTGAAATTAATAGGAATATGTATAAAATTTGTTATGAAGCTTATTAAAATTCTAAGACTTTTATTAAAACTAATTAGGAAGAAGAATGCTATTACTCATTACTCAGATTCGTATTCCAATTATTTGGCATTTGATTAAAATGAATAGGAATCAATATTAAACCCAATAAAGTCCTTTTAACAGGCATCCTTTAAAATCTAATACGAACCCCATTAAACAATACAGGAATCCCATTGCCATTGAAGATCACTGAGAATGCTAGTAAAATGATTAGGAGTCTTAATAATTAAATAAGGACTCCCGTTAAAGTGAACAGGAGTATTATTAAATTTAATAGGCAGCCTAAAACATAATAAGGAATCATATAAGAACCCCTGAAAAACTCTTATCAAAAATCCAGTTTCTAAAAATCCAAACATCCAAACATCCAAACATCCACCCCAAAGGTTTGGATTCTTGGAAACTTGAGCGGGAGCCTCAAAATCCAAAAATCGAGCAAATTCCTCGAGTTTCCAAAATTCCAAAAATCCAAAAAAACCCACCCCAAGGTTTGGAATTTTGGAAACTCGAGGAATTTGCTCGATTTTTTGATTTTGAGGCTCCCGCTCGAGTTTCCAAAAATCCGAAACTTGGGTTGGACATCAAGCACTTTTCCTCGCACTTCCGTAAGCAACTCCAGTAGCTGTTGCTAGCATAGCTCTCTGTGTTTGTAATATATTTCATATTTCTCATGAGTGTAGAACCCCTAAAAGAATCTCACCAAAACCTGAGTTTCCAAAAATCCAAAAATCCCAACCCCAGTTTCGGATTGTTGGAAACTCGAGGAATTTGCTCAAAATCCAAAAAAACCCAAAATTCCTCGAGTTTCCAAAAATCCAAAAATCCCAACCCCAGTTTCGGATTTTTGGAAACTCGAGGAATTTGCTCAAAATCCAAAAAACCCAAAATTCCTCGAGTTTCCAAAAATCCAAAAATCCAAAAATCCCAACCCCAGTTTCGGATTTTTGGAAACTCGAGGAATTTGCTCAAAATCCAAAAAAACCCAAAATTCCTCGAGTTTCCAAAAATCCAAAAATCCAAAAATCCCAACCCAGTTTCGGATTTTTGGAAACTCGAGGAATTTGCTCAAAATCCAAAAAAACCCAAAATTCCTCGAGTTTCCAAAAATCCGAAACTGGGGTTGGGATTTTTGGATTTTTGGAATTTTGGAAACTCGAGGAATTTTTGGTTTTTTTGGATTTTGAGCAAATTCCTCGAGTTTCCAAAAATCCGAAACTGGGGTTGGGATTCTTGGATTTTTGGAATTTTGGAAACTCGAGGAATTTTGGGTTTTTTTGGATTTTGAGCAAATTCCTCGAGTTTCCAAAAATCCGAAACTGAGGTTGGGATTCTTGGATTTTTGGAATTTTGGAAACTCGAGGAATTTTGGGTTTTTTTGGATTTTGAGCAAATTCCTCGAGTTTCCAAAAATCCGAAACTGGGGTTGGGGTTTTTGGATTTTTGGAAACTCGAGGAATTTTGGGTTTTTTGGATTTTGAGCAAATTCCTCGAGTTTCCAAAAATCCGAAACTTGGGTTGGGGTTTTTGGATTTTTGGATTTTGGAAACTCGAGGAATTTTGGGTTTCTTTGGATTTTGAGCAAATTCCTCGAGTTTCCAAACATCCGAAACTTGGGTTGGTTTTTTTGGATTTTTGGATTTTTGGAAACTCGAGGAATTTTGGAGTGGTGCTCTTCCCCCCCCCCCGCTTCCTGGACAGACCGGAAATATACTTCCGGGGTCTGTCGAGGGGGGGGGGGTGACCATATATATATATGTATATATATATATGTATATATATATATATATGTATATATATGTATATATAACCCTGGGTCCTAGATCATCCCAGGAATAACCGCATAACAGGGCTGCTCTTTTTATCTAAAGCTCTGCAAGGGAGCCGAAGCCCGCAATGACTGGGGGGATACAAGGTATACACCTAACTCCCTTGTTTCGACTAAGAGAACCCTAAACCCTAAGCCCTAAGCCCTAAGCCCTAAACCCCAAACCTTAAACCCTAAACCCAAAACCCTAAGCCCTAAGCCCTAAACATGAATAACATGGGAATCAAGGCCGGATCCGGGCCTAGGATGCCATGTGTAGTTCCAATTTGGGCGGTATCGAGCTGCGTGCTTTTGTGTGCTCCCAGAAACGAGGCTTCAGGGTTAGGGGTTGGGGTTTAGGGATGCGGGTTTAGGGTTAAGGGTTTAGGGTTGAGGGTTTAGGGTTCAGGGTTGGGATGTTCACCCTCTTGTTCTAACAGCCCTTAATAGGGATTCTAATCGGGGAACTCGAATCCCTATTCAGGACTGCTAGTATAAGGGGAACATCCCAAGGAGGGGCCCTCAAGAAGCCCGGAGCACAATTCACAATTCGGGCTCTGGGGCGAGAGGGGAGATCGCCTAAATTCAAAGGCGATGTTCACCACGCTCAAGTACTTTGGGTTTAGGGTTGAGGGTTTAGGGTTCAGGGTTTAGGGCGTTTAGGGTTTAGGGTTCGGGGTTTAGGGCTACTGGACGACTTGTAGCCCTACAGCCCCCCAAAACAGGCACCGTTGCGGCAGCTCGTCACAGCATTTCACCGACCTCCTACGTATCTCCAGCGACAGTCCGAGATCCTGAATCCTAAGCCCCTTAAACGCAAACTGAAACCCACAGTTACTAGACAAACCCTATAAACTAACCCTGCAACCCTACATGAAAAAGACCTGGACACCAAACCCTAAACCCTAAACCCTAAACCCTAAACCCTAAACCCTAAACCCCGGGCCGAAGTTTGGGGTCTTGCGGTCTTGTGGCATAGGGTTTGGACTTCAGGATTTTGGGGTTAGCGGTCTTGGGTTTGGAGTTTGGGCTGAAGATCTTGGGGCGTGGGCCCCCAAGACTCTCAATCCGAACCTCCCTTCCAACAGGAACCCTGAAACCAAACCCCTAAACCCTAAACCCTAAACCCTAAACCCTAAACCCTAAACCCTAAACCCTAAACCCTAAACCCTAAACCCTAAACCCTAAACCCTAAACCCTAATCAAACCCACGAGCCCCGCGCATCTTGCAGATGGGCCGAGTCGGGTGGGTCATGAAGACCTTGCCCTTAAACTCCGTCCGGCTCAGGAAGTACCTGGCTTTCCCAGAGGGCTGAGGGTACCCTCGGCCCTAAACCCTAGCCCTAAACCCTAAACCCTAAGCCCTAAGCCCTAAGCCCTAAACCCTAAACCCTAAGCCCTAAGCCCTAAACCCTAAACCCTAAACCCCAAACCCGAACCTGAGGGACAGTCTGCTACTCCTGAGGCGGGCCATCTCAGCACTTCTTTGAAGAGTCTGGTTGGTTGCAGGGCTTGGGTTTTTAGCTTGTTGGAGATTTGCAGGGTTGTTCGGGCTGTAGGGCTTGCTGTTCAGCTTTGGGCTTCAGGGGTTTTGAGGGTTGCGGCCGTCAGAGTTTGAGAGTCCTCTCTGTTTAGGGTAGGGTTGAGGCTTGTAAGTTGTATGTTTCAGATCTTAAGGGCTAAGGGCGCTTCGGGAATTGACGGGGGGTGTCGGGTTCAGGCTTTGAATTTTGGATGTAGTGAGGATTTGACCAGATTTGGGTGCACACCAACTTTGCTGAGACAACCACATCAGCATACCAAAAAGCCTTCTCTGCCTGCTTGAACCACTCGGGTGAGCGCAGAACCTGAACCCTGAACCCTAAAACTTATAAACCCTAAACCCTGAACTCTCAAACCTGAACCCTGAACCCTACTACAAACCCTGAACCCAGAACCCTGAACCCTGAACCCTAAACCCTAAACCCTAAACCCAAACCCTAAACCCAAGACCGCCAGCTCAAACCCGCTGGGCCCCCACGGGACAGCTCCAGAGTGGTCTAAGTGGAAGTGCGTGACGAGAAGCAGATCCACCTGGTCCCAAAGGGTTGAGGGTTTAGGGTTTAGGGCTAGGGTTTAGGGTTTAGGGTTTAGGGTTTAAGGTTTAGGGTTTAGGGTTTAGGGTTTAGGGTTTAGGGTTTAGGGTTTAGGGTTTAGGGTTTAGGGCGTTTGGATTCTCTTCTTGAGAGTATCGTGGCTTCCCTCAGCCCTTTCTACAGGCACCATCATGTAGGCAAGCAGCCTCAAACCCCAACCCGCACAGAAGAGTTCAGGTGGTGAAGGGTTGCTTTAGGGTTTAGGAGTTTATTTGTGACTCTGTTTTCCTTCCAGTTGTTCAAGCCCACAAAGCTGTAGGCTGTTTGGGGCTTCGGACCAGGTTTTTATGGTTTGGGGTTTAGGGTGCCCTACCCGTATACCCCCCTTCTCATGGCGTTCCCCTACTACCCCGCTTTGCCCACTACACCCCTAGGTTCCCCCCCTAACTTCGATTATAGTCCCTATTGAGGACTGTTGGAATAAGGAGGAACCACTAAACCCTAAACCCCTAAACCCTAAACTCTAAACCCTAAGCCCTAAACCCCTAAACCCCTAAACCCCTAAACCCCTAAACCCCTAAACCCCTAAACCCCTAAACCCCTAAAGCCCTAAAGCCCTAAAGCCCTAAAGCCCTAAAGCCCTAAAGCCCTAAAGCCCTAAAGCCCTAAAGCCCTAAAGCCCTAAAGCCCTAAAGCCCCAAAGCCCCAAAGCCCTAAGCCCTAAAGCCCCAAAGCCCCAAAGCCCCAAAGCCCCAAAGCCCTAAAGCCCTAAAGCCCTAAAGCCCTAAAGCCCTAAAGCCCTAAAGCCCTAAAGCCCTAAAGCCCTAAAGCCCTAAAGGCCCTAAAGCCAAGCCCTAAAGCCCTAAAGCCCTAAAGCCCTAAGCCCTAAGCCCTAAAGCCCTAAAGCCCTACTAAAAGCCCTAAAGCCCTAAAGCCCTAAAGCCCTAAAGCCCTCCTAAAGCCCTAAACCCCTAAACCCCTAAACCCCTAAACCCCTAAACCCCTAAACCCCTAAACCCCTAAACCCCTAAACCCCTAAACCCCTAAACCCCTAAACCCCTAAACCCCTAAACCCCTAAACCCCTAAACCCCTAAACCCCTAAACCCCTAAACCCCTAAACCCCTAAACCCCTAAACCCCTAAACCCCTAAACCCCTAGACCCCTAAGCCCATGACCTTAAAGCTGTCGGCTCAGCATGGCTACACAGCGCCTCGGCAGGGTTGATGTGGTCGAAGTACGGCAAGCAACTCATGCCTTGGCAGCACCAGAGCTTTGGTTCCAAAAACAACCACTTAGGGTTCAGGGTTTAGGGTTTAGGGTTTACAGTAGGGTTGAGGGTTTAGGGTTGAGGGTTGAGGGTTTAGGGTTTAGGGTTAAGGATTTAGGGTTTTTGGGGTTTAGGGTGCTTCAAGGAAAATGTCTCACCTCAAAACTCTTCAACTCAAGCACTTTCGAAGCCCTACAAGCCCATGGGCCTCAATTAACCAGCTCTGTAGCTTGATAGAGTATTTAGAAGCGACAAACCCTAAAGTCGAAATCCGAACCCCCCCCCCCCCCCCATGTGGCTGTCGGCCCCTGCACTTTGACGCAGAGAGCCGAGCCTGTTCACTGCATCTTGGGTTTGAGATGCTGCGTCTGCCAGTTTCAGGCCGCTGTCGCACTAGCACACTGTATCTGCAGCCGGCGCCCCCGCACAAGTTTCTTGCATAGAAACATAAGGGATTTATTCGACCTATAATAAGGACGCCAAGATGGTGGTGCATGCTGTGAGGGTTTGCGAGGGCAAGCGGTGTCTGGAGACATTTGAGCGACTGCCAAAACCGGCTGGCGGTGCCAACGGGCGCAACATGAGGGGTGTCGCTTCTTAAGTGTTCCCATCGCTGTACGGTGTTGTCACATCAGTTATCCACGCTTGATGTCTGCAGCTGTCGCTTTGGGAAAATTCAAGGCTATAGCCCACCACAACGGTTCATTCACTTACGGGTGTGGCGTTTCAGGTGTTGCCATCGCTTTGCAGGGATTTCGGCATTCGTGCCCACGCCTCTTACTTGAATGGCCGGGGGTTTCGGCGCTTGCTCATTTGATTCTGCCGCGGCGTTTGGGGCAACTTGAAATTCCCTTGCTCGCTCCCCCTTTCTCAGGGGTCGAAACATTGGTGTCTGACAGCCAACCAGCCAAAACCCTAAGCCCTGAGCCCTGAGCCCTGAACCCTGAACCCTAAACCCTAAACCCTAACCCCTAAACCCTAATCCCCAAAAGCAGGAACAAAGCAACCACCAACTTCGTGGCGTTTGAAGCTGCCAGGAGGCCGCTGTGAGCGGGATGGACGCCACAGTCGAACATGACCACCTCGATTGGCTCCAGGGGAATAGGGTTTAGGGTTTAGGGCTAGGGTTTAGGGTTTAGGGTTTAGGGTTTAGGGTTTAGGGTTTAGGGTTTAGGGCTAGGGTTTCGGGTTTCGGGTTTAGGGGTTTAGGATTCAGGGCTTTAGGGGAATAGGGTTTAGGGGCTTACGGGATTAGGGTATTAAGGGTTTAGTGTGTTAGGGGTTTAGGTTTTAGGCTTAAGTAAACTGGGATAAGAAGGGAAGCCAAGAATTCTACAGCGCAACAGCTTATAAGCCCCAAAGGGTAACGTGCCTAGACCCTGCAGTAAACTCCAGAAAGTTGGAACGTGGTTTAACGATGATTAAAGCTGGGATTCCCTTTCGTATACCTGTTGGGGTAGAGGGAAAAGGGCGTCCCAACTTTCTGGAGTTTACTGTACACCAAAAATAGACAGTGGCGTCAGTAAATGCCACAACGACATATTGCAGAACCTTTGGGCACCAAAACCTTAGGACCAGAGCCTTTCGATTGTGATTTTGATATACCCACCTCCGAAACCCTGAGCCCTTATATAAACCCTAAAACCCAAAAGCTAAGAGCCCTAAGCCCTTATACCCTGAAACCCTCAAACCCCATAATATCAAAAGCTATAAGCCCTAAACCCTGAACCCTAAACCTAAGGCCCAAACTCCCAGATAAAAACGGCTCGGCACCTTCCCCCGAAAGCGGACGATGCAGCATGACCGCCCGACCTTCGCTCTTTCAGAGGGCGCCTAAAAGGCATGTTTTGGTTAGGGCTTAGGGTTTAGGGTGTAGGGTTTAGGGTTTAGGACAGTCTTTTAGGGTTTGGGGCTTTGGGGTTTAGGGTTCCATCGGTTCCATGTTGGGAGTAGATTAAGGGGAACCTTAAGGGGTACAACCGTATGTAGGAGTCCTAGTCCCTTGAGGGGTTTTGGGTTTAGGGTTTAGGGGTTAGGGTTTAGGGTTTAGGGGTTGGGGGTTGTGGGGTTTCGGCCGGAGTCGAGGTCTGGAGTGCACAAGCCCCTTGAAGCCTAAATTTCCGACTTGGTGGTTCATGAGTACTCGCAATTCGGGCTTGGGGTTTAGGGATTGGGGTTTAGGGTTTAGGGTTTAGGGTTTAGGGTTTAGGGTTTAGGGTTTAGGGTTTAGGGTTTAGGGTTTAGGGTTTAGGGTGTAGGGTGTAGGGTTTAGGGTTTAGGGTTCTCTGCCCCTAAACAAAAGGGCTTCCTGGAGGCGGACCAAACCCTAAGCCCTAAGCCCTAAGCTAGGTAGGTACCTTAAACCCTCAACCCTCGCCCTAACTTCTAGAGTCCTCGCTTAGAGGGGGGTCCATGGGGGGAAGCCGCCTAGGAAATCTTAGGGAAGCTTCGGGAGCCTTGGAGCCTAGTTGGGATTGGGTTACATAACCCCCCCCCTACAGCCTAAACCCTAAACCCTAAACCGGAAACCCTAAACCTGAAACCCTAAACCTTAAACCTGAAACCCTAAACCCTAAACTCTAAACTCTAAACCCTAAACCCTAAACCCTAAACCCTAAAGGGTCTCTGGGGCCCCCCTCCCTTCAGCACCCTAGAAGACCCCCCAGGGAGCCTCAGCACCGGCACCCAATGGCGTGATCTCCAACACATCGCCGTCCACCTCTGCGGGGGGCGGGGGGGGGGGGTTTAGGATTAGGGTTTATTGTTTAGGGTTTAGGGTTTAGGGTTTAGGGTTTAGGGTTTAGGGTTAGGGGTTAGGGGTTTAGGGGGCAGGGGGGGGGGGGGCGTTCGGGGCAAGGATCCAGGCTTCGCCTAACAACATTCTTCTATCATTCCAAGCATAAAAAAAATGCAAAGTTGCGAAAAAAAAGAGAAATGTCATATGCTTTTTGCTCACGCATGAGCAATAGTAGCAGCGAGTAACCCGAATGAAGCCTTAAGCCCGAAACCCGACCTACTTTCACCTTGTCGTTAGGGTGTAGAAGCCCTAAACCCTAAACCTTCAAACCCCCAACCGGTAAACCGAGGCAGGGTTTGAGGGTTGGAGGGATGTCTCCTTTCATGGTTTTCTTCCTTTTGTTTGGGAAGGGGGGGGCGGGGGGCCTCTTGGGGCTGTTAGGGTTTAGGGCTTAGAGGTTAAAGGTTTGGGGTTTAGGGGCTTGTTTCGGGTTCAAGGATTCGACAAAAAAGGGGGGGGGGGGGGGGTTCCCGTTTCTGCTTGTTGTAATTAGCACATGAGCCCCTTAGCTATGGCTGGAGCACGGCTTTTTCCTGCAGAGCCCTTCTCCTAATCCCCAGAACCATATCTTAAACTACAAGGTCGCAAACCAGGAAAAAATCATAAAACCAGAAAAGCATTAAAGTGTACCTGTCCCTAAAACCCTCAAGCCCCTCAAGCCTAACCTCTATACCCCATAAGTTATAAGCCCTAAAACCGTTGAACCCAAACTTACTATTATGTGTTTAAGAACCCCCCACCAAAAAACATTCCTCCTTATAAGGGTAATATGGGGATCATTGTCTTTTGTTTGTTGGGGTTCTGAAGCGCACAGTAGAAACCCCTAACCATAAGTAAGAGTCTCAGGTGGGTACAGGGTTCTTAAGGAAGGGGGGTTCAAGGGGGGGGGGGGGGGTAGGTACCTAGGGAACCTTAGGGAAGCTTAGGGAGCTCTAGGCAGTGGTGGGAAGTGTCGGGGAACGCTGGGTTGCATACCAAACCCTAAACCTAAACCCTAAACCCTAAACACTAAACACTGAACCCTAAACCCTAAACCCTAAACCCTAAAGGGTTTCTGGAGCCCCCTCCCTAAAACCCTAAACCCTGAACCCTATCAGGTGAGGCCCCCCACCTCCACCTTTCGGGTGGTGCCGGCCAGCCCTGGTGCGGTGATCGCCGGCACCGCCATGGGCGGGAGCTGGCCCACCCTAAACCCTAAACCCTAATCCCTAAAGCTACAGCACTGACTGGCTTGGAGCTGCCTGGAGCTCTGCAGTGGAACTGCTTTTGGGGGTTGGTTGGGGTTTAGGGTTGAAGGTTTAGGGTTCTGAGTTTAGCTCTTAGGGTTTTGAGAATTTGGTCTGGGGATTCGGGGTTTGCCCTCAACCCGAAGCCCCTTACACACATGGACACCCATCCTTGAGCCATGCATCCTGCTCATGGCCACGCTCAGTCCCAAACACTGAACCTGACCCTGCCCCGCCTTAAGAACGCAAAACGTAATTGTTTGTAGGTTGCCTAAGAACCCAATAAGGGGTTTTGTACTAAGAACCTACCAAAAACAATGGTTTTGGGTTCTTTATGGGGTGAAACTAAACCGGGCTAAAAATCCCAGGTCTGGGGCAGGCTGGCTGGTTCTTAGTAGGGAATGAGGGAATGACCCAAAATACTCCCGTAAAGGGCATAGGCCGCACTTCCCCCACGCCCCACCAAGAACCAGGGAAACTTGAAAGCAAAGAGCACTTAGTAAGTACGACATCACACTAGTTGTGCTGCCTCATTTGAAGCCTACTAGTAACTTCCCAAGCTCTTAAGCAGACATCCAGAATGACTGGTAGGCTGTGCCACGTCTTCTAGTGTCTACTGCCCTGCTCTCCAGGACACTCTACTCAATTCGCTGGGGGTGGGCTGGCACCTGGACCCCATGGTAGTTCCCTTTGAAGGTACTTAGCTTGCTGCCGCTCGGAATCTGCGACTGCTAAACCCAAAGCCAAAACAGGAACTGCATTTAAGGCCCAGATACTGCTGCAATACGACTTCAACCCTAGCTCTCATTGCTTTGGCTCCCGACATCCTAGACCCGAAACACCTACTATGCCCTACTAGACTTTCCCGACCTGCACGAAGCCACGAAACCCCCCCTAAACCCTAAACCCTGAACCCCAAAGCCTAAACCCAAAACCTCAAACCCCAAACCCTAAACCCTAAACCCTAAACCCGATAAGCCCTAAACCTTAACCCTAAACTCCCAAACCCTAAACCCTAAACCCTAAACCTTAAACCCTGAACCCTTACTCTTTTTTCCGACCTTCAGTCGCAGCGGCCGGTAGGTTCCCCAAACGAACAAGGCGAGGACGCTGTCGAAGAGGGCCGGGATGGAGAGGATCCCGGTCCTTTTAGGGTGTAGGGGTTTAGGGTTTAGGGTTTATAGGGATTAGTTTAGGGTTTAGGGTTGAGGGCTTGGGGTTTGGGGTTTAGGGTTTAGGGTTTAGGGTTTAGGGCTTGGAGGATCCCGGTCCGCCAGATGTCCACGTAGAGCAGCAGCCTCCGGTAGGGTTTGGGGGTTTGGGGTTAGGGGTTAGGGGTTTGGGATTTGGGTTTGGGGTTTGGGGGTTGGGGTTGGGGGTTTGGGGTTTGGGGTTTGGGGTTTTGGGGTTTGGGGTTTGGGGTTTGGGGTTTGGGGTTTGGGGGTTTGGGGTTTGGGGTTTGGGGTTGGGGTTTGGGGTTTGGGGGTTTGGGTTTGGGTTTTGGGGTTTGGGGGTTGGGGTGGGGTTGGGGTTTGGGGTTTGGGGTTTGGGGTTTGGGGTTTGGGGTTTGGGGTTTGGGGGTTTGGGGTTTGGGGTTTGGGGTTTGGCGTTTGGGGTTTGGGGTTTTGGGGTTTGGGATTTTGGGCTTGGGGTTTGGGGGTTTGGGGTTTGGGGGTTGGGGGTTTGGGGGTTTGGGGGGTTTGGGGTTTGGGGTTTGGGGGTTTGGGGTTTGGGGTTTTGGGGGGGTTAGGGTTTTGGGGTTTGGGGGTTTGGGCGTTTGGGGGTTTGGGGGTTTGGGGGTTTGGGGGTTTGGGGTTTGGGGTTTGGGGTTTGGGGTTTGGGGTTTGGGGTTTGGGGTTTGGGGTTTGGGGTTGACACGGACTTGAAGTCAATGCATCGGGGTTTGGGGTTCGGGGTTCGGGGTTTGGGGTTTGGGGTTTGCGGTTTAGGGTACAGGGTTTAGGGTACAGGGTTTAGGGTTTAAGGTTAGCAGCCTCCAAAGTTTTGCAAGCAACCTTACGGCTCTATAAGGGGTCTTATTGTTTGAGTTTAGGGTTTGGTATGGTTTGGATTTAAGATTGAGGGGTGGTTTAGGGTTTAGGGCTAGGGTTTAGGGTTAAGGGTTTAGGGTTTATAAGGCTCTAGAGGCTCTTACTTTTTGAGTATTGGGCCCCAACGACCATACTAGATAAGGCTTTTGGGGCTATTCTGCGTCTGAGGGTTCACCTAACTCTTAATCTAGGGGCCCTCGACTCAGCTTATAAACTCCAAACCATAACCCCCGCACACCTGAAGTACTTAGGAGGCACCAGGCCAGGAATCAAAGGGTACCCGGGATTCAGGGTCTAGAGATGACCTAAGTCATGAAGAAAAGGGGGGGGGGCGCATTGATCCCTGGTAAGGCTTTGTAGATTCAGGGCCTTAGGGCTGCGGATTAAGGGTTTTAGCGTTTTCGAGTCATTGGGGTTTAGGGTTTAGGGTTTAGGGTTTAGGGTTTAGGGTTTAGGGTTTAGGGTTCAGGGTTCAGGGTTCAGGGTTTAAAGGGCAGAGGCAAGTTCTCGCCAAGAAGCCACTCTGCCCCGAAGATGTGGGAGCTTGAGTAGCCCATCCAGGTCGAAGATGTCCTTCGGTAGACAGGCTTTAAGGCTTTAAGGGTTTAAGGGTTTAAGGGTTGAAGGGTTGAAGGGTTTAGGGTTTAGGATGTAGGGTTACCTCATTATTACATACTTGGGCCCCAGAGTCCCTATACAGGAGGTGACTTTTCACTGGTTTAGGTACATGGACCTTTAGGGAAGGTAGAAGTGGAAGGATTTAGGGTGGGTTTGGGGGTTTCCTGAAGGAGGTCGCAGGATTTGGGTCCAGACCTGGGGCTGGCGTCCTGTTCATGAAAATTTAGGGTTTAGGGTTTAGGGTTTAGGGTTTAGGGTTTAGGGTTTTTCCTGCTCAGGTAGCTGTAGGGTGGTTGCCTGCTGCTGTGCTCCAGGGTGGGTGGCCTAAGAGATACCTTGATCTACCGTTGCAATTGCCGACTCCTCAGCCCGAAATGCAAAACCATACCCTGGTGACAGTTTTCTACTTGCTGGCACAACCTTGTAAGGACCATTGGCACTTCGACGCATCATCTGAGAAAGTCGTTTGCATTCGCTTCCCTTGCTTGAGGGTTTAGGGGGAAATCCAGAGACCCAAACTCAGGGCACTCATGTTAGCATGCTTTCCCCAAGTGATCTGAGAAAGTCGTTTGCATTCGCTTCACTTGCTTGAGGGTTTAGGGTGAAATCCAGAGACCCAAACTCAGGGCACTCATGTTAGCATGCTTTCCCCAAGTGATCCGCGATCTCCGCTTCGTGATCCAACTGCGAGAACCAGACCCTGCTGCAGATGCAAAGCATGTTGTATAAAGAGGCAACAGCGGTGTACACGGCAGGGTTTGGCGTGTTCGCACAATTTCATGAACACTTCTGACAGCCCCTCCCTCGTGTTGCTGAAATTCAACATCCTCTTGCAACATGTCTACAGAGGCAAAAGCGGTGTACACAGCAGGGTTTTGGGAATGGTCGCAAAACGGCATGAAAACTTGTGACAGCACCTCGTGTTGCTGAACATCAAATATCCTCCTGCGACAGGCTTTATAGAGCAAAAACACCGTAAATAGCAGGGTTCGGGAATAGTGAGGAAAAAACCCACGGGCAAATACCAACGTGTGCGGGCATAGGGCATCGAAGGATTGAGGACTTGTAAGGCGTTTTTGGACATTTTGTGGGTGTAGCCTGCACTGAATAAGGGCCCTAAGTGTACTGATTGGCGCTACGTGCTTGAAGTCTAGGAGGGTGTCAGACTTCAGGGTGATAGAAGCTTGAGAGTTTGGGGCTTCGGGGTTGAGGGGTTTAGGGGTTTACGGGTTTAGGGTTTAGGGTGTAGGGTTTCGGGTTTAGGGCTGCAGACAGCCATCGTATGCGGCGCAGGGTCTGGCTGCAGAGGTTGCGCTGCGCGCTGCGCTCCATGAGACCCCTGCTGAGGGGCGCGCGGCGCAGGGCATAGGCGCTGTACCTTTGCGGGTGTTTTTGGTTGAGGGGGAACCCTAAACCCCTAAACCCTGTAAACCCTATATGAACTATATAAACTTTTGTCAACCCTATGAACCCTATATAAACCTGTATAAACCGCATAAATCCTATAAACCCTGAAACCCTATAAACCCTATAAACCCTAAACCTCAAATTCAGGGAGAGGGGGCTCAAGGGCTTGGTTTGGGCTTACGGGCTTGGAGTGATAGGGGTTAGGCTTTGGGTCATTGGGGGCTTAAAAATGGGGGGGTTTTGGGGTTTTGGGTCTGGGGGTTAGAGGGTTGTTTCTTTTTGGGTTCGGGGAGTAGCTTCTGGGATTCTTAGGCAAAGCTAGGGCAACAGAGCCCTGGATAACATCTCAGGTAACGTAATAAAACCTAAACCCTAAACCACAACCCGGAAAGGGGAGTAGCACTACTGGGCACCCTCGCAGCCTTAAAGCCGCAAAAACGCAACCTGGAAACCGAATGAAGTTAGTTCTTTCCATGAACTTTTCTGACTTCTTCTCTATCATCCCAAAACCGTGAACCCTGATCCAAACATTGACATAGTCTCGGGTCCAAGATGCAGGAAATTACAAGGAATGATGCTGCTGGGCGGGCAACGCACCCCATGAGAATCTCTGAGCCCTGAACGCTACACCCTCTCCCGAAAACAGCAGTCCTGCAAATCTAGGATTGAGGGTTTACCCGAGAAACCCTAAATCCTTATCAACTTCCAAACCCAAAAACCCTAATCCCCAACCCGAAACACTAAACCCTAAACCCCTCAACGTTGAGCCCTAAACCCCTAAACCCTAAACCTCAAACCTAGAAGAAGACAAGACGCTCCGCGAGGGTGACACCTCGGATTGGGCCGAAGTGGTAGAATGCCGTCGCCGCGCTCAGGAGGCATGGCAGAGTTGGAAAGATTGCGTGCCTAGGTTTAGGGTTTAGGGTTTAGGGTTTAGGGTTTAGGGTTTAGGGTTTAGGGTTTAGGGTTTAGGGTTTACGGTTTAGGGTTTAGGGTTTAGGGTTTAGGGTTTCAGGTTTAGGGTTCGAATGTCTATACTCTAGGGTTCAAGTGTTTGAAGTTCGGGCCTCAAGGTACATAAGGATCCACGAGCGTGGAAGGAATGCTGCCCCCCCAGTATCAAGCATATGGGTAGATCTCCAAGTGAGGGCCAGAATACGGCACCCTTAGAAGGACCCCAAAAGAGGCCCGAATTTTGATAACGGCCCATATGGGGACTGCCATCGATGGCTGTGGCTTCCAGGCTCCTTAGTTCGCACCCCTCCTGTGGATTAGGATATCAACAAGACAAAAAGACCTAATTCCTTTGGAACTTACGCCTCAAGCCAAAACCTTAACACAAACCGCAGGTGCTCATAGAGAGGGCAGTTGGTAATGTTGACCTTCTTCCCATCCTTGAAGACTTCCTTGGTAGCCCAGTAACCATCTTCTACTAAGGGCACCCTTTTTTTTGGGGTTGCTTACTTTACAAGGGAACCCATAACCCGACAAAAGGAAAAGGGGTACCGCTCGGGATGTTCCCTCATGTACTAACAGTCCTTAATAGGGATAGGGGGTACTATAATCCCGAGTAAGGACTGTCAGTATACTGGAGGACATCCAAGGTACCGCTGGGCTACCAAGAGTTTCCCTAAACCCTAAACCCTAAACCCTAAACCCTAAACCCTAAACCCTAAACCCTAAACCCTAAACCCTAAACCCTAAACCCTAAACCCTAAACCCTAGACCCTAAACGAACTCCGAAAAACAAGGGAAAGGGGTACCACCGGGCTACCAAGCTTCTAGGGCATCCAGGCCAGTGTTGTAGCCCGTGGCGCAGAGAATCACATCGCAGGCGAGAACATCCCCAGTCTTCAGGACCACGCCTCGCTCTTGGTATCCCTAAACCCTAAACCCTAAACCCTAAACCCTAAACCCTAAACCCTAAACCCTAAACCCTAAACCTTAACCCCAAACCCCAAACCCCAAACCCCAACCCCAAACCCTAAACCCTAAACCCTAAACCCTAAACCTTAAACCTAAACCTAAACCCCAAACCCCAAACCCGAAACCCTAAACCCTAAACCCTAAACCCTAAACCCTAAACCCTAAACCCTAAACCCTAAACCAGTCGACGGCTCTTGTTTTCAGGGACGTTCAGGACTCCGGGTACACAGGGTGCCTAAAGCCTCAAAAGATCTTCAACTCTAAACCCTTAAACCATTACACCCATAAAACCTTTAAGCCCGTAAACCCTCAAACCCGTAAAATCCCTAAACCCGTAAACCCGTAAACCCGTAAAACCGTAAACCCGTAAACCCGTGAACCCGTGAACCCTAAACCCTAAACCCTGGCGCGCTCCTGTCTCGCAGAAGTGGTCTGGGTCCCCAGTGATGGGGCTCACTTTCTTGATAAAGGCCAGCTGGCGATCCTGGGTTTCGGGCTAAGGGTTTGGGGTTTAGAGTTTAGGATTTAGGGTTTCCGGGTTTGGGGTGTAGGGTGCAGGGTTTAGGGTTGCTCTTGGGAACATCACATACTTAGAAATACCACGAAGGAAGCCACACTGACTGGTAGACCCCCTTGCTGTGGCCCAAACCCTAAACCCTAAACCCTAAACCCTAAACCCTAAACCCTAAACCCTTGTAGTCCCTCTTAAAAGTAGCTCTGCCCAGGCGCGCAGAGCATGCCGAAGTGGAACTTCGCGGCGTTGAAGTGCTTGGGCCGCAGGGGGCTCCCAGGCTGAATCGTGTAGCCGATGGCCCAAAGCGCGAACCTGGGTGTAGGGTTTCGGGTTTACCCTAAACCCTAAACCCTAAACCCTAAACCCTAAACCCTAGGCCCTATAGACCCTAAACCTTAAACCCGAAAACGTAACTCAAAGGAAAGAGTAGACAGAGTACTGGGTTTCCTTTCTGTCTTTCTTTCTTTAGTATTGGATGGGGTGGGGCCTTAGTGCACCAAGCCAATGAAAAGGAAACAAGAGCACCACTCTACCCTCCCTTATAACCATAGCGAAAACATATGTTCTAAATGTTGCAACCATGCCCTGACATAAAAGACATAATTCCGAGGGAGACGATTGACATGATGTCAACCCTCAACCCTAAACCCTAAAAGACGCTAAACCCGGAAATGCAAACTAAATCCCCTCTGACAATGTCCACGAAGCATGGCGAGACTCGGCAACACCTAGCCCCCCCCCCCCCGCCCCCCCCCCCCCCGAAACCCCAAACCCTAAACCCCTAACCCCCTCAACCCTAAAAGTCTCCACGAAGCATGGCGAAACTCGGGAGCACCAGCATCAGCAAGCAGCAGGCCAAGCTCAGAAGGGCCCGCAGCATTGCAAGGCAGGATCGGCTGTGAAAGAATGCCTTTTCGGAGTTACAAGGGTTTAGGGTTTAGGGTTTAGGATTTAGGGTTTAGGGTTTAGGGTTTGGGGTTTGGGGCTTGGGGTTTGGGGTTTAGGGTTTAGGGTGGAATTTGGGTCTAGGGGTTAGGGTTGGAGGGTTGGTTTAGGATTGCGTTCGCCAGGGAAACAAGGCAACCCGTCGCGTCTTAAGCGGGTGTGCAGGACGCCTCCCTCCCCAAAGGTTTGAGGTGGAGGTTTCCCAAAGTTAGGGTAGCCTACAGGGTTGATTCTATAGCACATTGGGTGCAGGGGGGGGACCCCTCTTGTCGGAACCCCCAGATTCTCTATTCAGCGGCCAGATACATCGTACCTGAAGAACCTTAAAAACAAATTGTTAATATCCTCTTGTGTTTATATAAACGAAACTAAAAAACAATTCCCAAGGGGGATGTAGAAGATACGTCGTACCTGAAGAACCAGTAGGGCGTCCGGAAGAGCCACGTGACGTTGTCGTAGGCTGCTGCCTGGAAGGCTTGGATCATGTCGCAGCCAGACTTGCCCGCACCCAAAACCAGCACCTGCGGAGGGGCATTCGGGTTTCGGGTTGAGGGCTTCCCTTTAAACTAGGGTTTCTTGGGTTTGGCGAGTTTGGGCTTTAGGATTCTTGCATTTTAGGGTACCCATTTTCATGCGGAGCCGTAGATTTAGGGCTTAGGTCCGTGTAGGGTTTAGAAAGGATCCTAGACCCTAAACCCCAAACCCCAAACCCCTACCCCCAAACACCAAACCCTAAACCCTAAACCCCAAACCCTAAACCCTAAACCCTAAACCGCTTCAACGAGCTGCCCACCTTTGAACGTGCCTTCAGAATCTCATCCATGACCTCATCCTTCAGCTGGCCTGAAGGGGAAAGGCGGGGGGGGTGGGTGACCCTAAACCCTAAACCCTAAACCCTAAACCCTAAACCCTCAACCCTCAACCCTCAACCCTCAACCCTCAACCCTCAACCCTCAACCCTCAACCCTCAACCCTAAACCCTAAACCCTAAACCCTAAACCCTAAACCCTAAACCCTAAACCCTAAACCCTCCCCCCACAAAAAACTCGTGCGCCCAGTGGCTGCTGTGCAGGATCTTCCCTTTGAAGCCACGATTAGGGATCTTGGGCATCCTAGGTTGCCCAGTAACCAAGGCTTAAAAAGGGTGCCCCTTTTGTGCTTAAAGGGGTTTAGGGTTTAGGGTTTAGGGTTTAGGGTTTAGGGTTTAGGGTTTAGGGTTTAGGGTTTATAAGGGAACCTAAACCCCCCCAAAAAGGGAATAAGGGTACTACTGGGCATCCTAGCATCTTGGGCGCGCCGCTGAGGGAGGCGAAGATGACCAGATTGTAGGGCCCTGTGCCTGTTCTAGGATTTAGGTTTAGGGGTTCAGAGGGTTTAAACCCTAAACCCTAAACCCTAAACCCTAAACCCTAAACCCTAAACCCTAAACCCTAAACCCTAAACCCAATTACATGGCTTGAACCAAGGTGCGATTTGTTGTGGAGCCCTGATCGACAACCAGGTGGGCTTGCCGAGATCGGGACTCGTAGTGCACCTCCTTCACGTGCGAATTACCTTTGCTGGGGGTCCTGATGTGAAACTTGAGGGTCCGTCATCATATTAATTTGAGGATACTAAACTATATGTGTGATATAAGGCTAGCATGGTGATGTGACTGAAGCTCTGTAGCGAGAGCCCAGCCCTTCACGTGACCCTAAACCCTGAACCCTAAACCCTCCTTGGCTACCAATGAGCTCCTTGCCAGTTAGGAAGCATGATGGGGGGTCCTCAGAAACAGCCCTCTTACGCCATGCCAAAAAAGCCATGGCTGGTTTTCTTGCCCAAGGAGCTTTGAATCCTGGACTGGAGGCCAGTTTTGTTCACAAAGTCCTTCAAGTATCGCAGGATCTCTGCAGCATCGGGCTTTTGATCCATGAAACCTTCCTCCCCACGTGGGAACGGCAAGAAGTCCCCATGGATGGTCATCTGGTTGCACCTAGAACGCACGATCTTTGACCCCACGTCCTATTAGGGTTTAGGGTTTAGGGTTTAGGGTTTAGGGTTTAGGGTTTAGGGTTTAGGGTTTAGGGTTTACGGACCCCTCAGACCTCAACACGCCAGGGCTAGGAGCACCCTTCAAGACTACCCAGCAACACCCAGCCCAGCCTAACCATATATACCCCCACATCCAGTACACTCACCTTTCGAAGGACTCCCAGAATAGGTACCCATTTTGAAAACCCTAAACCCTAAACCCTAACCCCTAAAGCCCCACCCTAAACCCTAAACCCTGAAGCCCCACCTTAAACCCTCAACCGGAACCCAGTTGCACCAGCGCGGGCTGTGAAGGCTGAGCTGATGATAGGACATCTCCTTGCTGTTTTCTTGTTATGTTGGTCCAGGTCGTTAAGGGTCAAGGGTTTAGGGTTTAGGGTTTAGGGTTTAGGGTTTATTCCAGTGGATTCAGGGTTTATCGGGTTTAGGGTTTAGGGTTTAGGGTGAGAAACAGCCGAAGAAGTGGTTCACCCTGCATTACTGAGCGGATGCAAGTCTCCGGGCTAAATGTGCCGCCGATCACGCTGTGCTTGTCGAAAATCTCCTCAGCTTTCCCAAGCCCGAGCCCTCAACCGTAAATCTTCTACCCAAAACCCAAAGCCCTAAGCCTGAACCTCTTGCCTAAACCCGAAACCCTATAAACCCTAAACCCTATCCCCTAAACTCTAAACCCTAGACAAGCTCGAACGTCGCTGGGTCTTCAAGCCATCATCTACTAAGACCGATCCCACCAACTCAAACTCCCCGCGACCCCCCAGGCCCAACAAACACGCTTAGGATTTAGGGTTTAGGGTTTGGGGTTTGGGGTTTAGGGTTTAGGGTTTAGGGTTTAGGGTTTAGGGCTTAGGGCAACCTTTGAGCCTTTTAAACCCTAGAGGGTTTCGGGTTTAGGGTCCCCAGACCCTAGGAAAGTCTAGGCCCCAAGCCCGAAACTGCCTAAACCCTAAACCCCGAAAAACCGTACTAAAAAGCTTCTGCCCCAAAAGCCCTAAACCCTAAACCCAAAACCCTAAACCCTGACTAGCAACCCTGAACCCTAAACCCTAAACCCTAACCCCTAAACCCTAAACCCTAAACCCTAAACCCTGACCCAGTCTCAACGTGGATGCCCTTCTCGGCCAGGCAATGGGCACACTGCAGCCCAGACCATCCTAGAGCAAAGCCCAGGGTTTCTGGGGGGGGGGGGGCTTCCAGGGCTTTTCGGGCTTTTTCCTCGGTTTTTGATTTTTTTTGTTTTTTAGGGTCTAGGGTTTAGGGTTTAGGGCGTTTAGGGTTTTAGGGTTTAGGGTTTAGGGTTTTGTTTCTTGCCGTTTTGGGGTTTCAGTATTTTTTTCCCAAGGGTTTAGGGTTGAGGGGCGGGAGAAAGGTTATTCTTGGGAGTGACATGGGGAGGGAGATTATACTGCGAGGTTGCAGGCTTCCTACTCAGCACCTACGCAAAGAACCCACTCCCAAATCCAAAGCAACCCTAAACCCTAAACCATACAGAGACGCCAAACTAAGCCCAGCAAGCTTCCTGCACCCGCAAGGGTTACTTTGGATTTGCCCGCCCCAACCCCCAACCAGGCAACCTGACGCCATCAAGGGGTACTTGCGCAGTAAACCCTAAACCCTAAAACCCTACACCCTAGACCCTAAACTTTTTCCCAAACCCTGAACCCTAAACCCTGAACCCTAAACCCTAAACCCTAAACCCTAAACCCTAAACCCTAAATCCTGTCCACCCTGCACCCTCCTGATCCGATAATGGCGACTCGCTGTTGTTGCCTCCCTTCTTCCGCAAGCAGCGGCTCAGTCAAATCGCCCCCGTCCATCGTTCAAAGGGCTTCTACTGGCGCATTCTTTCTTTGGGGGTAGGGGTCTAGGGTTTAGGGTTTATAGGGTTTAGGGTTTCGGGTTGAGGGTTTAGGGTTTGGGGCTTGGGGCGTAGGGTATAAGATTTAGGGCTTAGGGTTGTAGGGTTGAAGGTCGTCTACAGGGCTTCTCGGCTTTTGTCGTGTTTGCAGGGTTTGTAAGGCTTACAGGGTTGTTTCAACCGGGTCATTGGGGTTTACAAGCTTTGTTAGGGTTTATAGGGTTTCTAGGGTTTATATACCCGGTTACATAGAATTTATAGGATTTATGCAGGGTTTATAGGGTTTACGTACCCGGTTATATAGGGCTCATAGGGTTTATGTAGGGTTTATAGAGTTTGTGTACCCGGTTATATAGGGTTTATGGAATTTACTAAACCCAAGACCCAAAACCTAAAACCCTAAACCCTAAACTCTAGACTCTAAACCCTAATCCAGAACATCAGGGCTGGGTCTCTTGGTCCACGCAGCTTGCAATCAGCAACACTGCTTGGGCCGATCCTGTGGCGCCAAACACACTTGGAAGGAAGCAACCCTAAACCCTAAACCCTAAACCCTAAGCCCTAAGCCCTAAACCCTTAACCCTAAAGCCAAGAACCTAAACTCTGAACCCTAAACCCTAAACCCAAGACTCTAAATCCCTAGACTCTAAACCATAAACCCTAAATCCTAGAACCTAAACCCTAGAAGTCTTAACCCACCATAACAAGGTTGCTTTATTACAAGAACAGTCGCACATGCAAGAAATATTTAGAATTGAAGTCAATCAAACTACTACTTGAAACCAATTATGACAATCGGAAACTACCACCCTAAACCCTAAACCCTAACCCTGAACTACAGACAGAAAGGGCAGGAGAAGCGCGCGTTCCCCGTTTTGCTTGGAGCTCTGCCATGTCGAAACCTAAACCCTAAAAACCCCGAAAAAACCCTAACTATTCCCTAAACCCTAAGCCCTAACCCTAAACCCTAAAACTCTAACCCTAAACCCTAAAAACCCTAAATAACCCTAAGCCCGAAACCCTAACCCTGAACCCTTAAACTCCAGACCCCTAAACCCCAAACCCTAAACCCTAAACCCTAAACTTGCCCTAAACCCTAAACCCTAAACCCTAAACCCTATAAACCCTATAAACCCTATAAACCCTATAAACCCTAAACCCTAAACCCGCGCGCTCACCCGGCGCGCGCCCGCTCCGCACTTCGGGCGGATGTGCGGGGCAGGGCGGTGAGGATGAAGGTCAGGAGGAGCACCACGCTGGTGACCTCGGTTTAGGGTTTAGGGTTTAGGGTTAGGGTTCAGGGTTTAGGGTTTAGGGTTTAGGGTTTAGGGCTTCGAACTTAGGGCTCAGGGTGCAGGGTTGAGGATTTCGGGTTTAGGGTTGAGGATTTAGAGTCCAGGCTGTAGGGTTGAGGATTTAGGGTTCTGGGTGTAGGGTTCAGGATTTAGGGTGTAAAGGGTGTATAGGGTGTATAGGGTTCATCGGGTAGGGTTTAGCGGTTCGAAGGCTTTGGCGGTTTGAGCCCGAACACTTGGGCTGGGGGTCTATCATCGTATTGGGGCGTAGGGGAGGTCCATATACATTCGCTCATATGGGTATTTGGGGGTCTATTTAAGGGCTCCCCTATTTTCGTAAACCCCCCATATAGGGTTCTAGGAGCAGCAATGTGATCCCATTGTGAGGTCGATTTGGTTTCCATAACTTACTGTACCGTTATGGACGATGAGATGTGTTTGAAGCGGTTTGAGGCCAAAGGGAGGGTGTTTGGGACCTATGTCTGGGTTTGAATGAGTGAAAGCTTGGGTTCAGGTTTAGGGCTGAGGGCTTAGGGTTTAAACTTCAGCCCCCTTTTTGGTGCATGCTGCTTTGTCCACTGTACTTGCACCATGTAGCCACAGTCTCCATGACGCAACGAGCTTCGCAAGCCCCAACATTGCATCCTGGTAGCGCATCCTTCTTTCGGGGAACGGTCAATATAGGGGCCGGAAACATTAGAATAGGGTTTGGGGGGGGGGGGGGGGTTCTTGTAGAATAAAGGGACCATAAGGGAATACTATTGGCAATTATTCTGACCCCTATATGACTTTAGTGTGGCAGCCTAGAGCCACCCTAAACCCCAAACCCTCCCAAACCACTAAACCCCAAACCCTAAAGGCAACATCGTGGGCTACCAAGTCAGCTGCCATCAGCAGAGATGTAACCAGTCGGCATTAGTCCAAGGGTAGTTACATGGGGCCCCTGAGTTTAGGGTTTAGGATGTAGGGCTTAGGGCTCCTAGGGTAGTTACATCGGTCCCTGAGTATGGGCCCTTCAAGCCGGTACCCCTTTCATTCCCCTGTACAACTTAAGGGCCCATACAACAGAACCCTTTAAAGGAGGTTAGGGACCATATGAAGGGCCCATCAAACTACCCCTAAACCCTAAACCCTCCACCCTAGACCCTAAACCCCTAGACCCCTAGACCCCTAGACCCCTAAACCCCTAAACCCCTAAACCCTAAACCCTAAACCCCTAAACCCCTAAACCCCTAATCCCCTAAACCCCAAAACCCCTAAACCCCTAAACTCAACCCTAAACCCTAAACCCTAAACCCTAAACCCTAAACCCTAAACCCTAAACCCTAAACCCTAAACCAGATAAGGGCCCATGAAGCTACCCTCAGACTTCTCCTCAGCAGCTTTAAAACAATAGCCGGCAGGGCCGGCCTCCACCAGCCTAAGGGTCCATGTACCTAAATAGGGTTTAGGGTTTAGGGTTTAGGGTTTAGGGTTTAGGGTTTAGGGTTTAGGGTTTAGGGCTACTCTTATCCCTAAGGGTCCATGTACCTAAATAAGGGAATACCTGGGCCTTGGAGTACTTCCTATATAGGGACTACAATAGTGAGGTACATGGACCCTTATAGGGTCTAAGTAACCCTAAACTCTAAATCCCAAACCCTAAGCCCTAAACCCTAAACCCTAAACCCTAAACGATTCGTAACGGAGGTACATGGACCCTTAGGGTTTCGCCTTCGGTGCTCAAGTCCTTAAGTCGGCGCCGGCTTCCACCAGCACTCGCACAGCTGCAGCGTGGCCATACCTTAAGGACGAACTTGGGGTTTAGGGTTTAGGGTTTAGGGCTTAGGGTTTCGGGTTTAGGGTTTACGGTTTCGGACGAAACTGCGCCCTAAAAAGGTTTTATGGTTCATATACCTTCAAAACCGGGAAGCGGCTTTATGGTTCCTTAATACCTTAAAAAGGGCTTTTCGTAGTATGGGGTATATGACCCCCCAACTTTTTTTAAGGCTCATTTGGACCCCAAGGTACTCAAGCGCTTGAGGAGTTGGTGTTGCAGGAGTTGCGACCAGGTTGGGGCCTTTGAAGCCTCCAGCAACCGCACGACTTCACTGTGCCCCCACTGAGCCGCCACCATGAGGGCCTTACTTCTCCAATGGCCAAGGGAAGAAACAAGGTGAAACCCTTATTTTTCCTACGAAATATGAAGAAACCCGAAAAGTTTATAAAGTTCAGCTGTTGGAGAAGGAAGGGGCCGTTCGACCGCGGAGGTTCGTGAAGTCTCTGTCGGCACCAGCCTCTACCTTGCATGAGCCCTGAAAGGGCTTACGGTACACATACTTTCATAGGGATGATAGTAGTATAGAGTGTATGACCACAATTTAGTGCTCATTTGGTTTTCAAGGTACTAGCAATCGCACGACTTCTGAGTGGCCCTTGCCAGCAGCAAGCAAGAGGGCCGTGTTGCCATCGTTGTCGGCCACGTCCTTGTCTGCGCATGCCTCCACAAGCAAATGCACCACTTTCACATGGCCACGGGAAGCTGCCATCATCAGGGTCGTGCGACCACTAATGTTGGTCATGTCCTTGTCCGCACCGGCCTCCCTCAGAAAACTCACGACCTCAGCGTGGCCCTTGCCAGCTGCGATCATCATGGCTGTGCGCCCATCGTTGTTTGCCACGTCCATGTCGGCACCAGCATCCGCCAGCAAACGCAGGGCTTCAGCGAAGCCATCGTCAGCTGCGTGCATGAGGGCCGTGTCACCGTCGTTGTCGACCGCGTCCTTGTCGGCGCTGGCCTTACATCTCCAATAACCAAGAAGAGAAAAAAGGTTAAACATTAAGTTTCCTACTAAATAAGGAAACCCCCCAAAAAAGGTTAAACTTTAATATGTATAAAAAATAAGGAAACCCAAAAAGCTTAAAGTTCAACTACAGGCGAAGTCAGTGGCCTCAAGAAGCAACCGAACGATGTGAACAGAGCTTCGAGCTGCCATCATCAGGGCTGTGCAGCCAAAGATGTTCGCCAAGTTCTTGTCGGCGCCGGCCTCGACCTTGGGGACACAACTGAACCCTCAAAAAGGGTTTCTGGCTCACATGACCCTAAAATAGGAATTATAGTAGTATAGGGTAGTATGAGACCCAAGTTTAAGGCTCATTTGGTTTTCAAGGTACCAGCAAATCATGTTACCCCAAAATAGGAATTATAGTAGTATAGGGCAAAGATGAACCCCAACTTCTCAAGGTTCACTTCGTCCCCAAGGTACCAGCAAACTTGCGACTATGACCCTATAGAGGAACTATAGTAGTATAGGGTAATATGAGACCCAATTTCAGGGCTCTTTTGGTTTTCAAGGTACCAGCAAGCTTGCGACTTCAAGGTCGCCCTGATCAGAGGCGATCATCAAA
This sequence comes from Symbiodinium natans, assembly GCA_905221605.1. Lineage (NCBI taxonomy): Eukaryota > Dinophyceae > Suessiales > Symbiodiniaceae > Symbiodinium > Symbiodinium natans. The sequence continues at coordinate 150,117 of CAJNDS010000336.1, forward strand.
GCTGTGTAGCCGCTGTTGGTGGCCAAGTCCTTGTCGGCGCCGGCCTCTAACAGCACGCGCACGGCTTCGGTGCGGCCATGCCTTAAGGACAACATGAGCACTAAAAAAAGAAAAGGGTTTGTGGTTTCATGTGCTTTCCTAGGGGATTAGAGTGGTATAAGGTATCTGAGCCCCAACCTTGGGGTTCATCTGGTCCCCCCAAGGTACTCGGATGCTTTAAGAAGCGGCGTCGCACTGGTCGGGGCAGCCAGATTTGGGTCTTGGGGTAGCTGCAGCATGGTCTCAACCTGAAAGCCGGCCATCCGCAATGGGTGCAAGGTTTCGAGTTCCGGGCTCGGGCTTGAGAGTTTAGGGTTTAGGGTTTAGGGTTTAGGGTTTAGGGTTAAGGTTTTTTAGGGTTTAGGGTTTAGGGTTTAGGGTTTAGCGCGATTACAGTGCGTGGGGGTGTGGGGGGGTTTCTCTTGGACGGATCATCCTGCAGCTTAAAGTGTGATATACAATGACCGTGCGGACCCTATTGAGGCACGCATGGGATCACTATCTCCAGGCGCCACATCCCTGTTTTGTGCGCGCCGAGCCTTCTGCGTTGAGCCAAGGGAAGCTGCGTGCGCGAGCTCCTGCACCTGCGCCTGGGAGGCGTCGGTGAAAGGCAGCAGCACCAGGTTCAGGTCCAGGGGAGACGCGAGCCGGACGTCATCCTCCTTGCGGACACAAGGAGCCCCTAAACGAGCTTATTTGTGACTGTTATGGCTCCTATACCCTATAGAATTGAGGCTTTAGGGTTTAGGGGTTTAGGGTTTAGGGGTTTAGGGTTTAAGAATCTTCAAGTTTCGTTTGGCTACCAAGGCTCCAAACTGCGCCCCTGGAGCAGCAGCCTCTGCCGGAAGCGCGGAGGGAGCCCGTGGTGCTGATGCAAACACTGCCTGGAGGGGAGCCAAGATGAGCCCTAGGGTCTTTTAGGGTTTAGGGTTTAGGGTTTAGGGTTTAGGGTTGAGGGTTTAGGGTTTAGGGTTTAGGGTTAACGTCCATAATCAATTAATAAGAATTATCGTGGGATAGGGTAGACGAGCCCCAATTTTAGGGTTCATTTCGTCCCCAAGCTGCTTCAGCTCCCGCACGCTGCTCAGGGTATCCACAGGAACGCTCGCCACCTCCTCCCCTGAGAGCATCCGAATATGCAGCATCCTGTTAAACCCTAAACCCTAAACCCTAAACCCTAAACCCTAAATCCTGTGTGGATGGCTAAGCTCGGCACTCAGAGGTTCATGGTACTTAGTAACCACTTTTGACGGTACACTTATAACCCACTTAGAAGCCCCTCAAGTGCGCTAATATGGTTATAAGCACAGTTCGGGTTTAGGGTTAGGGTTTAGGGTTTAGGGTTTAGGGTTTAGGGTTTAGGGTACAGGGTTCAGGGTTCAGGGTTCAGGGTTTGGGGTTTGGGGTTTAGGGTTTAGGGTTATAAGTACAGTTCTAGGAACAGTTCTAAGTACAGTTCTACTTGGTTAAGAAGTGCCATGGACCTCCTGAGCAGGGCTGCTACACTTGACATGGCCAAGCTAGCCAACATGGCCGAGGCAGATGCACAGTCCTCAAGGTTGTAGTCTCTTGGGGGCCACGAGCCCTATAAGGGTTTGTGGTTCACATGCCTTCAGGGGGGTGGTAGTAGTCTACGGTAAATGACCCCCAGTTTTAGGGTTCATTTGGTCCCCAACCCTGAACCCTAAACCCTAAACCCTAAACCCCAAACCCATTTTAAACCCACGTTTCCAGGGAAGGGGACCTGCCTTGCGGCCCAGGGTTCAGGGTTTAGGGGTCATATGAAACAGGGTTTAGGGTTTAGGGTTTAGGGTTTAGGGTTTATCTTACTGTTCTTGGTGTGTATTCAGGGTTCCGCTTTAATATTGGCGAGTGTATATAATTGGTGTCCTACTGGGGACACAAGGACTATCTAAGCCAAACTTGATATACCCTAGACTATTCTAATTGCTATGAAAGTATATGAACCACAAACCCTTTTGGCTTTCATTTAGGCTACCCTACTTACTTGCATTTGGGTTGACTGGGAGGTTTAAGGCACATATTGCCCGATTGTAGTGACCAACCCACTGACAAGCCCCTCGGTTTAGGTTTAGGGTTTAGGGTTTAGGGTTTAGGGTTTAGGGTTTAGGGTTTAGGGTTTAGGGTTTAAGAGTTTAGGGTTTAGGGTTTAGGGATAGTATGGCTACAATTGAACGAGTTCTAAGTTTATCCAAGTACGGTCAAGGGTCTATGATGCCTCCTTTGTGTAAACTTCGACCCCGCGCACGCAAGCCAACAAACACATTACGAAAGCCGTTCAAACCGTAAAACCAAAGCCTCAAATTCGAAACAGCAAGGAGTTTGGGGTTTGGGATTTATCAGGTTTAGGTTTATAGGCTTCATAGGGTGTACTATAGGGCTTATGGGGTTTACAGGGTTTAGGGTTTTAGGGCCAGGCCGACAACGCGCAAAGTCGACGCCCGAAAACCCTGTAGACCCAAGGCTCAAAAAAACCCAGGGAAGCTTCCCATCAAGCGATTAGGACTCGTAATGATGTACCCCGACGAGGTTCCCTGAATATACTCCTACTATGGCCCTTGTATTCCCTTGGAGGACCTTAACACGGGCCCCCGAACCCAAGGTCAACACCTTAGGGGTCCAAGGAGAGCCCCATGTTCCCAGATAAAGCCTCCTGTCCTAAGCCATTCAACCCCATAAATCCTAGAATCTAAATTGCGCTGAACCCTTAATTCGTACAAAACCTCCACACCCCTCAACCCCTAATCTCCTAAACCCGAAACCCTAAACCCTAAACCCTACACCCTACCCTAAAACCTAAACCCTAGCCCTAAACCCTAAACCCTTACAAAAGCACTCACAACCCTCAGCCGCTTGGAGACCCGGACAGCCATAGACACCACCAGGGCCGCGAAGACGGATGGCTTTGCAGTGCTGGACCAACTCCGAGACCCCAAGTACCTGAGGTTTAGGGTTTAGGGCTAGGGTTTAGGGTTTAGGGTCTAGGGCTAGGATTAAAGTTTAGGGTTTAGGGTGTCGGGTTTGGGGGTGAGGATCTAGGGTTTATAGGCTTGGGGTTGAGAGCAACTCCGGGAGCCCAAGTACCTGAGGGGCTCGAGAGTGTTGGAGGGTTTGGGTTTCGGGTGTACGGTTTCGGGTTTAGGGTTTAGGGTTTAGGGTTTAGGGTTTAGGGTTTAGGGTTTCGGGTGTACGGTTTCGGGTTTACGGAGACCAAGAACTGAGGAGGGTTCGCGCTTCACGGTTGGGGGTTTAGGGGGCTCTTTGCTGGAGCCTTCTGAAGCCCCTCAGCCCCCTAAGCCCCACAACCCGAACCACCTCTCTCTCTCTCTCTCTTGAAAAACATATATACACATGGAGACATTCCTTTGTCGAAGTATCAAAATAAGTACTTAGTTTTTATGATAAGGAGGGAGCACGGGTAGGGTTCAGGGTTCGGGGTTCAGGTTTAGGGAGTTTAGGGTTTAGGGTTTAGGGTTTGGGGTTTGGGGTTTAGGGTTAAGGCTTGACTCTCCACGCCAAGGAGCAAGGTGAATGTCAAGGCCACCATGCAGTAGGTGAGGATGCCGCCCTGACAGTTCGGCTGGAGGTGAAACCGTAAACCCCAAACCCCAAACCCTAAACCCTAAACCTTAAACCCTGTGGTTGGTGTTTGGGGTTTAGGGTCTGGGCCAGATGTAGGCAAGCTTTCATAGGAGTCCTGCGGAAAACCCAGGTCGCATTTCGGCTTATATACTTAGTTGCTGCGTTCATAAGGGTTTAGGGTTCAGGGTTTATGGGTTTATGGCTTTATGGGTTTAAGGGTTTAAGGGTTAGTTGCTGAGTTCATAAGCCCCAAAAATTAAAAAGTGCACACTTTCAGTTCTATAGGGGATTGTAGTATCCCAAAAAGTGGAAAGTGCGCTCACTCAGCAACTAAGTATATGGGGGTGGGATGGGAAGGGGGGAAGGGTTAGGCCTCGGGAGTATGTTCGATATTTGGAACCGGCGTGACTGTGTGCACATGCTTCTGGGCTTGCGTTGCTTGAGGTTGGGGATGAGCGCCAAGGTTAGGGCGGGAAGGTTTTGGGTTTCTTCTTGCTTTGTCCAGCGCCCTGCAAAGAATGGTGAGCCTAGGCTCAGACTCTAGACCTTTTAACCCTGAAAACCAAATCCTCCCGCAAGACAAAACCCAAAGTCTCATACCTCCAGCACGTTCATGAACTCGTCCGCGTATGGCTTCATGGTCAGGTGTCCTGCTCAAACTTACAGGACCGGTTCTTCGCGGGATGGGCAAAAGGTACCCACGAACAAGGTCCCCTTCATCAATCCCGCAGATGCATCGAGCCCTGAAGAGGCCTGGGGCTCCCAGGTCCTGTTCCAGAACTTTCGGGTCGTGGTGCGCAGCAACCTATGACCCTCGTTTGCCTTTTTTCTCCCTGTGAGCGGGTTTTCCCAAGGCTTGAGATGTTTCGAGGATTAGGGCTATGGATGGGATTGGAGTCTACGCCCTTGCACTCTTGGATTGTCTTCTGGGTCCGACACCCTAAAACAATCCAAACCTCACAGAAACAAACGAAAACCCCATTCTGGTTTGGTGAGTCTTCCTTCCAGGCGGGCTTCAGCAGGTTCAGGTGAGTCCAAGTTGAAGGCATCCCTGACACTAGGGGCCAGCCTGGACCTCTTTGCTTTTTTGCCTCAACGGAAGTCGAACGGACACTGCACTCCAACTCGTTCCCTTTCCATGCGCCAGGCATGAAGCAAGCACAGCTTCATGGCGCCGTAATCGTCCGTGAAAGAGCCGGTGCCATAGCTCCAGCATTTCTCGGGCCAGAACCTGCTTCGAACGCGCCATCTGTTCTGGCGCCTGGCATCTTTGTAGATGCTGCAAAACTTGGGAAGCCACTTCGAGGCTTCTTCCTGACTGTACCCAGTCATCAGGGCGGGCACCAGGGATATTGATGGCTCAGAGAGGGTTGCAGGGACATCCGGCTGCAATTGCGCGAGTTTGTCCAACCGGGCTTGCTCTTGCTTCTGAGCTGCCTCACGCCGTGACTTCAATTTCTCGAACTGTCTGCGGACATCGTCATCGTCCTCATCATCAAAAAGGTTCGGGTCAAATGCCTGAGTATCTGCCAGCAGCTTTGCGTTCATCACCGTTTTTCCTCTGGCGACAAGCGCCGCCTCTACCATCTGATTTGTCGCCTCCGGGCCGACAGCATGCTTCACCAATGCTGCGACCAAAGGAACTTCTGTGCTTGGCTTCTTTCCTGGAACCCAGGGAACTTTCAGATGAGCAAAGAGTTTCTTCAAAAACGTTACGGTCATGTTGCGAAAGCCGCCCCAAGCAGCGTGCTTGAGCAAGGTCATGCCCTCTTTGTTGTGCACCAGCCCTGCGCCGGGCCTTGGTTCTCGGTGATGGGCGATGCTGCGACATCGCATCGCTCATGTCGCCCCAAAAAGCTCCGCCCCATCTATTTGCGTACACACCATCCCATTTATTTGCTTACGCACCATGATCCCCCCCCCCTCCCCCTCCATGACACATGCCATCCCCGCTGCCGCTGCGCCTTGTGAATCATTGCGCACCTCCTCCCGCCCCACCACCCACCACCCCCAACCACCCCCCCTGTCCCACCGCACCCAACAACAAAGCACTGTACGCATTGGCTGTCGACAGCAGACTCTACTATACGAATACAACTACCGCCAAAACCAACTACACAGCAGCTGGGAGCTGGGAGCTGAGAGCTGGGAGCAGAGAGCAGAGAGCAGAGAGCTGGGAGCTGGGAGCTGGGAGCTGGGAGCTGAGAGCTGGGAGCTGGGAGCTGGGAGCAGAGAGCAGAGAGCTGGGCTTGGAGAGCTGGGAGTTGGGAGTTGGGAGCTGGGAGCTGGGACTGAGAGGAGAGCTGAGAGCTGGGAGCTGAGAGCTGGGAGCTGGGAGCTGGGAGCTGGGACCAGAGAGCTGAAAGCTGGGAGCTGGGGGCTGGGAGCTGAGAGCTTTGAGCGGAGAGCTGGGAGCAGAGAGCTGAGAGCTGGGAGCTGGGGGCTGGGAGCTGGGAGCAGAGAGCTGAGCCTGGGAGCTGAGAGCTGGGAGCTGGGAGCTGGGAGCTGAGAGCTGGGAGCAGAGAGCTGAGAGCTGGGAGCTGGGAGCTGGGAGCTGAGAGCTGGGAGCAGAGAGCTGAGAGCTAAGGGCTGGGAGCTGGGAGTCTTGCGACAGTGGAGTCTACGACAACAACTACCACGAAACTGCATGTGAAGCCCAAGCTTCCGAGATGGCCCAGGGCATACCGGCTCAACTCCCAACACACGCCAATCCTCCAGGCGCTCCACAACCGCAAACGAGACAGACTCCAAGGCATCTGGAGCGAGAACGATGTCTGCGCCAGACTTCGATGTCGAAGGTGGGGCACGCCAAAGCAAAGCACCGTACTGGCTGGTGTGAAAAACCAACTTTGCTCTGGCGCCCTTCTGCAAAACCAAGGTTCCAGGCGTTAAAAGCAAAGAGAGGTATGCGTGCTGCATTCTGGACCAATCACCACTCAAGGCCTGCGCAAAAAAACCCAAAACTCATGAAACAACAAACCTTCGACTGCGTAAGTAAATCTGCAAAGCCGCACTTGGCCTGAAGAAGTTGCCACATTAATGCAGCTGTCTTGATATCAGCAGGCTCAAAAGGCGGCCAATCGTGAACCTGCTGAATTTGCTGCTCTGTCAAAGAGCACGGACCTGAGCATGTCTGGGGCGGGGGTAATCGAAATCACAGCCATAAAACAACGGGATTCGAAAAAAAAAAAAAACCTGCATCGAACCTAATCCTGCCCCAAACCTGAATCAAGGTGCTTCGTTTTCCAAAGAAGAGTCCTTCGGGAGCTAGTTTTGGTGGCGCCGCCGCCCGGGCGGCGGGTGTGATCGGGACCGACTTGCGCTCGAACTCCGCAGCAGTCCGCCCTCCAATGGATGCCAAATTCCACCTGGACCGTTTCAATGCAACCTCTGCTCACAATGGCTAACTTTTCGATAGCTCCGTAGTTCCTCAACACAATGCTACCAGGCCACAGCGTTTGCGGCGCCTGCATTTTCGCGCGGTTTAGGGATGCCTGCTGACGGGAATCGTTGAAGAGCTGTTCCACCAGAAGCGTAGAGAGGTGAGCGTGGGAGTACTCGCGCAACTTCCCGAGCAGCGGCTGCGGCACCTGGCCACGCAAACTCGCTACACGGGCTCAAACCGGGGGAGTACTTAGAATAGCATTCTGCTTCTGAATAAAACAGCCTATATTTGAATCGTTTTGCTGCGTGCTAATTCTAGCATTATCGAAAAACATTCAAAGTCTGGAGTTGTAAGCACGGAGCTCCCCCTTTCTTCACCGCCAGACAGATCTGCTACATGCTTAGGTTGATTGACCTTTAACAACCCGCATAACCATGTAAAGCTCTAATCTAGCTTGACACCCAACCTATTGAAAGCACTTTTGAAACCAACTAACTTTGGTAAGTTGTTGCAGGACGTCATGAAGCTTGGCAATCCTTGTAACTGCATCTGAAAGATTCTAAAGAGTTCTATCTAGTTTCAAAGAAATTGCACAATGCGATTAATTACTTTGAAGCTTCACAGGTAAGCGTTACTATCCGCGCAGGTCTTCTAGTCTAAGTAGACCGGCCTTCTTCCAGTCCGCTTCGAGAAGTTGCAGAAGAGCAACCCGGGAAAAGTGTTCACGAGGAACCTTCATGCGTGCGTGCATGCGCCTGCTACCTACTACGCACTCAGCAAAGAAATGATGGCAGCCTGAGCCTTGAGCAAGCCTCCCCCCCCCACCCACCCGCCCACCCCCGCTCAAGCGTTGACTGCAAATTGGACCACGGGACAAGTAGATTGCGGCAAAACGTCTGTGCCTCGGTGGAAGCACAAGCCTCCAGAACCTCCAATGAGTTCCACGCTTGTTTCAACTTGTTCAGCCACTTGTCAACCACGGCTGCATCTGCACTGGTCAAGGCTATCAAAGACAAAGGCGGCATCTGGTACCTCCGCGCAAGAATGGGCAAGCAACGCCGCTATATACTGCTGCACAGTGAACAGCGCAAATTCAAAACATGTGCAACCCAGGCTGCACCAACGCACAATTTCAAAACACCATACCCTGTCAACAACCCCCGGATTTCTGCTTCAGTCTTCGGGCTGCACTCTGCCTACAGCACCTGTAAGAAATGGGATAAGAACAACTTGTTCCGGGCTACACCATGGCTGTGCAAAGCAGATTTCCAACCAAGCGGAGAGCCATGTGGAACATGCTACTGAGAACGACTCGGTCATCTTCTGGTCGCCCTGCGTCGAGCTGCTCCCTAGAAAGACCCATGATCTCCGCAAAGCGCTTGCTGAACAGGTGATCCAGGAGTTGCTTGCAAACCAGCATGAGCGAGCCTTCCGCCAAGCCCACATGGAAGTCTTGAACGCCCATGATGGTTTTCACTTTGGCTATGGCATCTCCGAAGAACGCGTGGAGAGGGTCGGTCAGGTGGATCATGGAAACCCAAAGCCGCACGTTCAGCCTCCGCGTCAGCAGCTTGCAGCAGTACTCCAGCTGGGTCCTTGTTTGCCCTCTTCTTTTCTCAGCTTCTCTCTTGCAGTCGGCGACCGAATTGCGCGATGATGATGGCCCTTGTGCTGCACCTCGCGCCTGTGACGATGCTTCTTCGTCAGGCTGAACAAGATTTGCCTCCGCAAGTTCACCAGGAAAGGGCGCCTGCAAGTCATCTTCCATGCAGCCATCCCGCCGGTCTTGTTCGCAAAACAGCGGACATTGCCCTTCCGACCACCACCGGCGCCGAAAGCCCAGCCACAACAAAATCAACAAGTCCAACTGCAGGTGCGGCAAGATGCTTTGGGACTGCTGCTCAAAAGACCACCAACGGGACAGCTTGTTGCAGTCACTACCACAGCTCCTCAGGGCACATTGTTTGCGGCACCAATCCCATGTAAAGCGCATGTGCTCGGCGGTACCCACATTGGCCATCTCATGCAGCTCGCAGTTGGAGGCAACAATGTCATCGTAGAGCAGCCTGGCATACTTGCGCATGTCAACTTAACCAAAAATGCCATTCACAACGGCATCCATGTCTTGCTTTCGATGCTCGAATTTGCAGCTTAGATGCTGGAAAAGGACATTGTCAGGGCTGCAGGATCTGAAGTACTCATTCGCGGCTGCTTTCAGCACTTCATGGTTAGATTGCCCTTTGTATGGGCCATGCCGGAGCTTCACCATGTGTCTGTATTCCATCTTGATGATCAGGAGGCCCGATTCTTGCTGGGCATCGGTCAAGTCGTTGATTACCCTGTGAAAGAAATCCCACCCAAAAGTGCAATTCAGGCCCAAGCCATGACAGAGCCAGTTCAAAGCCTGAAACCCGCCCGGCCCCTGATCAGCTGCGAGGTGTAACACCGGGCTGTGCGGCTGTCCATCGACGAGCTTCACCGGAAGTTCAAAGCGGTATTTGCCATCACCATGGTCTACGCAGGCACGCCTGTTTGCAAGAAAAAGACTTAATCCATGTTGACTCCGCGCGCTTCGTTTGCGGCGCGCGCTTCGTTTGCGGCATGCAACATCGGGCAAAATTGTTTGAACATGAAATTTGAAAGCCCTACCGTATTGCGGTCCATATCTAGCTGAAGCAAAAGCGCGTTGCAGCCAATATCTAGCTGAAGCTGGCGAACACCAAATTAAGGGTCGATGTTGGGATGCTTGCGGCATACGGCCGGAATGATGTTTCAAAATCTGCCGTGCCTTCGTTGCTCTTGCTCTCCAGGTGGCACCATGTCCACAAAATATCTAGTTTCATTGGGCAACAATGCTCGTACCTGACTTTCCGGAAGAAATGCAGCCAAACCCCAGCCGAAGGACTTCAGCAGGGCATTGTCCAACAGCCGAATAACTTTCTCTGCCACAACACGAAGTGCGGCATCATGCCCAGGCCCGAGTTCCTTGGCACGCCATGTGCTCTGGTCGCTTTCATCTGAATCCTTGTTTAGATAAAATTCGCCTCGGCTTCCTGCCACAAGGCACCGAGAACAAGATTGCGAGAAAGGCACCCTTTCCTGGCAACTCCTGCGCCAGACCCCCCTTCCCTCCTAGGACCCCCCACCTCCCCGATCCCAAAACCCGGCTCCTAGCACCTTCTTGGAGAGACTGAACCTCCCCACTCTTGCCTACGACCCCGGCCCCTTCTCTGGTCTCGCGAACCCTAAACCCTAAACCCCAAACCCTAACCTAAAACACCCTACCCTGGGCCGGCCCGGCTGCCGAAAACCGGGCACGCAAGCGTTTACAATACATCAAGCAGGTCACTTCCAATTTGCTCTTCTCGCTCTCAAGCAAGTCATTCATCAAGATGTTCCGTAGTCTTAGGTTCTCCAGCGCTTGCTCTGGAACATCCGATTTGTCGGGTTGGCCGCGCTTTTCGTGGTACACTTTCAGCACCTGCACACGCTGTCACGCAGTGCAAATTCGCAGCAACAATGAGCAAACAAATGTGGCTTTCAGTGGCCAGCTGGCAGGGCATGGCAAGCGGATTCTGCTGACGCACTTTTCCCATTCTTTCAGCAAGCGCTCGCGGGAAAGGCGACTCCTGGGTTTGCCAGTCAGTATTGTGTCTGCCGTGCGCATCTTCCCTTTACGAGATTTTGGGGTTTCGGGTTGCGGGTGTAGGGGGTTTAAGGAGCAGCGAGCCATGACACATCATTCAATAATCGTAGCGCCGTCCGTGGAAAAAGCCTTGGCTAGGCCTCTGGGAGAATATCTAAACGCTAAGCCGTACCCGCCTTCAACCCTAAAAGCCCTAAACCCTGAACCCTAAACCCTGAACCCTGACCCTAAACCCTAAACCCTAAATCCTAAACCCAACCCCCCCCGCCCAAAGAAAAAATAATGCCAGACCATCCTACAGAGCTGAACCCTTCTGTCCTTATAGGGTCCTTTCAGGGGCTTTTGAGAGGAGATGTGCCTGGGAGAAGCTGAGTGGCTTTAGCATGCTTTAGCACGCAGGTGCCAGTCCTGCAAAACAGCCCCCCCTCCCCACTCCCCTCCCGCCCCTTCTTCCGCGCCCCTGCCCCTCCCCCCCTTCCTGCCCCCTCCCTCCCCCCCTTTTCCCCCTCTCGGTGCGTAACCAAACAGCCCCCCACAAGAAGAAGAGCAGCGTAACCAAACCCCCCCAACAGCAGTAGAGGAGCGCAGGGCCCGGAAGGGTTTAGAGCCTAAACCCTAAATTTAAGCCCTAAACCCCAGGGTTTAAGCCCCATAAGCCCTAAATTTTAGGGTTTAAGCACAAACCCCAGGGTTTAAGCCCTAAACCCTAGGGTTTAAGCCCGAAACCCTGGTTTAAGCCCTAAACCCTAGGGTTTAAGCCCTAAACCCTAGGGTTTAAGCCCTAAACCCTAGGGTTTAAGCCCTAAACCCTAGGGTTTAAGCCTTAAACCCTAGGGTTTAAGCCCTAAACCTTAGGGTTTAAGCCCTAAACCCTAAATTTAAGCCCAAACCCTAGGGTGCAAGTCAGGGTTTAGGCCCTAAACCCTAGGGTTTAAGCCCTAAACCCTAGGGTTTAAGCCCTAAACCCTAGGGTTTAGGCCCTAAACCCTAGGGTTTAAGCCCTAAACCCTAGGGTTTAAGCCCTAAACCCTAGCGGTTTAAGCCCTTAACCCTAAATTTAAGCCCAAACTTCAAGTCTTAAACTCTAGGGTTTAAGCCCTAAGCCCTAGGGTTTAAGCCCTGAACCCTAGGGTTTAAGCCCTAAACCCTAGGCTTTAAGCCCTAAACCCTAAAATTTAAGCCCTAAACCCTAGGGTTTAAGCCCTAAACCCTAGGGTTCAAGCCCTAAACCCTAGGGGTTTAAGCCCCAAACCCTAAATTTAAGCCCAAACCCTAGGGTTCAAGTCTTAAACCCTAGGGTTTAAGCCCTAAACCCTAGGGTTTAAGCCCTAAACCTTAGGGTTTAAGCCCTAAACCCTGGGGTTTAAACCCTAGGGTTTAAGCCCTAAACCCTAGGGTTTAAGCTCTAAACCCTAGGGTTTAAGCCCTAAACCCTAAATTTAAGCCCAAACCCTAGGGTTCAAGTCTTAAACCCTAGGGTTTAAGCCCTAAACCCTAGGGTTTAAGCCCTGAACCCTAGGGTTTAAGCCCTAAACCCTAGGGTTTAAGCCCTAAAATCTAGGGTTTAAGCCCTAAGCCCTAAACCCTAAATTAAAGCCCAAACCCTAGGGTTCAAGTCTTAAACCCTAGGGTTTAAGCCCTAAACCCGAGGGTTTAAGCCCTAAACCCTAGGGTTTAAGCCCTAAACCCTAGGGTTTAAGCCCTAAACCCTAGGGTTTAAGCCCTAAACCCTAGGGTTTAAGCCCTAAACCCTAAATTTAAGCCCAAACCCTAGGGTTCAAGTCTTAAACCCTAGGGGTTAAGCCCTAAACAACAACCCCCCGTTCCGACTTGTCCGGAAGTGACCCGAAACCCTAAACCCTAGACCCCAAAACCGAAGCCCTGATCCTAAACCCGCAACCCGCAAAACGCACACGCGCAACATCCCGAAACTCCTGCCGCTGCATGCTGGCTGCGCTGCAGCACGCCCCACCCACACCACAACCTCACACAGCACATACTGAGACACCTAGATGCAATTGAAAAAGACTTTCCGGCATGCAGTTTTTCTGTTGTTTTCCCCCAGAGCTCGAATCACAAGAGTACACTTAAACTGGCTAAGAGCACAGCTCCAAACACAGGTGCAGTGAAACCGTTTCCAACTAGATGCTGCAACAGATCCTGATGTTCGATGCTCAAGCACTTTCTTTGTGCTGTTGCGCACAGCCCTTGCAGTTTTGCACATTCTTCCATGCTGAGGAGTCGCCCGCGTCCTTGCCGAAAAAGAAAGTATTTTCCGCCTGGAGTTATGCACGGTACAAACCCTCCTGTGGCAATAGGTGCCCGATGAACACTCTGGTCGCATTGCATCACAAGGGTAGCGTGCAGCGGGTTGAGCCTTGGCAGTCAATCCTACAAGGCATCATGCAAAAAAGGCGAGCGCAAGATTCAAAAGCATCAACGACAATAACTCGGAATCCTTGTGCAATCACGGGACTTTCTGCCGTGAACCAAAGCAGCCAGCCGACAGGCCAGCAATTTTTGTTGGCGCCGTGTCAACTCACTGTAGCAGCTGCTCTTCGCCAACAACTTCTGGCACAGCAACAGCAGTCGAGCTGATATCTGTTGTTTTTTGATGAAATCGATGGTGTGTTGTATCCAGCGTTTCTTGACACCACCCTGAAAGCGCTCTCGCCCCCTTGCCGTCTTTCCCGCAGGCCTGGGCTCTTCATCGAGGAACATGTCCAGGCTAGTTACTTGAACCCGCATGTTCTCCACCAGCTCAAATGCGAGTTCGACCCTTTTGCTGGCAGCGGACAAAGACGAGTGCATAAAAACCATAAACGCACGCTTGCGACGCTGTGGTAGGAAATGCTTCGAATCGATGATGTGGCATGTGCCTGAATACCCCTGGCCGGCCATTTGCGCCAATCTTAGATGAGCTTGCCAGCGGTCACTACAAAGCCCGTTTCTACGGAGGCTTGCGTCATGTGCGCGCACAGTCTCAGCCTAAAAAGCCAAGCAGCATCACATCCCAGGGACGCTGTCCAGCATCCACAGCTCGTCTATGCAGCACTGCTTCCACATTTTCGAGGAGTATCAAAAGCGGCTGCCACTTCCCGACCAAGTCGGCTAGTGTAAAGAAAACATCCCCGCTGCGTGACCCAGCCCCACGTTCAAAAGCAGGCGCTTTGTGCCTCAAGCAGGACAAATCCTGGCACGGGAAGCCGCAAATCACGATATCGGGTGGTACCACAGCTTCATACCTTTGAGTTTTGAAGCAAAATGCACGGTCGGCTTCTAAAGAAGCTATATCTCCATACAAATGCGCAATTTCGGGCTGCAAGGTCTGTGCCAGCAACACCTTCCGCTTGCACACATCAAGCTCGCAAGCGCTGTACACCAACTCCGGCATCCGAAATCGGTCCCATACCTTGGCTTGTGCGAGACAGGTACGATCTTACGACGAGCCTTGGTTGCTGGAAAACTCGCATGTCGCGCACGCCCATCCTGGTCGGGGGACAGTGCCTACGCACCATGATGGGGCCCAAGTCTGCACTGCTGGGCCCCGAGCTTTCGGAACACTCCCCCTATGCTGCACCACAGCTGGGAGGCTATTTGCTTACACGGGGCTAAGGTCAGGGGCTATTTGCTTACGCACCATGCTGGGCGCCGAGCTTTGCAAGGCGTGGAACACACCTGTCCCCCACCACCACCCCCCCCCAACAACAACACGAAAGAGGCAGCGGTGGGGACTTCGGCGGCTAGGGGATCTGGTCCCTCGATGCTGCAGAGCCACTCCCATCAGAGCGTCGAGAACTATGTGGGCTACATCCAAGCCGGCGCACAGACTCATGATGCGTAGGGTCTTCCGTCCTCTCCAGGCAAGTAACTTGCACTGTGGCTCCTGCAGCAATCGGCGGAGCATCTGATGTAGATGGTCGGCCAGCACATAGTCCGACATGACGGGCCGCTCACTGCGCTATACCCCTGCAGTGAAGGACCCCCCCCCCGGCACCAACTAAAAAATATTATGGAACTGGCTGCTGCTTGTGGGTCACTCCTACTGGTCTCTGCTACATATCAGCAATACACGGTCGCGTTGCCCGCCTTGCCCGGTCCCCTTGACGACAGCGATCGGCACAGGGTTAAGCACGAAGCAAAGCATGAAGCAAAGCATGCATGTGCATCGTGACTCTGCTGCCGAGGGAACCTCTGCCGAGGCTACAAACTCACGATTGAAACCTTTCCGCTTTTTTCCCTCGCAGAACCAAGACCGCACGCATGAGCGAAGCGAGTCACGGGCTGTTCCTGTGTCTCTCTGCTGCGGCACCCCCGAACTTGTGCACTAGTGTTGCATGTGTTATAACTGTGTTATAATGAAAACACACGAAAGCTGCTGCGTTTCGGTTGCAAGACTGTTGCAAGCAAACCGGCTGTACAGTCCACAGCGCAAAATGTCCCAAGATGTTGCTGGAAGGGATACCTCCTTCATGCGTTTCGGTCCGTGGGCATGCTTGACAGCAAGGCCACTACAGCAGCAACACTCATAGCAGAGGATCGGGGCTCTACAGAAAGCTTCGAAGCTCTAAACGTCGAGCAGGGTCATCAACGTGCTGCTGACCTGCTGTCGGCCCACGCACTCGTGGAAACATGGACTTACAAACTTGAAACACGCGTAGCGCAGACTTTTCTGCCTTCGCCGCGACCCATGCGCTGATTGTTAGTCACAGCTTTCGCCTGCCAGCGCAACCTGTAGATTTCCTGGCAAAACTCCAGTCTCAAGGGCGCAGAATAGGCTAGCATGACTCTTGTGGCGAAAGCTGTCATCCCCAAGGTGAATGTCCTCGGGACATTCACACACTGCGAACCGCCGGACAAGAACTACAACGTCATGGTGACACACTTCACAGAAACAAAGCGGACACCAGTCAGCGTGAGGCGTTTCCCGGCATGGAGTTTCTTCTTCTTGCCCTTGTTTTCCAAGGCCAAATCTGAATTTGACAGGTCCTGGGCGGCAACTTCAAAGAAGGCTTCCACCCCGCCAAGGGCAGCAAAGAGCTCTACCAGATGGCGGTCTGACTGCTGCGGCTCCCACACGGCATTCGCTGTTTCCTTGTCTTTTGCCTTGAAGCTACCGTTCTTGTAGCTTGAGTAGTCGATTGAGACAACCGGCACCTCCACAAATTGCTTGATCACATCGGAAAGCTTCTGCACCCTGCCAGCGTAGAATACCTTTGTCCCCTTGTCCGGGTTCCAAGTAAGAATGCTGTTGTCATCTTCACGGCCCTCTGTCCTTACTTTGGGCGGCTGCAGTGGGGAGTGCAGTGGGAAGGTTGGGGGTAGGCTGGTGTGGAGGTGGTGGGCGAAGGGATGGGCCGTGTTATGGTGAAACTTGGGGAGTGGCGGGCGTTGCAGCCCGAGGCTCCCAGCAGAGAAGGTTCCACTGTCTGCCTGCAGGTAGTACATCATCTCTCCTGCAGAGAGGCGCTTTCTCCGCGAGCAGCTTTTGAGCATGAGGCCGCCTTCGCCGTTCACATTGGTCGTCTTCAACAACTTCCACCCGCTTGTCTCCCGAATGACATCAGCACTCTGAGACACATCATCAAGAGGGGGCTTTTCTTCCTTGGATTCTGTGGCCATGTCGTCCTGCATGATCAGATCCCGGCGCTCTTCATCGCATAGGTCTAACCCCCCCATCCCTGGCACAGAAGCTTCCCCTCCGACCCCCTCCATGAAGAACTCCTTCAGCTCAGCTTCAAGGTCCGAGGCGGTCTCCTCTTCTCCTCTTGCATGGTCCTGCTTCGTCTGTTTCCCAGGACGCATCGCCTCCGATTGCAAGCAGGGTCTTTTCCGGAGCTGCCTGGCCTGCTCATCTACCCCCCTCGGATCTACTTCCCCCGCAGCTTGTGCCGGTGACACCGGCTGGGCTGCTGGCTGGGCTGCTGGCTGCTGGCTTGGCTGCTGTAGACTTGGCTTTGGCGGCTGCTTTTGCTTTTGGCATGCCGGCTTTCACAGGCTTTGGCTTGGGAGCACTCGGCCAAAGGAGTTCATCACCCTCGTCAACAGCGGAAGTACAAACAAACTTGGCGAAGACATCGCCATCCTCTCGAAGAAGGTCCACGTTGCTCCTGCTGGAAGCCCTCCTCAGGGATGGATGACCTCAGGAACGGCCATAAGTCTGAGCAAGATGCTGTCAAGGCGTAACGCTTCGCACGTCCAATCCCGTCCAGCTGTGGGTGGATGATGGTGACTACATCCTCTGCTGGAGCACTGTCGTCGCTCAGAAGTTGCCAGCGCCTTGCAAAGCACGGTCTGTTCATGACACATCAGGTAAGCAAGTGCGCTGCACTGCATACACATAATCACGAAACCCTAACCCTAAACCCTAAACCCTAAACCCTAAACCCTAAACCCTAAACCCTAAACCCTAAACCCTAAACCCTAAACCCTAAACCCTAAACCCTAAACCCTAAACCCTAAACCCTAAGCCCTAAGCCCTAAGCCCTAAACCCTAAACCCTAAACCCTAAACCCTAAACCCTAAACCCTCAAGGCCAGGATAAATAGAAATTGTAGGTGTTTCATTGCGTGCAATAATCCTTCATCCTTCACAATGCAAAAAAAATTAGACCCTCTGCGTGATCCCGAACCCCAGCCCCAGCCAGTCCAGCCCACCCAGCCCCACCCACCTGGCCTCCAAGCCTCCCTCCAGCCCCAGGCCTCAGCCCCTCCAGGCCCCTCAAGCTCCAGCCCCTCCAGCCCCTCAGCCCTCAGCCCCTCAGCCCCTCCAGCCCCTCCAGCCCCTCCACCCCCGCCAGCCCCTCCAGCCCCCTCCAGCCCCTCTAGCCCCTCCAGCCCGCCCCTCCAGCCCCAGCCCTCTCCAGCCCCCCCGGCCCCTCCAGCCCCTCCAGCCCGCCCCTCCAGCCTGCCTCTCCAGCCAGCCTCCAGGCCCTCCAGCCCCTCCAGCCCCTCGCCGCCAATGTCCAGCCCACACCCAACACCCCAGCCCCAGCCCATCCCAGCTCTACAAGCCCCAGCACCCCCCCAGCCCCCAGCAAAAGCAAAAACAAAAAACCCTGCAAAACCCCCCAAAACCAGGCAAAACCCCCCAAACCCGGCAAAACCCCCCAAAACTCTGGACAGATACAATTCCTATAAACCCTAAACCCTAAACCCTAAACCCTAAACCCTAAACCCTAAACCCTAAACCCTAAACCCTAAACGTTTGACTGTGTGGCCTTGCTAGCAGCAGTTTGCATGCAGTTTGCCTGTGTGGCCTTGCTTGCTGCAGAGGCGCTGAGGCAACACCATGATCACATCACCCTTTTCGAACTTACGCATGGCAAACAGACCCTTTTCGTTTGGAACCGCCAGGCTGTTGGCCAGGCAAACGTCATGCCGGATGCATGCCTGGCTCTGGGCCAGGCATGCGGGCAGGAACATGTTGGGACTCATCTCCGAGCTGCTGGTTTGCCCGGCGCTGCTGGGCTTGGCGTTGCTAGCTTCGAGGATAATGTGGTTCTGGTAATCTGCCTTGCCGGTGGACACAGCCATTGCCGCAAGGATTTCCGGCACTTCTGGAGTGGTGGGCAGCTGGGCAGCAATCGTGTCCAGCGCAAAGTCGCTGTCCGTTTTGATGAGGATGCGTTTCTGCAACTTCGATTTTTCCAGCGCCTCCAAGCTGTTCCGCAAGTCTGCGTTGTCAGATATGCACTTGAGGGGAGCTGGCAGCAAAAGCCGGGCCAAATTGAGAGCAAAACGCCCCCGCATGTCCAGCACCGCCAACATCTTCCCGGCACGCAAAACATTCAAGCCCTCGAGAAGCTCAAGGACTTGCTTCTCCTCCTCCGCAGCAGTTAGGTTCAGAGCCTTGCGCAGGGCCCTGAACCGAAAGGTCAGCAAAAACCCCATCACTTACACACACACTATCGAGGCCGGGGCGCCCCCGTTCTCATGGCTGTGGAGGAAAGCAACATTTTTAGCAGCTCTGAAGCTTGTTCTGCAACATCTTGCTTCTCGTGGTTCAATAACACTACGGCGGAGGAGAGGGCGCCAAGCTGCTTCAACTGCAGCGGCAGCTTGGTTGCTGCGGTCTTCATCATTGTTTCCGCGATGATGAGTTCTGCCTTCCGAGCTTCGGGATGCCATGCCGGAGGTAAGCAAACCACAACACAGCCCTTGGGCTCCGAGGCAGCCACCAGGCTTGTCAAGAGATCCACCGTGAGATCCCGTGTTGCGGCAGATGTAACCACAACGCAAACGGAGTCACCTTCAGAAGACCCCAGCGTCGCCACGCTGGAGCTTGGCACTGCAGAGAGGATGCTGCCCTTCTGCCGAGATAGCGCCTGCTGGAGGCCATCGAGCTTTCTAGCGGTCAACTGCGTCATGTCCGCATCACGCCGTTCCATGAGTGCTTTCATCTTCAAGAAGTAAGCTTTCAAATCGGCTTTGTACGCCTGCATGCCTGCTAGGAGCAGGGCGCCCACATCATCCTTCTGAGATTCTTTTCGCTTGAAGACCGCGCATGCCTCTCGAGCAGCTTCCTCAGCAGCTTGGATATGCATGTTCTGCTGGTTCAGATTCGCCGCAGCCACGCACTTTCGGACGAAGGACCATGCTGGAGCCGCAACCTCTGGTTGCGTGGTGTGCATGATAATGTTGTCCAGGATTCCAGTCTGAAAGTCCTGGTAGACCTCAGCAAAATCTATCCCAGGATACTTGGATTTAACCGCATCCATGCCGACCCGGAATTTGTGGCTCACAATCTTCATCTTGCAGCGGTTCTCCACACTCAGCTCCTGCAGAGAACTAGAAAGCACACGCAGCAAGCAGTCCGGCAAAGAACGCTTGCCCCACTGTTGCTGCAATCTAACAGTCCTCCATTCTCTGCACACTCGACAAGCTTTTTTTGCACTCCAACTTGAGAGGCGGATCTTTGCGCGCAGCGCACGTCACCATGGTAGACAGCCTTGGTGTTGGTAGGCAAGCAAGAAGGGGCGCAGTTTCCCAACTAATGTTCTCATCTGTGGAGCAGGACAAGGCCGAGGCACCAGCGACCCACCATGAGACACCAATCCTCCGGACACTGAACAGAATCAGCTGCTCGCTGGCGGTGGAGGGCAGGCAGCAAGAACTTCGAGTCACGGATCCAGTTGAGTGGGAAGGGTGCGCCGGAAACATTCTTCTCGATCATCCAGGCCTCAAGGAGATCCACACCGTCGGATGGAACTCGAGGAATCACCTTCAGGTACAGCACACGAGGAGTCGTGTGGAGAGAAAACTGACTTTCAGCCTTCAGGACGCCTTAAACCCAAGAAACCCGTGGTCGAGATGTCGAGACTCTTGCACATGTATATACAAGGCACCATCATGATGGCGCAACCTGGCCTTTTCGAGGCTAGTCCACTCGAACATGCGCGTGCTCTCCTTGTACTTCGATGTAACCGCCCGGCCCAGCGCTGCCCCATCTTGCTCGGCCCACAGCATCCGGGATGCCTTGAGGAGCTCCAACCATGACACCTCCAAAGCCTGTGATAGATTGAGGGTGCGGCCTACGCCGTCGGCCACGACTTCCTCGCAACGGAGCCACTCGAAAAGAAGCGTAGGCCAGTAGGCACCGGACTCACATACTGTGATGCTTTTATATACATTCTCTCTCTCTCTCTCTCTCTCTCTCTCTCTCTCTCTCTCTCTCTCTCTCTCTCTCTCTCTCTCTCCCTCCCCCGCCGGAAAACAGCGAGTGAAAGACAACTACGCCACAACACTCCTGGCGGCTTCGATGACCGGCATTCTCCACTTTCACAGCTGTCGCCATCTCGACGAGCCAAAAGGGCAGGTCTTGTTGCGTTTTCCAGAAGGTGTACAGTAGAGCGAACATCGCACACATGCGGTGGTGACCCTTCACGTAACACCAGGAGTCGTCGACGCGCGCCAACAGGATGGTATCCCAATCTCGCCACTCCATAGCGGCGCAGAGTGTGGTCATTTTATCGCCTCAGACAACATCGGGATATGTCTCCGCTCGCAAGATTTTGTACAAACAGAAGCATCAAGAATCTAAGAGTAGCACTCAATCCAGCGATGGAGACCGTACGGTGTCCACAGTCCATATGTGGAGAGCATGGCAAGAACGACAGGGGCACTGTAGCAACAGCACCTGCCTCCGGCATCACTGCTTGCGTTTTGTGGTGGCCTTGGCTGTCGGTTCGGATGTCCTGGGAGTGGGGGGAACTGGTGCCATTGCATAAAACAGCGCCTTGCATTGGAGGAACCGCAGACCGTCTTCAGCCAACCAGAGAAGTCGTCGCAAGGATTCTGCAGCTGCTGCAGAAGCTCGGCACCATGCTGTCGAGCCCATAGCACACAATCCTGCCACTGCGGAGTGAAGGAAACCCCCGACCCCCAACCTAGCCTGGAAGCAAGCATTATAAGTCACTCAGGCCTACCTGGAAGAAGCGCGGACGGCCGGGGCAGGTCCGTCCGCCGGACATAAGGCCGTAAATCCGCCGGACTTTAGGCTCCGGACATCCATAAGTTCGGCGGACTTCAGGCATCTCGCACCGGGAGGGAACACCACCAACACCTCTGGGCCAGGATGGGCCCAACAGCAAAGGGCCTTAAGTCCGCCGGACTTAAGGCTCCGGACGTCCCCCGACGTCCAGGCGGACGTCCATACGCAGTGCCGCGGTGAGTCTCTGCATGCTGTCTGGACGTCTACCCGGACGTCCGGGGACGTCTCAGGCCTTAAGTCCGGCGGACTTAAGGCATATCTCGCCTGAAGGCCGGCGGACTGAAGGCATATCTCCGCACCGTCCGGGGACATGTCAAGCCATAAGTCCGGCGGACTCACGGCATCTCCCACTGGGAGTGAACCGATGGGCCTGTGGATTCGAACGGCCAGAAACACCCCATCCCGCCGCAAGCCCTGACGGACGCTACTGCCCGTTTCGACATCAAGCACCATGCAAGCACCCACTGGCCTCTAAAGCTAGCTGGGGGGCTGTCTGCTTAGCTGGGGGGCTGTTTGCTTACGCACCATAAAGGGTACTAAGCTGGGGGGCTGTTTGCTTACGCACCATAAAGGGTACTAAGCCTCACGTTAAGCCTAAAGGCACCCCATCCCGCCCAAAGCTCAGGACTGGGGCCGTCCTCTGGCGCTGGAGCCAGGTCCGCATCCAGTGCTACGGCTTCCACAGCCATGGCTGGTAGGCACGACTCTTTGAATCTTTGGATCTCTGGAGCCCCCACTCGGATCGTCGGACGCTGTACACCCACTCCCACCATACAACAAACCCCAACCCCTAAACCCTAAACCCTAAACCCTAAACCCTAAACCCTAAACCCTAAACCCTAAACCCGTAACCCTAAACCCTTAATCCCTAAACCTTTTTTTTCTCCCCTCCTGCGAACATCCTCCCCAGACGGGAAAAACCGCCTGGCCGGGCAGCACGATCCCCATGCCCCCTCCCGCAGAGGCGACCTTGAAGTTTCCTTAGGGCAGAAATAGTATACGGTAACGGTCAGTAAATATAACCGAACATGGACGACCACAGAATCTTCAAGTAAGGCCACTGACCCCGCAGCAACGTCTGTACAACAAGGCCCGCGTGAGACGCACGGACTTCCGCCCCGCAGTTCCATGTCTTCAAGAGTCCACCTGCGCCATGCACGTAGCCGTGCTAGTATGGCTTCTTGTCGGGTCCTGGCGGGGGGGGGGCCTGAACGTCAACTTCTGACATGGTTTGAGACACCTCACGGCCGTGCTGCCTCTTGGGCAGCTCGAAAGACAAGCTGCGTGGCTGCAAGTCTTCCGGCCGCTTCCTTGCTTTTTTCGAGGGCGGCGTCGCAGGAGGCGGTGTCACTGGATCGGCCCCCCCAATCTCGTGGCTGCCAATCTCGTGGCTGTGGCATGGAAAGAGAACCCCGAACCTGAATGCTTGCTGGCCGGGACAAGTCGAGGAGACCACCTCGGCCTCTTGTTCACTCCAATTGCGGCCTATGTAAAGATCGCACATAGAGTCGCAAGGAGGCAAGGACGAAACGTCAATGGAGATCTTGTGACCCGTCCAGCGCTGACTGATCTCGATGCGCCCCCCTTTCTGGACTTCCCCGCCCAAGCAGTAGATGCCCTGCGTGTGCCAATCGGGCGGAAGGGTCAGATTGAGGCCTCGGCCTCTCTTTCGGCACCGTTGCCGAAGATACTCCACGACAGTGGTCATGGTCCGACAGCAGCCTACAAGCTGGAAACCAGGCCCGACACCTGTCAAGTACTCGACAATCTGGGCCAAGCCTTGTCTGGATCCTGCGGATGGATATTTGACCGCCAACCGCCTCAGCCTGGATGGAGTAAAACTGGGCTCCAACGCGGGTAGCACCTTCCTTAGAAAAGACGCAGGGAAGGCATCACAAGCTCACCGAGCACTCACAGGAAGCGCTCTCCAACATCCGCACATCCAACATCCGCACGTGCTAGCAAGACTCGTCTGCCACGTGTTCACTCGAACATCTCCGAGGCTCCTCACGTTACCTGGTATTGCGTCGTGGCCAACGACAACCTCCCAAATGGCTTCAACGAGCGTCGGGTCCTTTTCCATGAGTTCGCAGATCCGCCGCTTTCTCTCGTCATGCCGAGATGCCATGAGTTTGTCTGGCGCGTGCGTCTTCAATCTGCTTCAAACCGCGGGTTTTTGCGGACATCCTAGCCCTGCTTATCCAGATGAATTCAAGCCAACATCCACCTTCCCAACATAACCTCATGATTCGTCTCGATCCGTTTCGACAGCTACACCTTCCCAGCGCAGACTACAGAGCATGGGCCTTGGGCAAGGATGCGCAAAGAAAGGTGAGGAAACTTCGTCTTGCATCTTGTCATGTGCACATGTTGCAAAAAACTACCCTGCCATCTTTGCCGCGCACACTTCCGGGCCACCCAGGCCGCCGAGTCTGCAGCATCATGTTACGCCACAGAAGATGACACAACCGCTTGGTTGGTCTCAGGCCCCGCCCACATCATCGTGTGGCTTTGTTCTTGTACCACGCCAGCTCTCGACGACTTTCTTGCAGCTGTCCTGCATCATGAATTCCCTGGCCAGAGACTGTCCGTCCCGGCCAGAGACTATCTGAACATGTGTCGTTCAAACATGCGTTAGGATGTGGGAAACATGCTAGGCAGCACGCATCCTTCTAGCATCGTGATGTGCTCCGCGCGTCGATCCAGCTCTTGCTTGGTGTAGTAGTACTCTTGCCGCAAACTGCGAAACTTCTGGAGGAGCTCGGCATTCAGGTCGTCCGTGCCAGGGTCTTGTGAAGGAACGGATGCCGCTACAGCCTGGGGCTGCGCTGCCGACACCGCAACGTCTGAGGGCTCTTGCTTGACAACGGGCGCCTGTGCAAGCAGAACTGATGTGCAGGAGCAACGCAACGCATGTGTGTTTTCTAACATCGGAGCCTTCTCCTTCTTGGGATCCTTCGCGAATGGGAGGACGATGTATGCACCTCTAGCCGGGCGTGGGGTGGTCTTGGATCCTCGGACGACCCTACGCTAGGCCCCGCCTGCAGGCAATCGCGGTCGTGAACAAGGCTTCCGCGCCTTTTCGTACTGGCGCTGTTTCTTGCGTCGGTGGTCCTTCTTGGCCTGTTCTAGCTTTTTTTTGCTGAGACCCTTGCGCTTGGCGCCCGACAGCTTCGTGGCCGGCTTGTCCTTCCTGGTCCTCTTGCTGCTGCCCACGCGGGCTTGCTTGTTGTGAGTGGCGATCGTGCGCTGCGCTGGCGCTCTCGCCATAACTAGGGGCTCAAACCAGGAAGAGTATGGACTGTGATACTCTGGAGCCACATCTTGAGCCAAAGACGATCACGCGATCACACTTCCATGTCCACGACAAGGGGTGCGCCAAACTTGAAATGAGACAACAGTTGCATCAGTTGTGTGAACACGACAAAGCTCCAGAATAAGTGTTGCAGAAGACTCGGCGCCGCCTTTCCTAGCCTTGCCCGAGCCTTGGCCGGGAAATTCTGCCGGGTGCCCGCCGCCCAGCTGCCGGGCACCCGCCGCCCAGCTGGCAGGTGTCCGGCTTAAACACTTAAGTTCTGATCGAAGCTACGTGTTCCGAAAGTGTTTCTTGGTTTTGCGGCATTCACATTCCTAGAAGCGCTTTTTTGGTTCTACAGAGCTTCTACTTCTTAAGGTTCTTGGGCATTCTCAGGGCTCCAATCAGGTTGAGATCTGAAATCCGCAACCTTGGCTTTCCGAGATAGCCGGGTGCCCGCCGTCCAGCTGCCGGGTGCCCAGCTTCATTATTGAAATTCAGAAGCTAGACGTTCCCAAACGTGTTTCTTTGTTTTGCACAGAATTCCTAGAAGAGCTTCTAGGTTTTGCAGAGAGGTCACGCCCAGCTGCCGGGCGCCCGCCGCCCAGCTGCCGGGTACCCGCCGCCCAGCTGGCAGGTGTCCCAGCTGGCAGGTGTCCGCTTAAACACTTCAAGTTCTGATCGAAGCTACGTGTTCCTAAACTGTTTCTTGGTTTCGCGGCATTCACATTCCTAGAAGCGCTTTTTTGGTTCTACAGAGCTTCTACTTCTTAAGGTTCTTGGGCATTCTCAGGGCTCCAATCAGGTTGAGATCTGAAATCCGCAACCTTGGCTTTCCGAGGCTGCCGGGTACCCGCCGTCCAGCTGCCGGGTGCCCAGCTTCATTATTGAAATTCAGAAGCTAGACGTTCCCAAAAGTGTTTCTTTGTTTTGCACAGAATTCCTAGAAGAGCTTCTAGGTCTTGCAGAGAGGTCACGCCCAGCTGCCGGGCGCCCGCCGCCCAGCTGCCGGGCACCCGCCGCCCAGCAGTTCTGATCGAAGCTATGTGTGCCTAAAGCGTTTCTTGGTTTTGCGGCATTCCTTCTACAATTCTTCGGCATTGCGATGGCTCCAAACAAGTTGAAACCGTGAATCCGCAACCTCAAATTCCCGAATGGGCTACCTGAGGCATTCCGTGGCTTTGAGTGCCCAGCTTCATTACTTCAGATGCTGAGCTACACATTCCTAGAAGCGCTTTTTTGGTTCTACAGAGCTTCTACTTCTTAAGGTTCTTGGGCATTCTCAGGGCTCCAATCAGGTTGAGATCTGAAATCCGCAACCTTGGCTTTCCCAGATAGCCGGGTGCCCGCCGTCCAGCTGCCGGGCGCCCAGCTTCATTATTGAAATTCAGAAGCTAGACGTTCCCAAAAGTGTTTCTTTGTTTTGCACAGAATTCCTAGAAGAGCTTCTAGGTTTTGCAGAGAGGTCACGCCCAGCTGCCGGGCGCCCGCTGCCCAGCTGCCGGGTACCCGCCGCCCAGCTGGCAGGTGTCCCAGCTGGCAGGTGTCCGCTTAAACACTTCAAGTTCTGATCGAAGCTACGTGTTCCTAAACTGTTTCTTGGTTTCGCGGCATTCACATTCCTAGAAGCGCTTTTTTGGTTCTACAGAGCTTCTACTTCTTAAGGTTCTTGGGCATTCTCAGGGCTCCAATCAGGTTGAGATCTGAAATCCGCAACCTTGGCTTTCCGAGGCTGCCGGGTACCCGCCGTCCAGCTGCCGGGTGCCCAGCTTCATTATTGAAATTCAGAAGCTAGACGTTCCCAAAAGTGTTTCTTTGTTTTGCACAGAATTCCTAGAAGAGCTTCTAGGTTTTGCAGAGAGGTCACGCCCAGCTGCCGGGCGCCCGCCGCTCAGCTGCCGGGTACCCGCCGCCCAGCTGGCAGGTGTCCGCTTAAACACTTCAAGTTCTGATCGAAGCTATGTGTTCCTAAAGCGTTTCTTGGTTTTGCGGCATTCCTTCTACAATTCTTCGGCATTGCGATGGCTCCAAACAAGTTGAAACCGTGAATCCGCAACCTCAAATTCCCGAATGGGCTACCTGAGGCATTCCGTGGCTTTGAGTGCCCAGCTTCATTACTTCAGATGCTGAGCTACACATTCCTAGAAGCGCTTTTTTGGTTCTACAGAGCTTCTACTTCTTAAGGTTCTTGGGCATTCTCAGGGCTCCAATCAGGTTGAGATCTGAAATCCGCAACCTTGGCTTTCCGAGGCTGCCGGGTACCCGCCGTCCAGCTGCCGGGTGCCCAGCTTCATTATTGAAATTCAGAAGCTAGACGTTCCCAAAAGTGTTTCTTTGTTTTGCACAGAATTCCTAGAAGAGCTTCTAGGTCTTGCAGAGAGGTCACGCCCAGCTGCCGGGCGCCCGCCGCCCAGCTGCCGGGTACCCGCCGCCCAGCTGGCAGGTGTCCGCTTAAACACTTTAAGTTCTGATCAAAGCTACGTGTTCCTAAAGTGTTTCTTGGTTTTGCGGCATTCCTTCTGCAATTCTTCGGCATTGCGATGGCTCCAAACAAGTTGAAACCGGGAATCCGCAACCTCAAATTCCCGAATGGGCTACCTGAGGCATTCCGTGGCTTTGAGTGCCCAGCTTCATTACTTCAGATGCTGAGCTACACATTCCTAGAAGCGCTTTTTTGGTTCTACAGAGCTTCTACTTCTTAAGGTTCTTGGGCATTCTCAGGGCTCCAATCAGGTTGAGATCTGAAATCCGCAACCTTGGCTTTCCGAGGCTGCCGGGTACCCGCCGTCCAGCTGCCGGGTGCCCAGCTTCATTATTGAAATTCAGAAGCTAGACGTTCCCAAAAGTGTTTCTTTGTTTTGCACAGAATTCCTAGAAGAGCTTCTAGGTCTTGCAGAGAGGTCACGCCCAGCTGCCGGGCGCCCGCCGCCCAGCTGCCGGGTACCCGCCGCCCAGCTGGCAGGTGTCCGCTTAAACACTTTAAGTTCTGATCAAAGCTACGTGTTCCTAAAGTGTTTCTTGGTTTTGCGGCATTCCTTCTGCAATTCTTCGGCATTGCGATGGCTCCAAACAAGTTGAAACCGGGAATCCGCAACCTCAAATTCCCGAATGGGCTACCTGAGGCATTCCGTGGCTTTGAGTGCCCAGCTTCATTACTTCAGATGCTGAGCTACACATTCCTAGAAGCGCTTTTTTGGTTCTACAGAGCTTCTACTTCTTAAGGTTCTTGGGCATTCTCAGGGCTCCAATCAGGTTGAGATCTGAAATCCGCAACCTTGGCTTTCCGAGGCTGCCGGGTACCCGCTGTCCAGCTGCCGGGCGCCCAGCTTCATTATTGAAAATCAGAAGCTAGACATTCCCAAACGTGTTTCTTTGTTTTGCACAGAATTCCTAGAAGAGCTTCTAGGTTTTGCAGAGAGATCCTTCCCAAATTCGGCACCTCACACATTGTGGCTGCCTGATGCCCGCCTCAGCTGCCGGGTGCCCGCCGTCCAGCTGCCGGGTACCCGCCGCCCAGATGACGGGTACCCACCGCCCACCTCAAGTTCTGATCGAAGCTATGCGTTCCTACAAGTGTTCCTTGGTTTTACGGCATTCCTTCTATACACTTCTTCGGCATTGTTAGTGCACCAAACAGGTTGAGACCTGGAATCCGCAACTTTCCTTCCCGAATCCGTCGCCCGAGGCGTTCCGTGGCTGCCGGGCGCCCGCCGCTCAGCTCCTGGGCGCGCGCTCGGCTTCATTATCCGCCGACCCCCAGAACGGGGGCGGTGTCAGTGAAGACTCAGGGGCCTCGGGCCTCTGAAGTGGGGTTTAGGGTTTAGGGTTTAGGGTTTGGGGTTTGGGGTTTAGGGTGCAGGGGTTAGCGGGGGTGTTTGCAAGAGCGCGGTCTTCTTCCGCTGTGACGGCTTCGCGTTGCTTGGGGGCCCAAAATCTGGTGATTCTCGGGTGAACGCCCCAACCGCATGAACTCCGGCAACCCTATGTAAACCCTATGTAAACCCCAAACCCTGCAACCTTTCACCGTAAAACCTACAAGGACATTATGCCCAGCCTGAATTTTCAATGCGAAAACCTTTCAAGGACTTAGGACAGGGAACCCACCCCATCAAATCCCTTCGTGCCCAGAGCTTGAGTTTGCAGATGCGCGAGCTTCTCATCTTAACCTTTGAATCAAACTGTCAGCCAACCGCCCAACCCTCAACCCTCAACCCTCAACCCTCAAACCCTAAACCCTAAATCCTAAACCCTAAACCCTAAACCCTAAACCCTAAATCCTAAACCCTAAACCCTAAAGCCTACACCCGGTCATCAGCTATGGCGGCCCTCTGCGGCGCCTTCCACCGCCGGCCTCGAGCTTCGAATTCATTGGGTTTAGGGTTTATATATGGTTAGGGTTTAGGGTTTAGGGTTTAGGGTTTAGGGTTTAGGGTTTAGGGTTTAGGGTTTAGGGTTTAGGGGTTAGGGGTTTCGGGTTTAGGGTTTTCGGGTTTAGGGTTTCGGGTTTCGGGTTTAGGAGTTAGGGTTTAGGGTTTCGGGTTTAGGGTGAACCCCGCGCCCTAAAATCTCAACTCTAAACCCGAAGTCCCCAGCCCTGGGAGTTCGGAGTCTCGGGTTTTCGGAGTTAGGTTGGAACTGAACTTACCGGTTCTGGGGAAATAGAGAATTTCGGTGCCGTGCGTAGTCGCTCGAGTAGTGGTATAGGCGGATATAAGGTTGCGAATTCCCTCATGCCGCCTAAGCCCTAAGCCCTAAGCCCTAAGCCCTAAGCCCTAAGCCCTAAGCCCTAAGCCCTAAGCCCTAAACCCTAAACCCTAACCCTAAACCCTAAACCCTAAACCCTAAACCCTAAACCCTAAACCCTAAACCCTAAACCCTAACCCTAAACCGCTCCAATGCTTAGGCATGCTTATGCGATTTGGTGTTCGGCTTTCAGTCGGCAGTTGCCCATAGGGATGTCGAGTGTTGGGGCTTGGGGGGGAACGTTGAGTTGTGGAGTAGTTGTGGTAACCCTAAACCTTAAACCCCAAACCCCAAACCCCAAACCCCAAACCCTAAACCCTAAACCCTAAACCCTAAACCCTAAACCTCATGATCTATGTGCGAGGGTGCTTGGGTTTCGAGGTGCTTGGCCGATTGGGCTTCTTTGGCGCTTTAGAGGAGTAGGGACTCGGTCTCAGTCGTTACTACGACTGCTGATGTATTATTCTTCTTCTTATTCTTCCTATTCTTCTTTTTCTTCTTCTTCTTATTTTCGTTTTAATTCCCCGCCGCGCTCCTACTCTTTACCAGGAAATCGAGTGTTGAGGGCTCCAGCGCAGCTCTAAACCCATGCCCAAGCCTGCTCAGCCTCATCTTTAGCCACCCCCCCTCCCCCCCCACCCCCCCACCCCCCACCCCCCCAACCCCCCCAAAACCCATCAAAACGGGGGAGGGGGGAGGCTCCTACACTGTTTCCGGCAGAGAGGTTTAGGGTTTAGGGTTTAGGGTTTAGGGTTTAGGGTTTAGGGTTTAGGGTTTAGGGTGCTTGTGCCCTTTCCGTGATAGAGAGTGATGCCCAGAAGGTGTTAGGCGGAATCGGAGTTCCGACTTGAGGGCACAAAGCCCGAATTCCCCTAAACCCTAAACCCTAAACCGTAAACCGTAAACCCTAAACCCTAAACCCTAAACCGTAAACCCTAAACCCTAAACTTTAAACCCCTAAGCCCTGCTTGACTGACATTGCCCGGTATTTACACCCGCCCTACACCCCAAACCCTAAACCCTAAACCCCAAACCCTAAACCCCAAACCCCAAACCCCAAACCCTAAACCCCAAACCCCAAGCCCTAAACCCCACTGAATGAACCCTAAGCCCTGTAGCAAAAACCCCAAAGTATGGAGCACTGGAACCAAGGAATGACCTTGCTCACGAACCCCCTTCCCTGCCCCCGCCCCCCAGCTTCAATAGATGCCCGAAACCCAACAACCCTCATAAGAACCCTGCAGGTGAAGAGGGTGCCTGGCTTTCACCGATCTTTGCAGCTTCGCACAAACGATGTGAATCCAGGCCCTAAACCCTAAACCCTAAACCCTAAACCCTAGGATCTTAAGCGAGTCATTTCGAGAGTTCAGAGTTGAGGGCTTCGGGCTCAAACGACCGCCTGTACATTCAGTCATGGAATCTTCAAGGCTTAAGCTTCAAGCCCTACATGCCCAACCCTGAACCTAAAGGGTTTAGGGTTTAGGGTTAGGGTTTAGGGTTTAGGGTTTTGGGTTAAACCCTGTATCAACCTCAGGTAGGCCCAAGCAACTGCCCTGCACCTCTCCTCGGGCGGCACATAGCTGGTACTTGGTGCAAGGCTTCGACTCGGATTTACTTCCTGAATCAGGGTTTACGGGTGTAGGGGAGAATACGCAGGGTACCCCGTTTTGTTTCTTTCTGTAACTCGTGCAAGCACCAAGCCCCTAAACTCCCAAAATTCCAAAACCTCCCTCAACTCCCCAA
Source organism: Symbiodinium natans (assembly GCA_905221605.1). NCBI lineage: Eukaryota > Dinophyceae > Suessiales > Symbiodiniaceae > Symbiodinium > Symbiodinium natans. Next base: position 181,062 of record CAJNDS010000336.1, read on the forward strand.
ACCCTAAACCCTAAACCAGGATGCTAGTTTCCATCTCAATGCTCTCCGGGGTTAGGGTTAGGGTTCATAGGGAGGATTTTGGGGACTTAGGGAATTAGGGATTTAGGGTTTAGGGTTTACATAGGGCTTAGGGTTTAGGGTTTGGCGTTTAGGGATTTCGGGGTTTAGGGATTTCGGGGTTAGGGATTTGGGGGTTTCGGGTTTAGTCCATGAGGCTATGGCTACAAAAGTTTATGACTCCAAGCTCTTGCTGCCCTTCTTGTAGCCCCTCTGCTTATACCCCAAACCCCAAACCCCAAACACCAAATTCTAAACCCTATGAACCCCGAGTCGAACCCTAAATCCGCAATTACGGACAGCTTGGGGAAGGGGTTTTCCAAGCTAGGGCACCGGGTTTGGGGTTTAGGGTTTAGGGATAGGGTTCATTAAGAAGTCACCAACGGCTTGTATCAGGGGTACGTGGGGCAAACCACCCACCCTCAAGCGCTAGAGCAAACCCCACAACCCTGACGCTTTTGAGCCTTGGTAGCCCAGCCTCTAGATTGTTCAATGCTTTCAAACGAGAACCCGAGCGGCTTTACATGGTATCCTCCTCTTGGCGAGCCCGCCATATGGACCTCGGCTACCCTAAGTTACTAGACTAAGCCCCCTAAAGCCCCTAAGCTTGAGACCCGCAAACAGGGTTTAGGGTTTAGGGTTTAGGGCTCCTAAAACCCCTCAAGCCCCTAAAACCCCTAAAGCCCAAAGCCCAAAAAAAACCTAAGGCCTCGAAGAAACAACAAAGACGCAAAAGCCCCAAACCCCAGCCCTATATACCCTGAACCCTAATCCCTACAATCCCTAACCCTAAACCCTAAACCCCGGCCGTAGCCACCCTTTTCTCGGGTGCCTGGACCCACAATAAATGGAGCCATTGGAGAATGGTCGAATAGAGAGCCCCTAGGGCTCGCCTTGCCACTAGGCCACCAGAGTGGCGCCCATAGTTACACAGGATCCTCACCAAGGACCATCCCCCTGCCCCCTGCCCCGCCTGGCGCATCCTAGCCCCCCCCCTTGCCCCGCTGCCCCCCCCTTGGCCCCTCCAGCCCAGCAGCAGGGGGGCATCCCCCCTCCCGCTCCCGCTTTCCGCGAGGCAGGCGTTGTCCGAGGATGCAGACATAGGCACATCCGGGATCCACCGCTTCGAAGTGTCTTAGGGTTTAGGTTTCAGGGTTCAGGCCCCTCCTGACCCGCTCTGGCCCCCGCCCCGACTTGATGGTGGGAATTGAGGGCGACAGCCCTAAACCCTAAAAGGTAATGGTTTGGGTGGTGGCCTGTGAAAGCTCACAGCGGGTGGGGGCAAAAGAACCAGCACCAATGGAATTGTTGTATGACATTGAAAACAGATGCCTTCGCGTGACATGCTGCCCCCCCCACACCGCCTGGGTGTGTAGGGGCGCCATTTACACATGGTACTTACTGCCGCTGCGTGGCGAGACGCCCTAAACCCTAAACCCTAAACCCTGAACCCTAAACCCTAAACCCTCAACCCTAAACCCTAACCGCTCAATAAGGACCCTGGCTAGCCATGAACCCACAGTGGAGGTTCCCCAAGCAGACCCTGGCAACCCCACATCCCCAACTCGAGCTGCGGCTTGAAAGTTGAGGGCTTGAAGATTAGGGTTTAGGGTTTAGGGTTTAGGGTTGAGGGTTTAGGGTTGAGGGTTGAGGGTTGAGGGTTTAGGGTTTAGGTTTATATAGGGTTTGGGGTTTCGGGTTTAGGGGTAAGGGCTTGGAGTTTAGGGCTTCGGGTTAAGGGCCTTGGAGTTTAGGGTTTTGGGTTTATACAGGGTTTGAGGTTCAGGGTGTTTAGGGTTTAGGGCGAGGGTTTAGGGTTTAGGGTTTGGGGTGTAAGCCCGGCAGGCCCTTAAAACCCAAACTGAGCGCCCCTGCTGTCTTTGGCTGTGTCCGGCACAGCGCGGGATGCCCAAGCGAAGGGACGGAGAACATAAAAATCAGCCAGTCCGATGGGAGACAGGCGGTTTAGGGTTTAGGGTTTAGGGTTTAGGGTTTAGGGTTTAGGGTTTAGGGTTTAGGGTTTAGGGTTCTACCCGCAGAAGGACATCTACCTCAGGCCCATGGAGTGAACTATTGGGGAAAGTGTAGGGATTAAACCCGTAAAACCCTAAACCCTAAACCCTAAAGCCTGAATCCGAAACCCGAATCCTAACGACCCTAAACCTTCAACACTGAATCCTCAACCCTGAACCGGAAGACACGGCTCAGGAGTCAGGGCCCACCCTAAACCCTAAACCCTAAACCCTAAACCCTAAACCCTAAACCCTAAACCCTAAACCCTAAACCCTAACAAAAAACCCTAAACCCGAAACCCTAACCCTAAACCCCAAACCCTAAACCCCACACCCTAACCAGCGGATTCATCTTCGGTGTGGGGTTGTTGGATTTTACACTCAACTCTTCTCCTCACCCGGACCTCTTCTCCTCGCCCATCTGTAGTGCCCATGCCCAGACAGTCCCTGAATTGAGCTGCATTGTGGACTCTGCTTTTTTTGGGCCAGGTCGTCCCGAGACCTCTCTGGGCTCTCCAGGGATTTTTGGGCCAGGTCGTCCCGAGACCTCTCTGGGCTCTCCAGGGATTTTTGGGCCAGGTCGTCCCGAGACCTCTCTGGGCTCTCCAGGGATTTTTGGGCCAGGTCGTCCCGAGACCTCTCTGGGCTCTCCAGGGATTTTTGGGCCAGGTCGTCCCGAGACCTCTCTGGGCTCTCAGAGATTTTTGGGCCAGGTCGTCCCGAGACCTCTCTGAGGGAGCCCAGAGAGGTCTCGGGACGACCTGGCCCAAAAATCCCTGGAGAGCCCAGAGAGGTCTCGGGACGACCTGGCCCAAAAATCCCTGGAGAGCCCAGAGAGGTCTCGGGACGACCTGGCCCAAAAATCCCTGGAGAGCCCAGAGAGGTCTCGGGACGACCTGGCCCAAAAAAAGCAGAGTCCACAATGCAGCTGGGGACTTCTTGAGTGACGGCGGACGGCGGGAAGCAGAAGCCCAGAGTCTGTACTACAGCTGAAGGCTGAGGGCGTTTTTCGGTGAGAAATGGTGAGAAGCAAAGGCTCAGAGTCCACACTGCAGCTGGGGCCTTTCTGGGGTGACGGCGTAAAGGCCCAGAGTCTGTACTACAGCTGAGGGTGTTTTGCGATGACGGCGGGAAGCAAAGGCGCAGAGTCTGCACTACAGCTGAGGGTGTTTTGCGGCGACGGCGGGAAGCAAAGGCCTCGAGTCAGTACTACAGCTGAGGGTGTTTTTCGCAACCCTTGCGAAGCAATCGTGCATGTCGCAATGTTTCTTGCCTTGAGCAGATGAGCATCAGAACACTTTTCAATTTTCTACTTAGGGTAATTGGGGATTAGGGTGTCCTTTCAATGCCGACTAGACAGTGATATATTTATAAGAGACCCCGTGCGCGTTTTTGTATCCCGGTGCCGCATGCCGGGGGGTGGCCCAGGGCCTGACCAGGCCGGGCTCACCCGTTTTTTAACAAAACGACATTTTATACGACTTATCGGCATTGAGTTGACAGGACCAATTTTTTTATATCTAGTTACAGTAGAGCCCCCCCTGCCCAGGCCGAACTAGGATGAATGGTATAAATGAATTTACACGTGAGATGGCAAAACACAAGTACAACATGAATTCATGCTGGCCTGGGCTAGAGGGAACCCCAGGCCCAGGTGTGAGCCCCTATTGGGACCCGACACCCTTCCACGGGCCCCCCTTCTTCAAAACGATATATATAAAACTTAACCGGGGGTTTGGGCTCGGGAAAATTATACAGGGGCAATATCTAGACCTAGAAGAATCAAAACATCGTGGGGCAAAAATGCACCCCACGGTATTGCAGGACTAATATGTGCCCTGCGGAGGGGCCGAAAAGGGCCCGTTTTTTATAGGTGCAAGCAACATGAGCATCAGCAACATGAGCATCAGCAACATGAGCATCAGCAACATGAGCATCAGCAACATGAGCACCAGCGTCATCGGCATCCTCAGGACGGCATAGTCATGGCCTGGAATTGTGGCGAAAAAGACAACTTGGAACGTGCCTGGACAAGAGCCAGGGAGAGCGAGCGAGATGGACGGGGGGGGACCCCCCCAATTAAACAGACCCTATAGGATTACGTCCGGATGGGTTGTGGACATGAAAAGTGCGACCAGGAGCCTATAGGCCCAGTACTCAAACCCATCCGTAAACCCGGCATGAACCCAGAGAAGGCCTCCTGGGGCATGAGCCGCTTCACGCGCACGCAGGCCACGCTCCTCCTCCACAAGGCGCACCTCGTAGGTCTCTGGCTGAAGCTTCAGGGATTTTGGTGAACAGAACCCCTACATCTTAGAAGGTTTGGGGTGTGGTCAGGGTTTCGTCAGGCGAGCCAAGGGTTACAGTCGAGTTCAGGCTTGTGGGCGATTGAAAAACTTGGGCCACCCTACCGGACCTAGTTTTGGAAGTTTTGCGCAATCAGGCACCTGGGCAGTGGACAGGGATGGGGGGGTGGGGGGGGGGCTATTCAGGGCCGTCCGACAGACCTACTGGATGGGAGCGTTAGCAGGGATGGCTGGGGGCCGCGGGCTCTCTTGCAAGAAACTTAGCCTTCCCCCCCGCTATCCTACTGCCGGGAAACCGTTCTATTATATTCCAGAACGACCTGACAGCCCTCCATCGCCCCAGTCTTCCCGCCTGCATCTGTGGCCATATTCTGGATGCTGCCCACGCAGTGCCAGCGGAAGCTTGAGAGTAAGGACCCAAAACCCTAAACCCTAAACCCTAAACTTCCGCCTCTTGGGCTTGACCCAGGAGCTTCAGGTTTATAGTAGGGTTTGATCGAACGTTTTAGGCTTGAGGTTTTTTCATGTTTTGGGTGCTGAGTTCGGCCAAGAGCTCACATAACGTTTCCTGACCCTCGCTACTTGGCCTGTCGGCTCGCTAAACTGTCATGTCAGCGGAAGCCGACACAACAGGTCGGCATGTCTGGCCTTGATCCTAAATGCTTGAGGCAGGTGCAGCTTGACTATGCCAGGACGGATCCGTGTTTGTGGGGCTGCTTGCCTACTTTCACGCATCTTTCTAGAGAATTCCAGAAACTGCAACTCCGCACCTGTGGAGGCAAAATACAATGCTTCATTACCCTGGTGTCGCTCGCTGCTATGAGGTAGAGTTCCAGGCCCGGCTTGCCAATACGGGCCGCATCAAGTGCCAAGGAAAGCCTTTGTTCAAATGTTCAAATGTGCCCAACAGAAAAATCAAGTGTACACGTACTATATTCCTTACCGGGATCCAAGTTCGAAAAAGAAGCGTTGCAGGCTTGCTCCATGTCAAGCGCAGCGTCGCCTGGTAGGCCGCCATTTCAGACGCTATCAACTTGTTTGCCTGGAGAGTCTTCTCCAGCGCACGTGCTGAAGCTGCCACAGTTGGCTGCTGGCCATTGGCGGCTGACCGCAACGCCCATTGCTTGACGTGCGGGTCCACCCGCCTTCGCTTGCATGCGCCGCCTGGGACGCTGGTCACCTCGGCCTCCGCCGACTTGTGCCACGTGAGATCGCCCCATCTCTCTGCTTCTTCTTCCACGGTATGTGACAAAGCGGTGACGATTTCCGAAAGCCAATGGCGAATGGCCGGGCATTCTACATGCTGGTACAACTGCCGCATCTGCTTCCACAGGCACAGCTGCGGGGGACCATCCGCGATGGCGTTGCTAGCAAGTCGTGCTGCCTCTTGGAAGCAAGGGCACTTCCCCTGCAGTTTGGGCTCCCTGGCACACTGGCCCATGCTACTGGCGTTTGGCTGGAGGGGCTGAAGATCCAATGCTGCAGGCAAGCATGCCTGGAAAAAATGCCCGGCAGCGCTGTCCGCGAGCAGGCGATTGTGCATGTTTTTTCCTGAATTTAACAGCAATAGGCTGGGAAGACACTTGAATGCTGCTGGTTAGAATATCCGAGATATGCTATTGTAAAAAGAAACATGTAACACTTGTATGGGAGGTCTCGGGAAGTCAAGGCAACTGAACTAAACCTCAGAAGAAAAAAACGGATGCACGAAAATGTCGGCAAGGATTCCAAACGCTTGGGCCAAGCTCCCGCCATGAAGGGACCCCGAACACTTCAATGGAAGGGTTGGGACTGCGCTCGCGAGAGCAACTAGTGCCTAAACGCAACTCTTGGCCCCAAGCGCTATAAACTCTGAGAAGTGATAACTTCGATTGAAGATCAACGCCGCAATCGGTGAACTTACGCGACCTTACCGAAAGGACTGGCAGGCCAAGTCGCGCTTCGAAGACCAAGCAAGAAGCAAACATACTAGTCCTGTTGTGGTGACCCAGTGCTCCTGCTCGGCATCTGACGTGTCTGCTGCTTGATTCCTCAGTGCTGCGCCTGATTGGTCCATGTGCTCATCGGGGTTCGCGAGAACAGACACTGAGTTTCTCCAAGATTGCCAATTTCTCACGAAGACACGCCAGGGCTGTTCTGCGCGCGGCCCAGTTTCAAGCCAGCCTAGGTTTCCCACCAGTCGTCGCAACTCCCACCGAAGCTCACCGTCGGAGCCTTCACGGGTTGCAAGGATCCAGCTGCTACGGCTACTATGATCTCATCCCTAAAGGCCGAGGTAAACCTCACCTAGCAAACCTTGTCACATTGTGCTCATAGGGCCCTGCTTGTTTTTGAAGAGTTCCAACCTGCACTGCTCGGGAACGCCTTCCAGTGGCAGCTTTCCACATGTCCAGATGGCAGCATCGCTCTGAACCGCAACATCAAACCCAAGGAAAAATCAGCCATTGTGCGGGCCGCTGGGCGGCTGGGCTCTCGGTGACCAATGTGGTCTAATAAGAATACTGGATGGTGGACGGACACTGTGTTTCTACGATACTATAGTGTATATAACATTATGACTATACTAACTACATGGTTATACGTGGTATAACAGAGCAAAGGATGGCCTTGCAAGATCACACAACAATGTATAACTTGTGTAACATACGATGCTATATTCTGGGCCTGTGCGCAGCCAGCAACGGCAAGGTTGACCAAGGGGACCTTTCCGAAGGGGACCTGTTGGCCGACTCCGACTTAATAAATCTTGAGCCCTGATAAACCCTAAACCCTAAACCCTGAACCCTGAACCCTAAACCCGAAGCCCTAAACCCTAAACCCTGAACCGGATGCCTGTGGAAGTGCCGGATCCGAATCCCGTTCCGGAGCCTGCATCCACGGTGTCGAGTCGGCTGCGAGGTTCAGGGGCTTCGGGCTTATAGGGGTTTAGGGTTTAGGGTTTAGGGTTTAGGGTTTAAGGTTTAGGGTTTAACACCCCCTGCAGCCACACACCCGCACACCAGGATGCTTCGCATCTAGGACATCTCAGCTGCAAGTTGCAGAAAACTAACAGATCTTCACGCGCAGCCACACTCCAACTCCAACCCCGAAGTTTTATGAAGTTTCTACATCCTTGGCTTCTCCCCACACACACACAGAGACACACACACACCAACGCCCGCCCGCACGCACGCGCTCGCGCGCACGCACGCTTCTACCCCCACAGAAAACAAGAAGAAGCCTCCTCCGATCCCTGTCGGGACGCCGGTGAAGGTACCAGATCCCGATCCCGCTGCTCTGAAATTTCTTCGCAAGGCTGGAGCGGTTCGGAATTTCGAGGGTTGGGGGCTTTGGGGGCTTCTGAACTTCGAAGGTTCTATACAAAATGCTGAACACCAAAACCCCCCCCCCCCCCCCAAAAAAAAAAAAAAAAAAAAAAAACTATAAACCCTACAATCCGCATGCGCTAACCCTAAACCCGAAACCCGAAGCAAGAAAAACTGAAGACTCAAGGCAGAATTGGCGTAGAGGACGATCAGCTCTGAACCCTAAACCCTAAAACCCCTAAACCCTGAAATCATAATCATGCTGCTCTGATACAGCCCCCGGGATCATGGCGCTTTGCAGCAAGTAACCCTAGAACAAAAGGGTGCCCTTGTTTTTTCTCAAGGGCTTGAATTAGCTAGAAGGGAACCTGGCCCATGAGAAAAGGAACAAAGGCCCACTCTTCATGGGTTCTCCTACTACCCCCCTCTATACTACCCCCCCTAGGTTCCCCCCTTAAATAACCTTAATTAAGCCTAATTACCCCTAAATAGCCTTAATTATGGGGGGAACCTAGGGGGGGGGTAGTACAGAGGGGGGTAGTAGGAGAACCCATGAACTCTGGTTCCCAAGAGCCCAGAACCCCATAGCCCTGAACTATCCGACCCTCGAAGCCTTTGAACCCAAAGCCACCCAAATGAACTCCATGCCCTCAAGTTCGAATTACTCTTCCCAACCTCTGAACCCTAACCCTAAACCCTAAACCCTAAACCCTAAACCCTAAACCCCAGGCCTTAATGGGGATTGTAGTACCCCCTATTGGAATCCCTATAATTGGAAAGGACAATTAGTCTAAGGGGACACATCCCAACCCCACGGCCCCAAAAGCCCTAAGCCCTAAGCCCTAAGCCCTAAACCCTAAACCCCAAAACTGCCAGCCCATCGGCCCAGCCTTGGCCGGTTCCTGTGCCAGTCCCTGTTCCGCCTCCGGGACGTTCTCTTAGGCTTCAGGGAGAAGATTTCGGGCCGGTCCGGGAACTGCGGGTGCCGGGCTGGAGGGTTTAGGGTTTAGGGTTTAGGGTTTAGGGTTTAGGGTTTAGGGTTTAGGGTTTAGGGTTTAGGGTTTAGGGTTTAGGGTTTAGGGTTTAGGGTTTAGGCTTTAGGCTTTAGGGCTTTAGGGCTTTAGGGCCTTTAGGTCTTTAGGGCTTTAGGGCTTTAGAGTTTTAGGGTTTCAGGATTTAGGGTGCAGTGTGAGGGTTGAGGGACATGGAACCCCAAAGCCTGAAGACCCCAGTCCTCAACCCCCTGAGTCCCTCAACCGAAACCCTAAACCCTAAACCCTAAACCCTAAACCCTAAACCCTAAACCCTAAACCCTAAACCCTAAACCCTAAACCCCAAACCCTAAACCCTAAACCCTAAATTTTGTGGCCGCAACTTCATGTGGCAGGTCAGGGAAATCATTCGCAGCCCTGCTGGACCAACAACAAACACCTTGGTGATGTGAGAGGTCCATCATCGGTCATGCGTCGATGATGAAAGACTTTCCCATCTCGACCTGGGCAGAACCCTCAGGTTTATCGAGTTGAGGGTTTCGGGTTTAAGGTTTAGGGTTTAGGGTTTAGGGTTTAGGGCAGCAGCCGCAGTGCCGAAGACGCCCTCGATGCAGCACCACCGGCCAGATCACCAACCTTTCCTGTCCCGAAAAAGAGCGGGGTGGCCAGATGACATGCGAGCTGGCTCTCGACCTTCCTCCCAACGTGTCATGGGTAGGGTTTAGGGTTTAGGGTTTAGGGTTTGGGGTTAAGGGTTTAGGGTTTAGGGTTTAGGGTTTAGGGTTTAGGGTTTAGGGTTTAGGGTTTAGGGTTTAGGGTTTAGGGTTTAGGGGTTTCCCTACTACCTCTATGCTACCCCCCTAGGTTCCCCCTTTATGTCCCTTCCAAGCCCGTGCTTAGAAAAAAAAAGGGGGGGCCCCCCGCACCCAGAAGGAAGAAGAAAAAGTCCGGCCACACGCTCGCCACACCTAGGAGGAAGAGAAGAGGGCCCTGCCCCTCAGAACCAGGGAACTGCGGGATGAAGGGCCTGAAAGCCAAAAGGGCCACACATAGGAAAACAAAAAACCACGCCCTTGGGGAAATACCCGGCCCTACACCCAAACTTGGGATGTTGCCCCTTATACTACCAGTCCGTAATAAGGGTACTATCATCCCGATTAAGGACTGCCAGTATAAGGGAGGAACATCCCAACCCTAAACCCTAAAAGCCTACACTGGACTTTCCCCTGCGCCTCCTGTAATAGCGCCTTGGTGGAGACTGCAGCACGTTAGCAGCACGCTCAGTCACAAGGTTTAGGCTCAGCTTGGGATGCTCCCCCTTCTACTAACAGTCCTTAATAGGGATTATGGTACCCCATATGATAATTCAAAATTCTTATTCAGGACTGTTAGTATAAGGGTGAACATCCCAGGGATCAGAGTACAAGGTTTCGGGTTTTCTTCTAGGCTGCCCAGTAACCAAGGCTTAAAAAGGGTGCCCTTTTTTGCTTAAAGGGGTTTATAAGGGAACCTAAACCCCCTAAAAAAGGGAATAAGGGTACTACTGGGCATCCTAGTCTTTCAAACCTGGAAGCCTGAGCACAACAGCCCTAAGACCTGAAAGCCCTGAACCCAGGACCGGTAAGAGCCTCCAAAACAACTCCCATCCGAGGGCACTGAGGGTTTAGGGTTTAGGGTTTAGGGTTTAGGGTTTAGGGTTTAGGGTTTAGGGTTTAGGCTTGGGGCTTGAGGTTTGGGAGCTAAGGTTTGTCGGGCTTGTCCGAGGGCTTGATGGCTTTAGGGATGGGGCATCGAGCATTGAGGTTTAGGGTTTAGGGCTCTTGGTAGCCGAGTAACCCTGTTGTACTAAGGGTATCCTTTTTAGGGGGTTGGTCACTTCTTAAGGGTACTCAGGGTACCCTGTTTGTGGTTACTTTTTTAGGGAACCCAGAGCCAAAAGAGGCAAAGGGAACCACGGGCCTACCAAGGGTTTGGGCCCACACTAGGGGCATATTTAGGGAACCCTTTGGGGGGTACATCCTTAGGGGTCCGAGTATGACTCCCTGAAGTTTCGGGCTGAAGGCCCTAAACCCTCAACCCTAAACCCTGCCAAACCCTAAACCCTAAACCCTAAACCCTAAACCCTTAACCCTTAACCCTTAACCCTTAACCCTTAACCCTTAACCCTTAACCCCAAACCCTAAACCCTAAACCCTAAACCCTAAGGTTTGTAAGGCTTCAGGGCTGAAGGCTTCAGGGCTGAAGGCTTCAGGGCCAAGGCCGGGGGGCCGGTAGTTGTTGCCAGAATCAGCTCAGCGAGCTGGCTGCCTCAGCCGGGCGTGAAGCCACGAAACCCTAAACCCTAAACCCTAAACCCTAAACCCTAAACCCTAAACCCTAAACCCTAAACCCTAAACCCTAAACAACCCTAAACCCTAAACCCCAAACCCTAAACCCTAAACCCCAAACCACAAGGCCGCCTGGAGCTCAGGGTTCAACGCTTAGAGGTCTCCCAGGGCTGTAGGCGGTTTAAGGTGTGGAGTTCAGGGTTTAGGGTTCAGGGTTAAGGGTTTGGACCTGAGGGTTTGGGATTTGTTCAGGGTCTGGGGCCTGGGTTTTTTTGCGTTTACGGGCTTTCGGTTTAGGGGGGTTAGGTCTTGGCACGCGACGTGGGTGTTGAAGGCCCAAAGTGAGCACAGGCATGCCATCTTTGTGCAAGGAGATGACCAGCTTTCTCCATGGTCCTTTTTTGGGTTTAGGGTTTAGGGTTTAGGGTTTAGGGCTTACG